>JAZKJV010005284.1:0-60511 GCA_037367405.1 Ottelia alismoides
TGGACAGGCCGATCTGCTCGGCCACCGGCAGGTACTGGGCCAGCGGCACCTCGCCGACGCCCGGGCGGTGCCAGCGCAGGTGCGACTCCACGGCGACCACGCGACCGGTGCGCAGGTCGGGCTGGGGCCGGTAGACGAGGTCGAACTCCTGGCGCTGCAGCGCATGGCGCAGGTCGGCCTCGAAGGCCAGGCGGGCGGTGGCGCGATCGCTCGCCTCGCGGGTGTAGAAGAAGGTCTGGTTGCTGCCCCAGGCCTGGGCCTGGTGCTTGGCGGCCTGGCGCGGTCGAGCAGCTGGGCGGCCTCGTGGCCGTCGGCCGGGAAGACGGCCACGCCGATGCTGCAAGTGGGGAACCACCTCGCTGCCCGCCACCAGCACCGAATCGGCCAGGGCCTTGACCAGCCGGTCCGCGGCGCGCTGGGCCGCGACCTCGGCCCGATCGTCACGCCGCAGCATCAGCGCGGCATAGGTGCCGGCGCCCAGGTGGGCCAGGGTCTCCAGGCCGGCGCGGCCGCGCCGAAGCGGTGCGCGATCTCGCGCAGCAATTGGTCGCCCGCGGCATAACCGAGGCTTTCATTGGTCAGCGAGAGCTGGTCGATCTCCAGCAGCATCAGGATGCCTTCGGCCTCGTCCTGGCTGGCGGTGTTGAGCGCCTCTTCGAGCAGCGCCAGGAAGGCGCGGCGGTTGGGCAGGCGGGTGACGGGGTCGAGGTTGGCCAGGTCCTGCAGCGCCTGCTCGGACTCGCGCTGGGCGGTGATGTCCTGCAGGATGGTGCACATGCGCCGGGGCTGGCCGGCCGCGTCGACCTCGAGCTGGGCGCGGTGCAGCACGGTGCGGCGGCTGCCGTCGCGCTTGAGGATGCGGTGCGCAAACTCGAAGGGCTCGCTGTCGGTCACGCCTTCGCACAACATCCGCACGAAGGCCCGCTCGTCGGCGGGCACACGGTCGTAGAGCCAGTCGACCCCGGGCGGCTCGGTCGGCGCGTCTTCGCCGAACAGGCGCAGCATGCCGGCGGACAGGCTGACTTCGGCCCCCGGCCACTGCACCTGCATCGAGCCGATGCGGGCCAGCTCTTCGGCCAGGGCCAGCAGGTCGGCACCGGCCGGTGGGTCGGGCGAGTCGTGCCGGGAAGGGGCAGCCATGGCGTGGGTGGGTGGGGGAGCGCCCGGCCACCGGCGGCGGCCAGGATGAAGCGCGCCGCGATAAATTGGCGCTCGGAGTTGAGATAAACGCCTCCTGAATTCCTTGCGCGGGGCGAAAGCGAATTGTGTGTCAGGAAACGCCCAGCCGTCTGGATGGGCCGAAAGCCGGCTCCCAGGTGGCCAGCTCGGGGTCCTGAGGCACCGCTAGCGGGCAGCCGGCTTCGATGTCGCCCAGCACGCGGGCGAACAGTCGGACGCCCAGCGGGCCAAGATCGCGCCGCCACAGCGCCTCGGCCGTGTCGCCGGGCCTGATCCAGCACCAACCCTGCGCGGCATCGGTCCGGTGTCGGCGCCATCGTCGAGCCAGTAGACCGTGCCGCGGTGACGCGGTCGCCCATGTGAACGGCCCAACGGACCGCGTCACGGCCCCTGTGGCGCGGCAACAGGCTCGGGTGGTAGCCCAGGGCGCCCAGCCGCGCCGAACGCCGTGCGTCGGCCGTGACGAACGCGTGGGCGTGGGCGCACAGGAGGAGGTCGACGCCCTGCGGGACCCAGCGCGCATCAAGACGCCCGTCGACCTGGCAGACCGGCACGCCCGCGTCGGTGGCCACGGCCGCCAGCCGGTCATCCAGCCGCGGCACGCAGACGGCCGCGACGTCATCTCCGCGCGCCTGGCACATGCGCAGCACCTCGGCGCCTAGCCACTTCTGTCCATGATCATCAGGCGCACGGCGGCTCCCCGAGGTAACGGAAGCCCTGAACGGCCCGGAAGTGGCCGCCGTAGCCGCCGCCCTCATGCTTGACGCCCTTGCGCGCTGCGGACGCCTTGAGGGAGGCGACCGAGCGCGCCCGGCTCTGCCCCACCAGGTTGGCCGAAACCTGGGTCCATCGCGGGTCGCGGCGCAGGGCTGCGGCCAGCCCAGGGTGCGAGGTGTGGAACAGCGAGCGCAGCGCCAGGCCGTACCGGTTCCGGCCCTGCAGCCAGGCGTCGCACACCGCGTTGAGAAACCGGACGCCGACACCCGCTCCCTGCCACTCCGGCATGACCACAAGGCGGCAGGCCCTGGCCTCGAGCATTCCCTGCCGGGTGGCCACCGCCACGTGCGCCACAGGCCGGCCGTCGACCAGCCCCACGTAGTAGCTCGCGCCGACCATTCGCGGCAGCATCAAATAGTGATGCGGCTCGAAAAGCGGCCACCAGGCACCGTCGGTCTGCTCGATGGCAAGCTCGATCGTGGGTCGCCGTCGAAGACACCCCCAACGGAACCGCCCGGTCCCGGTGTCGAAGGTCCAGTCCGGCCGGAGCCAGGGCGCCACGTCGTGGTGGCAGCTCAGAAGCACGCATTGACCCCCGGTGCGTCTCCAGGCCCTTGCCGAAGGCCAGCGCGCCCACGCGGGCAATCTGCCGGTCCACCACCGAGGTGAACTCGTCGACCACCGCCCGCTGTGGGGCCTCGCACACGAGCCTGGCCAGGTTCGCCCGGAACTGCTCGCCCTGGCTCAGCACGCGGAACGGCCGCAGCCAGCTCGGCACGCTGCCCAGGCCCACGGCCGACAGCGCCGACGGCACCGCGTCGAAGGGCGCACCAGGTGCGATGGCGTCGATGATCGGCGCATCGGCCGGCCACTTCGGCGCCCACAGCGCGCGCGGGCCGAACAGCCGGCGGCCGATGCTGGACTTGCCGCTGCCGCTGGGGCCAACCACCAACCCGATGGACCAGGCGCGGTCCTCCAGGGGCAGCTCTGCGGCCAGGGTGAACTCGGCGCCGGTGTCCACGTTGAACAGGCTCTTGACGCGCGCCGCGCGGTAGCTGGTGGCATCGGCGCAGCGGTGGCGCACGTCGATCCTCATACGGCAACCACCTTGAGCTTCAGGCCGGTGAGCAGAAGCTGCTCGTAGACCTCGCGCTGGTGCGCCTCGTCGACGCACACCACCAGCACGCCATAGCGGGCCTGGTACTTAAAGCCGTTGCGGCCGGGGGCCGTCGGACTGATTTCGGAGCCATGTTCATTCCCGTCATCCAGGCGCTCTGGGCGCTCGGGTTCGGGGCTCTGGGCCCTCATCAGAGTGTTCAAAGTGCCACAGCGCGGGCACTTGATCTCCAGGTGTGCGAATTCTCCGCGGCCCAGCTTGCGCGAGCAAGCACCGCACCTGATGTCCTGTTTCATGTTGAGCAAGCCTCTTTGCTGCCAGGAAAGCCCTGGTAGGCTCGGACCCACTCCGCGCGGAGTGGCGGGTCTTCGCCGGCTTGCAGGTTGGTTCTGCAACTCGGGGCTCGGGCCGGTGTTCCCGCACCGGTCCGGGTCGCCCGTCTTTTTTCCTCAGGCCGTGAAGGTCAGGCTATCGCCCTGCACCGCGACCGGCGTGCCGGCGGCCACCGGCAGCACCGTGATGGCCACCGTCGCGCCGGCGGTATAGGCCGGCAGCAACAGCTCGGTGCCCGCGACGGTCAGGTGGCCGCTGATCAGCACCTGAGACGGCGCGCCGCCATTGAGCGAGACGCTGACGTTGGCGCCGTGGGCGGCCTCCAGCTCCCAGGCCAGGCGGTAGCCGCCCGCCGCGGCCGGTGCGATGGCCAGGTTGTAGGCCTGGGCCTCCAGGCGCTCGCCGCTCACCGGATCCGGGGCGCCCTCGACACCGGCGGTCAGCAGCGGGTAGTACTCCTCCGCTTCATCGCGCGCGGTGATGCGCACGCGGCGCGAGTTGGCCGGCGACATGCCCACGATCCGCACCCGCTTGCCTGGTGTGGGCGTCGGCCCCGCGAAGAAGTGCCAGTCCTCTGGGATTGAGCCTTCCCAGGCGATGGCCACGTCCGCGTTCTCGGTGCCGGCGGCGTCCAAGTACTCCGGCGCGGCGCTGGCGGCCCAGGTGCTGGCCAGCGGTGTCACGATGCGGGTGTACGTCGACGGCGGCGGCGTGCACTGCACGGTCATGTAGGTGCCGTCGGGCTTGCGCAGCCACATGTAGAACTCGGCATCGCCGGACACGCCCTGCACCTCGCAGGACAGCTCCACCTCGGTGACATACCCGCCGGCCACCACCAGGCGCACCAGCCGCCCGCTGAAGGCCCAGCGCGTCAGATCGTGGGCCAGGCGCACCACGTCGCCGGTCTGCACGGCCAGGGCCTCAAGGCCAGACTCCCAGGTGATCCGGCGCCGGTGGTAGTAGCGGCTGGCGGCCAGGCCGTTGACCAGCTGCTGGGCCTGGGCGCGGCTCATGGAGTAGACGGCCCGCTCGGTGGTTTGGTTCGCGAGCTGGGCGGCGCCGGGCACCGCCGCGTAGACCGTGTCGCCGTTGTAGTCGTCGTCGCTGCGGGTGTAGTCCAGCGCGAACTCGTCGACGTCGTCGGTGGTGGCATAGGACACCTTGAAGGTGCCCGCCAGGATGTTGCTCATGCCGAAGCCCGCGACCACCGGCTGGCCAGCCGCCTCCCACCACACGCTCAGTTTGCCGGTCGCCCAGCTCTTGCGCGCCCGGCCGGCAGCGGCAATGTCGTCGAGGACATCGCCCACCCGCCGCTGGGTGTCGATCGCCATGCGGCATTGGAGGCCCTGGCTGTCGCACCACTGGCCCCAGGCCACGATCGCGGCGTAGTCGATCCGGGCGTTGACCAGGCCGGCGCCGAACAGACGCGGACCGTTCGACGCGTCGCGCCGGTCGAGCCAGCCCTTCAGGCCGCCCAGGTAGCTTGGCGCCGCGGTCGGGTTGAGAAAGCCGCCGCGGGCGTAGTAGAGGAACAGCCAGGCCGGGTTGCACGTCTGGCGCCACGCCCACGGCGATGCGCCGTCGCCGGGGAACAAGCCGGGTGTCCAGGCCGCCGAACTGTCCCACGCCCAGTGCTTGGCCTTCACCAGGCCGCTGAGCCGGTCGATGGCGCCGTTCAGCTGGCCCGTGGCGCGAATGATGAGGCCGGTGCGCAGCTGGGCCGGATACAGGGCCGTGTCCACGCGGAAGAACTTCACCGAGCGCAGCTCCAGCTCGCTCACGTTGTTTGGCGTCGGTCTCGTCGGCCGTGGTGCGCCGCACGCGCACCGCCTTCAGGTTCCCACCAGGTGCCGCGGCGTAGGTGTTGCGCACCGGCGTGGTGTCGCCGTTTGTGACCGTCACCGGGCTGAACGGAAAGGCCACCCAGGTGCTCGATCCGTCGAGCTGGTACTCGGCCTCCAGCACGCAGCTCAGGTTCTCGATGCCACCGCCGCCCTGGCGGAACAGCCGGCCGGCCACGTCGAACTGAACAAAGGGTGCCGCCGCGGAACCCTGCCGCTCTATCCAACCGCTGTTCTCGACGCCTTCGTGTTGCTCAAGCTTTCCTCCTTCCACCGTCTGCACGGAGCCCGGATAACCGTCGCCCGTCCAGCCCGCCGTGGTGTAGCCGGTCAGTTCCGTCCGATCCCCCAAGCCAGCGGGAACCACGCTGTCGTGACGCTGCCACCCATTGAAAGAGTCCAGCTCTGTGGGGCCAATGCGCAAGCCGCTGACCTCCAAATCGCCCAGGCCCCAGTTGAAGGTGCTGGTCAAGCGCTCGGTGTTCTCGCTGACCGTATAGCCGTAGCCCACGATGACCGCGATGGCGCCAAATGGCCGCCAGTTGTTGTCGACCGGTCCGCCGACATACTCAGGGCTTCGAATAGCGGACTCCCAGTCAGTGACCTGGTCGAAGCTCGCGCCGAACTCGGGGACCACGCGGCGCGCTACAAACGTGTGCGGCTGGGTAACCGTTCCACCGGTGGTGGTTAAGGTTCGGGCGGCATTGTCTCCATAGGTGCCTGAGCCGCTTGCCAGCTCCGTCCACGGCGCTGTCGGTACGCCGGCCACCAGGTCGAACGCGGGCGGCGTCAGCGTTTCGTAGATCGGCGTGCCGTTGACGATCACCCGTTCGGTGTCAGGCACGAACTCACTGAATGGTGCGGTTGCGTAGTCCGGGAACACCCTGTGCTCACCCAGCACCAGCAACAGCGGGCCGTAGCGCCTGCGGGCGTTCGCGCCGCCCTCGATCGAGTAGGAGGCCGGGTCCGCCTTGCGCTGCGGCGCATCGCGCCCGCCTCGGCTGGCCAGGCTGTTGGCCAGAACGTTGAGCGCGATGGCGATGAACGCCTCCGAGCCGACGAAAGCCGACACCGTGGCCAGCGCCTCCAGGATGAACTTGGGCACCTGGATCTCAGGGCCCAACGCACGCTGTCGCAGCACCAGCGAGTCGGTGGCGTGCATGCGCTTGCGGTGCCAGCGGCGGCGCGGCAGCACAGCGCCGTTGAACTCGGCCACCAGGCTGCTGCCCTGCAGGCCCAGGCGCTTCACCACGCTGTCGACCGTGTCGGTGCCCGTGGCGGCC
Organism: Ottelia alismoides; assembly: GCA_037367405.1. NCBI lineage: Eukaryota > Viridiplantae > Streptophyta > Magnoliopsida > Alismatales > Hydrocharitaceae > Ottelia > Ottelia alismoides. The sequence continues at coordinate 6,471 of JAZKJV010005284.1, forward strand.
AGGCGGTGCACCTGGCGGTCGGCCAACGGCCGCAGCGGATTGCGGCAGTACGTGACCTCCAGCAACTCGATCACCGGGCCGTGCGGTGCGGCGCGGCGCTTCGTCTTGATCTCAGTCGAGCCAGGCATAGAACCCTTCGATGGTGAACCGCGGCCGGCAGACCCGGCTCATGGGGATGCGCACTGAAGCGCCGAACGTGTTGTCGCTGTGCAGCAGATAGGGCTGGTCGGGCAGCTCGCAGTACAGGCCCAGGTGGGCCAGCCGGCCGCGAGCGAGCACGATCACCGCGCAGCCGTCGTGTGGCGTGGCGATCGGCGTGGCGAAGTCGCGCGCGCGGGCGGTCAGCAGCGCGCCGTAATGCAGCACGCTGGCCCGCGTCGGCCGAGGGAAGCGCACCCGGCTGCCCCAGACCTCGCGCCGCACCCGCTCCACCAGTGCCGCGCAGTTCTCGACGGCATAGGGCACGTCGATGTAGCCGTCTGACCAATGGGCCACGGCGTGGGCCTCAGAACAGGCCTGGCGCCGTGTCGGGCCGATAGGTGATCGGTGTGCCCGCCAGGTTCAGCACGTCGTCATAGCCGAGCCGGCCTGACACGTCGGTGGTGGTCACTTCGACACCGCTCAGGTCGAGGATCAGTTCATCTTCCAGGAAGTCCGGGTTGCTGCGCATGACCTGGCCAACCGTCACCACCGCGCCGCGGCCACCGTGCGTGCGCTCGAAGAAGGCGCCCACGTCGCCGTGGTTGTTGCCGATCACGAGTTGGGCCCGCGGCGACTGGCGCTCTTCATCGTCGGGCCATACGAAGGCGAAGCGGCACGCCCGGTGGTTGTGGCCGTTTGAGACCAGGTCCTGCGTGTCGTTGACCAGGCGGAACGGCTCGGCCAGCAGCGCGTGCTCGACCTTCAGGATCACCAGCGGCAGCTCGTCTGCCGAGAGCGCCGCGGCGGCGCGCCGGAACTTGGCGGACTTGGGGCGGGCCATCAGGCGGTCACCGGTAGTACTCGACCGAGAAGCTCACCAGCCACTCGTCAACGCGCGTTTTGGTCAGCGGCGCATAGCGCACCTTGCCGCCCACGATGCGAGCGCGCTTCGTCACCCCGTCAGCAGGGTCGGGCCAGGCAAAGTGCAGCGCGCCGCGGCCGTTGCCCACACGCCAGGCTTCGAAGGCGTCGCGGTCGGCGTTGCTGAGGAGCCGGTAGGTGACCGCCTGCTCGTAGCGGGTGCGCGAGTGGGCCGGCGCCTGCTGGATGTAGCCGTCTTCCATCTCGTCGCGCTGCACGTTGTCATCGGGCTCGATCGCGTAGCCGTCCATCAGGAACTGCGCGTAGGCCGGAAAGCTCGTGTAGGCCATGCTCACGCACCGCCCGCCATGAAGCGCCGGCTGACAGGGCCGCCGCGGTCAGCGTCATCGAGCAGGATGCTCACGATCGCATCGCGGCCGAGGACCTGCTGCTGCTGGCCGACGATGCGCTGCGGCGTGCCGCGGCTTTCGAGGCGAACGCTCACCTGCAGCGCCTCGGTCGGGCCACCCGCCGCCACCTGGCCGCCGGTGGCATAGCGCGCCCGGCGTTGGGCCGCCACCAGGCCACCGAACGCGAAGCGCGGCTTGGGGAAGCGCAGTGTGCGCAGCGCCTCCATCATGCCCAGGCCATAGTGGTCCACGGCCTTGGTCGGAAGGATGAACTCGCCGTTGGACACCGCGATCGGCCTGCGGCCGTCGACGAGCGCCGGCACGCTGTCGCTCGTGCCCGTGCCCGGCCCGCGGATCTGCCCGCCCTCGGCAAAGCCGAACAACTTGCCGATGCTGCTGACCACGAAGGAGAAAATGTTGCCGCCGCTGCCGCCAGCGCCGTCGGCCTTGAACTGGTCACCGAGCGCCTTCTTGATGCCGCTGCGGATGATGTCGGCCGCGATCTGCCGCAGCGTGCCCGCCACGATGCTGCGCAGGCTCTGAAACTGCGTCACCGCGGTGGCTGCGGCGTCGGCCAGGCCGTCGATGGCCGTATTGCGCAGCCTGGTGCCGAAGTCCACCACGACCGGCGTGGCGCCCGCCACCGTGTTGCGCAGCCCGCCAATTGCCGCGTCCATGCTGGCGATGGCCACCGCCGCCTCAGGCGGCAGCGCATTGCGGATTCGCTCGAGCTCGGCCGCGATGGCCTGCAGCGCCGGCACCTGCTGGGCGCGCAGGTCGCGGATGCGCTGCTCACCCTCGGCCTGGCTGATCAGGCCGCGCTGCACCTGGCCGGTAATGGCCTGCTCTTGCACCGACAGCGCGGACTGCAGGCGCTGCGCCTCTCCGATCTTGGCGTTGAACTCGGCCTGGGCGGTGCCGGCACGCACCAGCATGTCGACGCGCTCGATCGCCGCGGTGCGTTCGGCCGGGTCGGAAATGCGGCCGGCTGCCTTGCGGTCGCCTTCGAGCTGGGCGCGCAGTTGCGCTTCGACGGCCCGGCTGTCGAACTTGCCGGTCAGCGCCGCGACCTCGATTCGCACCTTGGCCGTGATGTTGGCCAGCTCGCGTTCCTGGTCGGTCTTCCATGTGGCGAGCTGGCGCGCGGCTTCATCCAGGCTCAGGTCCAGCAGCCGCAGCTTGCCTTCGATCTGAACCTTCTTCTCGCGAAGTGGGCCGCTCTGGGCGTCGGTCTTGGCCTTCAGCAGCGCCGCGTCGGTTTCCTTGAGCGACGCCTGCAGGGCGGCGCGCTGCGCGGCGTTGTCGGCTTGCAGGCTGGCCAGGCGGGCCTGGTAAGCCGTCTCAATCGACAGGTTGCCTTCGGCCACAGCCTGGACGATCACCGCGTCGGCCGCCCTGATCGACGCCTCCAGCGCCGCCTGGTCGGCCTGGATCTGCGCCTGTGCCGCCTGGGCGTTCGCGCGGGCATTGGCCAGCGCCGGGTTGCCGCGGCCGGCGGCGGGTTTGCCCAGCACCTCCTCGCGGATGCCCTTCTCGATCAGGGCCTGCTGCTCGGGCGTGATCGGCGAGGCCGAGCCCTTCAGCGTCTCGAAGCGGCGGCGCGACTCGGCCAGGCGCTTCTCCAGTTCCTGCGCCTTGTCGTACTTCGCGAGCTGGGTGTCGGCCTCCTCGCGGGCGCGGATCTGCGCACGGTTGCGGGCGGCGCGATCGGCGTCAGCCGCGGCGCGCTCGCGGGCCTGGGCGGCGACGCGCTGCACGCGCTGCAGCTCCTGCTCCGCGGCGATGACTGCCGCCTGCGATCCGAGTCCATTGGCCGCCGCGCCGGCCAGCGGCACACGCGCGTTCTCCCGGGCCCGCGCCAGGCGTTCCTCGGCGGCTGTGACCATGCCGTCGAGGCCCTGGTCTCGGCCGATACTGAGGGCGGCATCCTTCACACGGCTCATGGCATTGGCCACGGCCTGGAACAGCCGCTCGACCGTCCCGAGGTTCGTGGTCAGCGTGCCGCCGAGGTGGTCGTTCAGCGCCTGCAGCGCCAACAGCGCCGCGTCGCTGCCCTTGCCTTGCTCCTGCAGCCGCTTGATGTTGCCCAGCAGTGCCAGGTCGACGAAGTTGTACTGCTCGTTCGCCTTGGTCGCCCACTTGGCCACGTCGTCGGTCATGCCGGCGAAGTCGGCGGCCACGGCCTGGCGCGTGCGGCCGGTCATGCCGGCGACCAGCTCGATCGAGCGCGCCATTGGCTCCAGCAAGGCGTTGACCACACGTCCGGTGCCCACCAGCGACTGCAGCGTCTCGCGCGCGCCGCCCACCGAGGTGCCGACGGCGTTGGCCACCCGGCGCGACATCGTCTCCAGGTCGCCCGCCACCAGACCGGCCGCATTGCCTGTGATGACCAGGCTGCGGTTGAACTCGGCGCTCTCGCTCTGGCCCTTGATCATTGCCAGCGCCAGCGCGCCGACACCCACCGTGGCCAGGCCGAGGCCGGCGACCGTCGGCGTGATCAGCTGCGCGAGCTGCGAAAGCGCCGGCCGAACCCCTCCGAAGCTGTCCTTGATCTGCCCGCCTTGCTGAATCAGCACCGTCAGCGGGGACTGGCCAGCCTGCAGGCTCGTGAAGATGTCGGTGAACTGCGCGGGAAGCTGGCGCAGCGCCGCTTGCGTCTGGCCCATCGACACGCCGTAGGCGTTCAGGTTGCCGGCCGAGCTGCGGAACTTGATGTCGGCCAGCGCCATCGCCTTTGTGTAGGCGTCCTGGTCTATCGCGCCGCGCTTCAGCGCATCGTTCAGCCTGGCCTGCACGGCCGCCAGCTTGTCGGCCGCGGGCGCGGCGGACTCCAGGCCACCGAGCAGGCGCTTCAGCTCGGCCGCCTCGCGCGCCGCCGCCTGGGCCGCCTCATCCTCTGCCTTAATCTGGCCGCGCTTGGCGGCGTTCAGCCGTTCGGCCTGCAGCGCCGCTTCGAATGCCGCCGCGGATGCCCGCGCCAATGCAGCCGCCTCGGCGCTGCTGGCGCTCGCCATCTGCGTGCTGGCGTTGCTGGATGCACCGAGCGCAGTGCGCAACTGGCCGATCTCGCCGCGCAACTGGGCGAGCTGCTGGCGCGCCTGGTCGAGCAGCGCATTGACGCGCAGTGAGACGTTCAGCTCTGCGGACATGGCCTCAGACCCCGCCCGTCACCTTGGCCGCGGCCAGGGCCTGGTGCGCGGCATGGTGTTCGAAGCGCTTCTCTTCCTGCTCGGCGATCACGGTCAGGAACCCGCGGAGCTGGGCGAGGGTGTATCGCCTGATGCGATCGGGCTGGTGGCCGGCGCTGATGAGCTGCTGAGCAATGCCGAACCAGTCCACCCCAGCCGGGTCGCCATCCGGCTGAGCGCCACGATCGTCCGGAAAAAAAAATCGGCGTTGACCTCCATCACAACCGCCAGCGCCTCGGCTTGCATGAGCAAGGGCATGGCGCGCACGTCGTCAGGGGTGAGCTGCACTGGCGCAGTATCGGGAGGGCGAACGGCGAGGCTATGAGCCAACATGCGGTGAAGCGCTTCGCCGATAGGGGCGCCCGGTTTGAGGGCTTCGAGCTGGCCGAGCAAGGAGCGCCTGTCATCGAGCGAGGCGACCCAATGGCCGGCCACCAGTGCGTCATCGAAGTCCTCGTAACCCAAGCGGGTGACAAGAAATTCGATGTTGCTGATCTCCTTCTGCACCGGCGGGTTGAATAGGGCGTGAAGTGTGCTCATGTAGCTGCTCAGAAGGGATGTGCATCAGTAGAGGGTGACCAGGCCCTTGTGGACCATGCCGACCTTGGGCGTCGCTGCGGCGTCTGCAACTCCCGAGGTCAGCCCGAACTCGCCCTCGACGCCGGCCAGCTCAGGGATCAGCGCCGCGGCGAACTGCCGGTCGAGGACGACCGTGTCGGAGCCGTCCGTCACCATCGCTTCCATCGTGAAGCCGTCCGGCCGGCCGGAAGTCACCGAGCACTTGCCGCTGGCGATCTTGACGAACCGCTTTGCTGCGATGTCTGCTGCGGCTTGCATGTAGACCCGGCGCATCGAGCCGAGCACGATGAACGGCGCGAGGTTGACGACGCTGAGCGGGTTGCCGCTGAAGGTTGCGTTGACCTCGGAGAGGATCGCGGCCTCGGTCATGCCGGTGTAATTGTTCGAGAAGGTGTGGGTGGTGCCGCCCATCGTCAGCGTCTTGTTGACGCTGGTGCAGTTGCCCAGCCGGGCGCCGAGCTTGCGCGCCGAGTTCTCCTCCATGATGAGCAGCTCGCCGCGGCCGTGCTTCAGGTCGTAGCCTGCGCCGAACAGCAGCGCCGCGGCCGTGCCAGAGATGGCGGTCCCGGCCGCCACCTTCAGCACCTCCATCTTGCTGTCAGAGAGCAAACCCGGGGCGTCGCCAAAAACGTCCCAGGCGACCCGCAGACGCGCCTTGTCAGGCATCGACGAGTAGCTGTCGGTCATGCTGCAGGCCATGCTCACCAGCTTGATGTTCCCGCCCTCAACGATGCAGCGGTTGATCGTCTTCTGCTCGAAACCACACAAAAGTACGACCCCAGTGTTCTGGCCGTGATCCTCGACGCATTCCCGGAAGTGCACGGTCGCGGGCAGCGCCGAGCCCGGGGAGGTGTGCACGCCGATCATCGCTGTGGTGTCGGTGGCTACGCGCTTGTCGAACACGCAGTGGTCGAATAGCTGGTACTCGCCACTGCTGATGCCGCTGCCCCAGCCCCAGGCGCCGGTTCCGGCCTGCACCAGGCGGCAGTTCTTGAGCACCTTGCGGATGCGGTAGTGCTGGACCGGCGGGCCGGCCTCCGCAGGCTTGCTGTAGTCGTTGACGGCGTCCGAGTGGACGATGTAAGCAGGGCCGCGCTGCTCCAGGGTCATGTTCTCCAGCCGACCGCTGTGGCGGAACTCCAGCAGGCGCTCGCTGGAGTCCGGAGACTGATGGTGCAGCTTGAGGCCACCTTCCATTCCTTTGCCTCGGATCGTGACGTACGGCGGCATCAGCCCCTCGTTCACATCCTCCACGTGGTCGGCGTCCAGCGCCTCGATCAGTACCTGGCGGCCATAGCCGCAGGTGTTGGACCACGGCAGCGTTGTCGCTTGTCCGGCTGGTGTGAGGCCAGTGCGGTGGAGGCTTTCCAGGGCGGCGGTCGCCGTGGCGTGGGCTCCGCCGGTCCCGAAGTAGATCACCTCGCTCGGATTCGGACGTTCGAGAAATTCGTCCATCGCGTCGTTGGAGTGCACGTTGGCCGGCGCAATGCCCGCCTGCGCATAGGTGGTGAAGGTCAGCTCGCTCTGCGTCCAATTGACCGCGGCCCAGTTGAACCCGATGGTGGCAACGATGCCGACGTAGGCCGCCAACGTCCCCTGATAGGCGTGCGCGAACTCTTCGAGCACATCGGTGCCGGTTGGGTTGGTCGAGGACTGGCCGCGGTACTCGCAGACGTCAATGCCCAGGGTCAGGTCTCGGATGACGACTTTCCAGCGCCAAAGAGGTATGCCAGAGAAGTAGATCGCCTCGACTTCGGACACGATGTAATCGTGACCCGGCTCGCCGCCTTCGATGCTGATCGACGTGATCCAGCTGCAGAGAAAGGTGTCGTTCACCTGGGGGGCGAAGGGGCTGTTTCCGAGCAGCAGGGCATTGGACCGCACCGCGGCGGCGGCAATGTCGGCAATCACTCCACGCACCGGTGCCGCCACCTTCAGCTTGTCGGTGTACAGGCCGGCCGTGGCCCAGGTGTACGCGACATTCGAGAAGTCGCTGCCGTCACGGAAGTCAAACCTCAAGTACCCCACGATGGCGCCGTTCGCAACGCCAGCGAACACGCTGCCGTTGATTGCCTTCAGTGGAATCAGCTTCTGGCCGGTGTACCCCGTTGGGTCAATGGAGGACCCGCTGGCGCCCACGCCGATGATGTCTGTGTTGGTGGACACGCCGTCGAACGCAGACAGCACGAACTGGAATCGGGCGGGGCCGGGGTTGTCGCGAAAGCAGTAGCGCACGAAGATCCGTGGATACGCAGACAAGTCGAGGCCGTCGTTCAGCGTGACGTCGAGGACCTGAAGCAACGGCGAGGTCAACGACGGGAGCGTGATGTAGGGAACCGACCGCGGAAGCAACGTCGTCACGGAAGCCGGCGCGACCGTTCGAAATGCCTCGGTTGCTGCGGGCCCAGCCGTGACCCTATAGACAATGCTTCCCTCGCCCACTATGGCCGACGGAACAGAGAAGTACTCCCCAAGCGGGGTATTGACCCCCATCACCGCTGTCGCCGAGGCCCCGGTCAGACCCGACGACGCCGCAAAGCTCAGAGTCGGCGTGCCGGCGCTGTAGTACCCCGGGTATGTGATCGCCACCGACACCACGACCCCGCCTGCAACCACGAAGCGCCCCACGGGGGCGATGACCTGGGTGCCGCCGGAGAAGGCCAGCGCAAACGTGCCGTTGGTCCCGCCGCTGCCGCCAACCAGCGCACTGATCGACTGGACGCCAGACCCGATCCCCGCGGCGGTAGTTGGCCAAACGTTGGCGGCAGTCAATGCCGCATCGCGCGCCGCCTCTGCAGCCACGCGCGCCGTTGTCGCGAGTGACGCCTGCACTCCGGCTTCGGCGACCGACGCTTGGGCGATGACGTTAGTCCAGCCCACCCCCGTATTCAGCCAATAGTCCGTTCCGTCTGCCAGCGTTACCTTCAGCCCTTTGAGCGGCGGATATGTGGCCCAGGTACCGGCATTGAAGACTGCGTAGCTTCCGTCGGTATAGATCTGCCCGGCGCCGTCAGGCGGAGACAGAGGACGGGCTGTTCCAGCCAGCACCGGCGGCAAAAGAGTGTAGATCGCCAAATGATCGTCGATGAACCGGAGGTTGTCCTCCATGTCGTTCGGCGCATCGAACGGGTTCTCAGTTGGGGCAAAACGGGCGAACAAACCCCGCGCCAGTTGGTCAGCCATTTGCCTTGTCTCCTCTGAACAAACGGAACCACCGCAGCCGCGTCTGCGTGGGCACACGCACAGGCCGCAAGGTGAATGACAGCGGGATCTCGGCCGCGCCGTCGGTGATCATCTGGAGCGCCTCGGCGGGCTTGACCAGGCAGCGGTAGGCGTCCACGCGATCGGGGCGGCCGTCCAGCAGATTGGTCCCTGTGTAGACCATGCCGACCTCGACCTCCAGCTGGGTCATTGCCTCGACCTCGTTTGCGCCACCTTCCTTGGTGTAGGCGAGCGTGATGTAGCCGCCCGACGGGCCGGCAAAGCCCTGCAGCAGACGCACGCCGTAGGGCTCTCGCACCCAGTGGACGTTCTCGGCCCAGGCCGTCCAGCTCGGTGTGACGGTGACCGGCGCGGTGCCGTCGGCCGCATGCGCGAAGAACAGCATGCAGCCGGCCTCCACATTGGCGCCGGCCGCCGCGATGATCTCGGTGGCATTGCCGCCGGTGGCCACCGCCAGCGTGCCGCTCAGCGCGTCGACCAGGTTGCGCCCGCCGAAGCCGAACAGCACCACGCTGCCCTTCACGCCGTCGATGATGAACTTGTCGGCGCCCTGGCCGAGCCCGGTGTAGTCGGGCACGTTCACCTCGGTGACCTGGGGCTCGAGCACCATGCCTTTGGCGTTGCCCACGAAGCGGCCCGGGGGCATGCGCAGGTCGCCCAGCGCCGGGGTGTAGGCGCCGAAGTCGGCGTCCCAGTTCGAGCCCCAGCGGGCCCCATACGCGGCGGTATTCACCTGGCCCGCCAGCGTGAGCGGCGCGGTGAAGTGCACCCGGCCGCGGCCAATGCGGGTTTCGGTTTCCATTGCCGGTGGTGGTGTCGGTTACCTGGTGGCGGTCGGCGTGGCGGCGCTCAGATGCGCAGCGTGCCGTACTGGCTCAGCGGCGCGCCGGCCGTGCCGGCGGGCTTGGCCGGGTCCTTCGTCACGGTGCCCACCAGCTCGATCTGGCTCACGTTGTCGCTGATCGCGCTGAAGCTCTTCGCAGGGCCGAAGATCACCCGGAACAGCTGGAAGTAGGTGTTGCGGTTGCCGTCCATGATGTTGATGCCGTCGAAGTGCATCAGCACCGGCTTCGAGGCCCGCCGCACCAGCTGAACCAGGCTTTGCTTCTTGCGGGTGTAGGTGATCGCGATGTTGGGCTGGCCCACGCCCGCGCTCACGGTCGGCGACGGAATGGTGGTGCCGGGCAGCAGCCGGATGGAGCCGGCCTGCGTCACCTCGTAGTCGGTACCTGCCGTGTAGGTGGTGCTGCCGGCGATGTTCTTCACGACGATGGCCACGTCCTGGTCGGCCAGGTCGGCCAGCGGCACGATCGCGCCGGGCCAGGCCACCGCCTGCTCGCTCGCGACGGCGGCCGTGGCCACGTTGTCACTGGCGCCCACGCCGTAGAGGCCCATCGCCAGGTTCTCGGCGCTGCTGCACAGCAGCGTGAGTGCCACCTCGACTTCGTCCACCTCGCGGCTGCTGCAGTCCATGCCGCCGGCCGAGCTGGTGTAGTCGCGCACGTTCTCCTTGCGCTCGGACAGGTTGACCTGGCAGAGGCTGGCGTTGCCCACGGCCATCAGGCCGGCGGTCTTCTTGATCGCCTGGGCGTAGTCGACGACGGCGATCTCGCCGCGGCCCTTGAAACAGCAGTTGGAAGGCATGGTGTGCTCCTGTGGTGGGTTGAGGCGTCAGCGCAAGCCGGCGCAGTGGGCGCTCTGAGACACGAAGGCGAGCGGGTAGTAGGCGAACTTCGCCGGGCTGAAGAACGGCCGCGGCGGTGTCGAGGGAACGAGGGGCGTGCTGCAGCCAGGCGGCAGCCAGCCGAACAGACCTTCGAACAGCTGCTTCAGGCGCGGCCCTGCCTGGTCGTTCAGCGGCGCGGCCTCGTGCTGGCTGGCGGCGCTGCTGATGGTCAGGATCACGAACCAGCGGTGCGCCAGGGTGGCGGTGTGCTCGTCTGCGCGGACTACCACGTGCCCGTCGTAGACCACCCACACGGCGGGCGCGAGCTGGGCCTCCTCGGCCACGGCGGCCAGGTCCTTGCGGGTGCCAACGCTGCGGCACCAGGCACCGGCGCCTTGCTGGGTGAGGCCCTTCACGCGGGCGACGATGCCGTCTTCCGCGCTGGTGAAGTCCCAGGGGATCATGGCCATCAGCCGAAGCCCCGCAGGCTGTCGTCTGTGATGCTGCGCGGCGTGAAGCTGCTGCGCACCTCATCACCACCGGACTGGGCGTCGCTGCTCACCAGTTCGCCAGGCGATCCGCCCCAGGGGCAGCTCAGCATGGCAGCACCGGTGGCGATGGCCTCCAGCTCCTTCACCGCGGCCTTGAAGCGGCGGTAGACCTCGGCCTCGGGCGCCAGGTCATCGTGGAGGTAGTAGCGGGCCACGTCGCACGTCAGGCGCGTGAGCACCGGCGGCGCGGCGTATTCAGTGGGGCCACCGGGAACCGCTGGCGGCTTGACGCAGCCCCGCAGGGGCAGGCGGTACACCTGGCCGACGTAGCCGTCGACGAACGCCTGCGCATCGCCCAGCTTCACCTCCACGCGCGGCGTGTCCACCGTGCTGGGGGGAATGTTCACCGTGTCCGTCAGCTCGATCAGCTCCCGCTCCGTGAAGCGGGCGCTCATGTCGGCAACGGTCGCGTAGTTCACGGCTGCTGGTGCTCGGTGGCGTCAGGGGGTCAGGCTGTGGGCTCAGGCGCCGGGCGGCGCTCAGGCGGTCGGGTGGATGTGGCGCACGCGCTCCACTTCCACCAGTTCGCCAGCGCCTGTTGCCACGCCGAGGGCCCGGCCGCAGTGGTCGGCCTGGGTGCCCACGGCCGCCTTGCCGCTGCCATCGGTCGCCGGCTTGATGTAGTCGCCCAGGGCGATGGCGGCGGAGGCCTCGACCAGGCCGCTGTAGCCGGTGATCGCGCTGAAGGCCTCGCCGACGGCGGCATCGCTCTCGCTGATGCCCTGCACGTCGTTCGCGGCCACGTTGTGGGCCGCGCCGGGCGCATGGGCGCCGCCGTAGCTGACGAAGCGGTTCGCAACGATGGCGGCCGTGGCCACGATGGTGACGGCGTGCAGCTTGCTGAACTGGCTGCCGGTGTTGTTCTGGGCGGGCATGGTGGGCTCCTCGGGGTTGGGTTCAGTGGACGTGCCGGGCGTGGGCCCGGGTTAGCCGCCGGTCTTTTTGGCAGCAGCCCTGCCGCTGGTCGGCGCGCTCGGCTCCTGCGGTGCCGGCGCCGGTGCCGGCGCGATCGACTGCGCCTGGGCCTGCACGGCCTGGCGGGCGGCCTCGAACTCCTTCAGGCCATCGCGCTCGGCTTTTGCCTCGGCCTTGGCTTCGGCGGCCTTGGCGTCGGCGTCTTGGATGGCGTTCATCGCCAGCAACTGCTCGACGTCATGCGCCGGCAGATCGGGGACGGGCTCGCCAGGCGCGATCTCGACGCGCTTGCCGTCCACGGTGGCGAGGACGGTGACCAGTGCAATCAGCTTCATGGTGGGCAACCTTGTTGTCTGTCAGGAAAGCCCCGGGGCACGGCGGCCCCGGGGGGTTCTCCACTCACCTTCATCACGCTTGGGGGAGCACTAGGAAGAAAGCGGGGCTGGCGATGCGGCTTGAAGGGCCCGGGCCAGGTGAACCAAGCACCTGGCCCGGCCTTCGGGCCCCCGTGAGGGCCCTCTCCGCGCCGCTGGGTTGTTCGGGTTACGACACCCGGGGGGCACAGCGCCCCCCGGGGGCAGCGTTCGGGGCCCAGTGGCCCCAGCGAAGTGGCGGGCTTTCAACAGCACCCGCCTCAAAAATCACTTCGGGTTCTGGAACAGGAAGCCGGCGGTGTTGTAGGCCACGTTCGGCTGACGCTCGTAGGTGGCGCCATAGATCCAGCTCTTGAGGCCGTTGTCGTAGTACGGCGTCTCGGCGAACGGGTGGCCGTCGATGACGTTGGTGAAGCCGAAGCCGGGCTCGGCCAGGCTGATGTCACCGCCGTTGCCGTTCATCTTCGGCACGTAGGCCAGGATGGCGTTGTTGCCCCACACGTCGGCGCCCACGCCAGCGCTGGTCTTCCAGACCGCGTCAGCCAGCACGATGGACTCGACCTCGAAGATCTGGCGCAGCTGCTCCATCGTCGGCGGGCCCATCTGCGTCGTCGGCAGGTAGGCCTTGACCTCGGGGTTGCCCATCACGGCGTCCTTCGCATCGGGCGACAGGGTGAGCGTGTTGGGGCGCTTGCCGATCTTCTTGCGGATCACCGAGCTGGCCGCGCGGATGTCGGTCACCGGGGTGCCGGTGCTGGCGCTCCACTTGGTGCCGCTGGCCAGCGCCGTGACGTGGCCGCTGGCGTAGGTGCCGCTGGTGGTGGCCAGCGTGGCCACCTCGATCTCGTAGTCGAGCGCCAGGATGTCGCTGGCCGTCGTCATCGCGATGCGGCTCACGTCCAGGTAGTTGCCGACGTTCAGGCGTCGGCTCTCGTCGGCCTCGCGGATCAGCTCGCGCGGCATCGGCACCTCGACCGAGTACTGGGCGACCACGTAGCTCACGCCCTCGTACTTGATCTCGACCCGCTTGGTCTGCGTGCCCGGCGCGCGGCGCAGGTTGTAGCGCTTGAAGCGCTCGTCGCCGATCTTCGCGAGCGTCACGCCCGTCAGCGCCTGCGGCAGCCGCGGGAACAGCATCGGCGCTGCCATGTTGCCCTGGCCCATGCCGAGCAGCAGGTTTGTCAGGATCGGGTTCTGCGCGAGGCGGATCTGGGCGGCGGTCATCGTCATGGCGGTGGCTCCTCTTGGGGTTCAGTCGGTTGGCGGAGGGCTCAGCTGGTGAAGCTGCACACCGCGGTGAGGGCGTCGGAGTACGACACCTTGTTCTGGCGGGCGTAGTCCTGCGCGCGCTTGTCGATCTCGGCGTCGCTCAGGCCCTTGGCGCCGCCACCGGCGCCGCCCGCTGCGTGCTCGCCGAACTGCACCAGCGGCGTGCCGGTGGAAACGCGGTCCTTGAGCCAGTCCACCAGCGGCAGCTTCTTGACCTGGCCGCCTTCGGCAAAGTCCACCGGCTGCGCATCGGCCAGGGCCTCGAGCGTGGCAACCAGGGGGGCCTTGTCGGCGGGGCGCAGCTTGGCGGCCTTGACCTGGTCTTCGGCGAACGACACGAAGCCGGCCGTGCGCGCGGCGCGCTGCGCCTCGCTGAACTGGGCCAGCTGGCTGGTCGCTGCAGCCGCGGCCGCTTCGGCCGTGGTGGCGCGGGTGTTCGCCTCGGCGATCTGGGCGTTGGCCTGGTCGAGTTCGGCCTGCAGCTCTTCTGCGGTCTTCTTGGTGGCGGGCATGGTGTGCTCCTGTTGGGTTTGGGCTTCGGAGAAATTGACCAGGCCGGCGTCGTCGTCGCCGAACTGGATGTCGCGCAGCCCGGACACGGCCGGCGGCTGCGCGCCGAGGAAGGCGACGTGCCGCAGGTACCAGGTGCCCGGCGTGGGGTTGTTCGGGTGCTTCGGCGGGTAGAAGCTGGCGCTGCGCTTGGGGAAGCGGCGCTCGCGCACCATCTCGGCAAACTGCGGGTGCACGTCGGCTGTGCTCATGGCCAGGCGGCCGTCGGCGGTGACCTGCAGGGCGCGCACGAAGCCGTATGCCGGCTTGTCGCTCTCGGGGTGGCCCACGCACAGCGGGGCCTCGCGGATGGTCGGGTCGTAGGCTTTGGCCGTGGCAGCCAGGTCAGCCTCGCTGAAGCTGTGCGAGGTGCCGGAGTCGTCGATGTGCGTGCCGGGCCGGAAGATTTCGATCCCGTCGGGGAGGGTCTTGGCGGATGGCGTCGGGCGGGGCATGAGCCGCACTGTCGCGGCGGGCCCGGTTGCGCGTCAGATGAAGCGCTTCACTTTTTTCGGTGGGGCCGGCCACATGCGCGCGCGGCGAGGGCTGGCGGCACTGGGCCGGGTTGGCGGGGAGTCTCACCGCACCGAAATGGCCCGTCAAGCCGCCAGAAGGCGTCCCAAATCGTCCCAAACGGAAAATCCGGGGGGTAGCCGCCTGAGCCGGCTCGAGCGCCTGAATCGGCCTGGGCCGTTCTGGGGCTTTTTCAGCCTCCGGTCAGAAGTCCAGCGCCCCCTGCTTGGCCGCGAACTGGGCCCGCTGCCAGGCGCCGACGATCTGCTGCACGCGGCGCGGCGTGACGTCGTTCGCGCGGGCCACCTCGATCAGGTTGCGGCCCTTGAACTCGCTGATGATCTTGCGGGCCTTCTCGCTCTTGAACAAAAAGTGGCCGCTCGGGATGTAGGGCGCCGAGCCGCCGTAGAGCTCGGCCACGGCCGTCATCTGCTCGACGGCGACGGCGGCCAGCTCGCGGCGCTCGACACCCGCCATCGCCGGCTGGGCCAGCAGCGCGGCGTAGAGGCGGCGCGACATGTCGCGCCAGACCTCGGGCCACTCGGGCGTCCACAGCGCCTCCAGCAGCTGCAGCTCGGCGGCCGTGGGCGCGGCAGCCTGCGCGGCCGGCGCGGAGGCCGTGCCGCCCGCGGCGTGCTGCTGCTCGACTGCTGTCCGGCCCATAGTCACTGCTCAATCGCGACGCCACTGCGGGCGCACCAGCGCTTGAGGCTCTCGATCACCGTGGTGCACTGGTGGCCGTTGAGCCAGCGCCAGTGCGCGCTCCCTGTCTGCCGCTCCACGTAGGCCATGAGGGCGGCTTCTGAGGCGTCTTTTACGACATCTGCGCGCGCAAGACATCCCCAAAGCGCGCAGGCCTTCGCCCACTGAGCATCGAACTTTCCTGGGCCCGTCAGATCCTCGCGCCGCCTTGGCATCGGCAGTGGGTCCTGGGCGGCCCGCACCGACTTTTTGGGGGGCGCCGGCTTCCAGCCGCAGCGCTTGAAGTGGTCGAGCACCTTCTGCCGGCCGGCGTGGTCCAGGTCCTTGGCGCTGTGCACGCGGGCCACGGCCCAGAGCACCTGGCGGTAGGTGTCGTCGGCCATCTCCAGGTCCTTCTTGGCGATGTGGATCTGCGCCAGGCCGTTATTGCGCGGCTGGGCGTGCTTGGCGGCGGGGCGGGCGGCCGGGCGGGTCACAGCGGCAGCTCCAGGTTGTTGCGCGCGGCGCGCCGCGTCATGTAGGCGTTGGTGACGTGGTGCGGCAGGTCGTACACCAGGTGGCAGCGCTGGCACCAGTGGCGCAGATTGGCGCGGTCGCAGTTCTCGGGCGTGTGGTCGAGGTGGCCGGTGGTCAGCACGATGCGCACCACCGCGTGACCGTCTTCCTCGGCCGCGTCGATCGCCAGGCCGGCCTCGTCGATCGACTCGCCGAGCTGCACCCAGCGGCCACCGTCACGGTAGCCCACGGCGCCGTTCGGCACCCGGCAGTCAGGGAAGGCGGGCGAGCCCTCGCAGCAGTTGCCGCTGCGCTCGCGCACCTCGGCCACGATGGCCGGCCAGTCGGGCGGGTAGCGGCGGCGGTTCTCGGGCTTGATCGGCATCAGCGGCTCTCAAGGATGGCCCGCGCCACCGGCGGCCAGTAGGCGCGGTTCGGGCCGTGGAACACGGCGAGGGCGGCGGCGATGGCCGCATCGTGCTCGGCTTCCGTGCACTGCTCGGCCTGAGCCTGTTCGCAGTAGTCGGGGCACATGCGCAGCAACACGTCGAGGCATTGCTCGAGCACGGCGCGTTGCTTCAGCAGCGCGGCTGTGCTCATGCCTGGCCCCCGATCAGCTTGCGCTCGGCCGCACCTCCCACGCCACGGCTCAGCACCGCGCGGCGCCCGGCCTGAGCGCCGGCCAGGTCATCGTCGCGCACATTGCGACCGCGGTCGCGGTGCTGCACGCGTGCCTTGCTCAAGCTGGGGTAGCGCTGGCGCATGTAGCGCTCCACCAGCTCGGCGTTGTGGCCGGAGCCGGCGAAGCGTTCGACCAGGTCGCGCACGGCGCGCACCCACCCCATTGCGAACAGGTCACCGCGTGCGGCCTTGGTGGCGGGCTTGCAGTTCTTGCTCTGGCGGCCGATGTGCGCGCGCCGGGCCTTCACGCACTGGGCGGCCAGCACCTCGAAGGCGTAGGCGGCCACCTCGGCCGCGGCGTTCACGCCGATCAGGCGCCAGTAGCGCAGCGCGCGCGTGGACAGGTGCTTGATGTCGGCCTTGCTGGTGCTGATCACCTCGCAGCCGAAAGCCTCGGCAATCATGCCCACGAGCTCGGCCTCCCACCCGAGGATGGGCTGGAAGCACGCGCGGGCATCGTGCTCCTTCACGCTGGCCAGCTCCACGCCGTCAGCGTCGAGGCCGTGCTCGCGCATCAGGGCCTGCGCCTGGCGCATGGCGGCGGCGGCCTCGTTCTCGTTCGAGCTGGATGCCCTGGCCAGGCAGGCGCGAATCTTCCGGAGGGCGTCGTCGCGGTTCATGGCCGACCCCAGCGCGATGCGATGCGCCGCCCGAGCTGGCGCAGGCGCGAGCGCAGCTCGAGTGCCACGATGTAGACCAACCCGGCGAATTGGGCAAGCAATGCCTTCATGCGCGGTCCTCCCCAAGCAGCTCAGCCGCCAGCGCCGCCGAGGCGCTGTGCCCGGGCTGCATCGCGGTGTGCTTGCCGATGACACCCGCATGCCAATGCGCCAGCACGGCGGCGGCGGTGATGGTGTGGTGGGCGGCCTTTTCGCGATGATGCGCGATCTGCCGATCAACCAGGGCCCAGAACGCCGAGTCTTCTTCGTCTTCGTAGCCTGCCTTCGAGGTGACTAGGCGCTCTGCTTCCTTGTGGTGCTCCAGCGCACGCGTCGCCAGGTGCGACAGCAGCCAGAACCACTCGTATGGCCCCTTGCTGCGGCGGTCAGTGGCACCCCAGCGCTGCTCTTGGTGGGCGGCCTCCAGGTGCACGCCCTTGGCGAAGTCGACGAGCTCGGCCGTGTTGATCAGGTCGTGCAACCGCCTGGCGGTCTGGGCGTCCTGGACCAATGCTTGCAGCTCGCGGGTGCTGAGATGCCAGGTGGTGCCGCTGGCGTTCTCGTCGACCGAGGCGCGTTGCAGCGCTTCTACCCAGCCCTCGGCCTCCTCCGCTGAAAGGCGAAGCGCATTCATGCACGCCCCCAGTCACGCCAGCCGTGCTCGATGTCCCAGTGCCGCAGAGGCGTCTGCAGGCCGTCGTTGATGACCACGCGCAGCTTGGCGCGGCCCACCACGGCCACGCCCGGGGCGTGGTACTCGATCACCCCGCAGGCGTCGGCGTCGGCCGCGTCGAAGGTGACCACGTTGCGCCAGGCGCCCGAGGTGTTGATCTGCAGCACCACGGGCTTGGGCTCTGGCCTGGCCCTCGCTCCGGCCTCCGCCGGTTGGGAGTCGACCGCGGCGCTCACGAAGAGGCCTCCGCTGATTCGTCGATCGCGGCTTTCATCAGGGCCTTCACCGTCTTGTCGACTGCGCTGTCGGTGGGCTTGATCACCACCACGTCGCTGGTGCCCTCGACCGTCACGCCCAGCTTCTTCAGCTCGGCCGCGGTGAGCTGCGCCAGGGCGGCCTTGACGGGCGTCTTCTCCACCTGCACCAGGACATCGACCTGGTCGGGGTGGTGCTTCTCGATCAGGCGCACAACCTGGTCGGCGTCGTCGAACTCGACCGAGCCCTTGCCTTTCGCATAGCCCAGCTTGATGCCGTGCATGACGACGGTGCGCGGCTTGACGAACAGCTCGGGGTGCTCGGCGATCAGCGCCTTGAGCTCGTCATGCCGGCCGGCCACGGCGGCCACGGCGCGGCGCAGGGCGGGCATCTGCGCGCGGTGGAGGGCGTCGATGCCCGCGTTCAGCTCGGTGACGATGGCGCTCAGGCGCTCTCGGGTTTCAGCCAGCGCCTTGGCGCGGCGTTCGATGTCTTGCAGGCTCATGGTGCGGTGGCTCCAGTGGTGGCGGGGGTCATGACGGCGGTGACGGTGTCGATGGCCGCGTCTCGCGCGGCCAGGTACTCGCGGCGGGCCGCAAGCGCGGCACGCGGGCCCGGCGCGCCGTTGAAGCGGCGCCAGGTGCTGGTGACGGCGCGCTGTTGCTCGTGCGGCACCAGGCGCCAGTGGGTGGCGCACATCAGCAGGCCGTCGCTGATGGCGCGGGTGCAGACAGCGCACCGGTGGGTGGCATGCGGGCTGCGGCGGGTGAAGGCGGGCATGGAGGCCTCTCGGTCAGGTGGGCAGGCGGATCTGCCCGAGCAGGTCGGGCAGCGGGACGTTGCGCAGCCGGCTCTCCAGCAGCAGGCTCTTGAGCGCACGGCTGCGCAGGAACTGGCAGCACTCCTCGATCTCGTCGGGCGCCTCGGCCACGTAGTAGCCGGTCTCGGGCGTGGCCACCACCGCGGTGCCGTCGTCGCGCAGGGTGGTCACCAGCGAGCGCAGCGTGCGCTCGTCAATGCCGACCTTGCGCGCCAGGTCGACGGCGCGAATACCGCGGTCGCGGCCGGTGTGGTCGCGCGCCAGGACATGCAGCAGCGCCGCGCGCTGGGTGGCACGGGGCATCGGAACAGGGAGGTCGCTCTGCTGCATGGCGGGGCTTTCGAGGTCAGGGGGTGAGTGCGCGATAGCGCGGCGGGTTGGCGCGGCCGTCGCCTTCAAGCTGGCCGTCTACCAGGCCAGCCGCGGACAGTTCGTTGCAGGCGGCCTCGCACTCGGCGGGCTCGATCTGCTGGGCTGCGGCGATGTTCTCGGCGCTGCACCAGGCGCCCGGGCGGGCCTCCAGGTGCATGAGGGTCAGCGCGCGGGTGGCCCAGCTCATGACGCGGCCCCCAGCTCGAACACGCTGCGCGGCGCGTCGGGCAGTGCCACCCGGCGCGAGGCCCACACCACGGTGCGGGCGCCTGGCGGCGGCTCGGGCTCGGCCACCGGCTCACGGGCGACGACGATGGGCTGGGCGGGCCGCGGTGCGGGCGCAGGCGCCGCGGCCGGTGCGGTCTTGGCCTGAGCATCGAGGCCTACCGCGCGCCGGCCCAGGGCCGTCAGTTGCCAGTGCACCACGCTGGCCACGTGGACGCGCTCGGTGTAGCCCATGCTCTGGAGGTTCCAGACGCACCTCTCGCGGGCGGTGGCTGTGATGTCGAAGGCGCCAAGCAGGGCAATGAGCCGCTGGCGGGTCTGCGGGCCGGCGGAGGCCAGCTGCTGCAGCACCGCGCGGGCCGGCGCCTTGAGCTGGGCGCCAGGCCGGCGGGCCCGGGTGCTCGAGTTCAGGGCGGCGACCATCAGCGCACCTCGCGGTCGAGTTGCTTCAGGGCCATGCAGGCCTGCACCAGCTCCACGCCCTGAGGCGTGCTGCGCATGGAGGCCATCGCATCGGTCAGGCCGGCTTCGTAGGCGGCCATGCGGCTCTGGTGGTCGGCTCGGCGCTCCTGCTCCAGGCGCACACGCTCGGCAAGCGCGATGCGCTCCAGCTCAGCGTCGGCGCGGTCGTCGTCGGCCTGGGCCAGAGCGATGCAGACGACCACGGCCAGGGCGAAGACGGCGCCGAGCACCAGGTCTCCGGCGCGGCTGGTGCGGGTAGGTGTGACGTGCTGCATGGCTCAGCACCCCGCGATGACCTGGGCGTCAACCTTCGGCCAGCCGGCCTTGGCGGCCACGTTCAGGGCGCGACACACAAGGTTGTTCACCACCAGGGGGAAGCACACCGACACCGCGTCTCCGGCCTTGCCGCCGCGGGGGATCTGCACCAGGCGCGCCCGGATGGCGTCGACAGCGTCTGCCTCCAGCACGTCTTCGAGCTTGACGTTGCTGCGGCCCAGCTTGTGGCGCAGGTAGGCCTCCAGGTCGTTGTCCAGCGGCTCCATCTGCACGATCTCGCAGCGCTGCATGACCTCGCGCACCTCGGCGTTCTGGCTGCTCAGGCGCTCGGCCAGCTCGGGCTGGGCGATCAGCGCCACGCCGATCAGGCGCTGCAGGCCGTCCTTGATTTCCAGGAAGCGCTTCAGGTGCTTCAGGGTGGCCACTGGCAGGCAGTGGGCCTCTTCGATCAGCAGCAGGTGCCGGCGGCCGGCGCGGCGGCTGGCCTTGAGCATGGTGTGGATCTGTGCGAAGCGGGCCTCGGGGCTGCTCTTGAGCTGCACGTTCGGGTCCAACGCCCGGGCGATGCTTTCGGCAATCGCGCCGGCTTTCAGCGTCTTGCCCTTCTGGTCGTTCAGCTCCATCGCGATGACGTAGGGGCGGATCATCAGCACGTCCTTGCCCTCTTCGCGGATGCGCTCCTCCAGCTCTTCGGCCAGGGTGGACTTGCCGGCGCCGCTCTCGCCGACCACGGCGATGAAGCCGTGATTCATGGCGGCGTCGAGCAGCGCGGCGCGCACGTAGCGGATGCCCGGGGAGACGAACACGTCGTCGCGGTGCTGCACGTCGTCGACGAACGGGTTGCGCGCCAGGTTGAACGCCTTGCGGGCCTGAGGGGTGAGGGTTTCGTTTCGCAGTAGCATGGTGTCCTCCGTTGGGGTCTGGGTTGGTTCCTGGGTCTGGCGGTCGGCCCCGGTGAGTTCGCAGCTCTCCGGGGCTTTTTCTTGGGGCGTGGGCGGCAGGGCCACGCGCAGGTAGTCGGGGCCGGCGCCCTGGGCCTGCAGGTAGTCGTGAACCTTGCGGCGGTAGGCGGCCTCGCGGCGCGCCGGCCACTCGCCGGTGGCGCACAGGCGGTGCACGGCGCTCTTGCTCAGGCCCGCGCCGCGGGCCAGGTCGCGCAGGCTGATGCCGAGGTCTGTCAGTACGGTCTTCATGGATGGTGTCTCGCTGGTGTGGGTGGCGGGGCTCATGGGTGGTGGTGGATCGGCTGGGGTCACTCGTTCGCGGCGCCGGCACCGCCGGCCACCACGCGCAGGCCGGCGCGCACGGTCAGGCGGCGCACCAGGTCATCGAGTTCGTTCTCGGGCACGCCGTCGGGGTACCAAGCGCGCACCTGGGCATTGCGCTCGGGGCTCATGGCGACGCCACGGCGCGCCAGTTCGGCAGCGGCCTCGAAGCGGGTCAGGATGGCCGGCGGCGCCTCGATTGGCTGCACGCTGGCTACGGCGGGAAGGTCGGTGCCGCGGCGCGGCATGAAGGTGCGCTGCGGGGCCTGCTCGATGACCTTGTACGGGTCCACCCGGCCGCCGAAGGGCACCGCCTTGGCCTTGCGCGCGGCGGCGGCTTGCTCCAGCGTCGAAGCGTCCATCGCGAGCATGTCCACGGCCTTGCGGTTCGTGTCGGCCACGGTGTCGGCATGGCGGCGGTAGTCCTCGCCGATCACGTTGCCGCTGGTGGCGAAGCCGGCGTCATCCTTGGCGACGACGGGCACGCTGTGCAGAAGCTCGGAGCCGTCCTCGGCGGTGTCGACGATGCAGGCGGCATCGGCGGCGTAGGGGTTGAAGGTGACCTGCAGCGTCTCGCCGACCATCACGCGGGGCACGGCGCGCACGTCGAACTCACGGCCGCGGAAGCTGACGCGCAGCTTGTCGGTGACCTTGCGCGCCTCGGGTGCATGGGTCAGCAGCTCGCGGCACAGCTCGGGTGGCGGGGCGGTGCGCAGCTGCTCTTCGCTGATCGTGAGCCACTGCTCGAACCGCGTGCGGCCGTGGCGGGTGTGCACTTTGTTGGCGTTGAACCACCGGGCCCAGCGCCGGCCCATCTCGTTCAGTTCTTCGAGGCTGTGCACCGGCTGCAGGCGAAGGCCGCTCTCGAAGGAGCACTCCACCAGGTTCTGGGCGTTCTCGACCTGGCCGGTGGCACGCGCGTTCTCCGGCGCGTGCGGCAGCGGCTTCACCTGCAGGCGCCGCAGCAGGTTGGTGAACAGGCCGCTGGTGTTGGCGCTGCCCATGTCCATCATCAGGATGTAGGGCACACCGTGGAACGGGTCGCTCCCGCGCGGCTGGATGGCCGCGATGAATGCCTCGGCCAGGTTGACGCCACTCTCGGCGCCGAACACGTAGTGGACGAAGACGGCGCCCGAGTTGTGATCGGTGACCACGTAGCGCCAGACGCGATCGCTCTCGATGCGCTTGAGGTTGGCCGGCTTGTTCTTGTAGAACTCGGCCTGGCGCATCACCTGCAGGCCGGTCTCCCTCGGGTTGTGGGTGGCGAGGTAGTAGAGGACGCACAGCGAGGCGTCCACCTGCCAGACATGGTTCGGGTGCAGGCTGCGCAGCTCCACAGCCGGCGCCGGGCGCAGCAGCTGGTCGGGGTGCAGGGCGTGCACGCGCAGCGCTCGGCTGACGGCGCTGTCGCTTAGGGGCACGAGCTCTCCCGTCTCTTCGTCGAGGCGGGCCGCCTTGACCATGCCGTTGGCGCGCAAGACTTCGACCGCCTGGCCGACTGCCATCAGCCGCTTGCCGTTCTTGCGCAGGCTCTCCATGAGCATGGCGCTGATCAGCTCGGCCTCGTGCACGGGGAGGCTCACCTCACCCGCGTCAGACCGCTGGCGCCGCCCGGGCCGCACGGTCACCTCGGCCAGCTTGCGCATGAGCGAGGCGCGGCTGATGCCAAGCTCGACCGCGGCGGCCTCGTACACCGCAGACTTGCGGCCGTGGCCGGCCGCCACGGCGGCCTGGGCGATTTGCACCAGGCGTTCTGTGAGGGCGGGGCTGATGGGCATGGGCTCGCTCTGCCGGTCTGGTCGCTCGCGGCTCAATGGGCCGATGCAGCGGCGCCCCACTGCGCCACCTCGCCGGCCAGGGCCTGCGACACGCCATCGGAGAGGTCGGGCAAGGTGAACTGCGCGCGGATCGCGTTCAGCTCGGCCTGGACCTCGCCCACCAGGTTGGCCATCTGCAGGGTGGTGTCGACCCCGTGCTCGATGCCGTGGTCGCGCAGCGCCTCGCACGCGGGCAGCAGCTTCGCGCGCAGGGCCGCCCAGATCTCGTGCTTGATCAGGCCGGCCTCGCTGACCATCTCCTTCAGCACTTGGTCGGGTGTGGCCGACTTGATGCGCTTGAGCTTCGCCCGCTCGGCGTCGAGCTTGGCGTTCTTCTCGGCCAGCACCTTCTTGGTGGCGTCGGCCTCTGCGTTCGCTTCACGCAGTGCTGCGCGCAGCTCGCGCACGGACATGGTCTCGATGTCGTCGAGCTGCACGCCTCGCACCGACTCGCCCTTGCCCAGGGCCTCGATCTCGTCCTCGTCGAGCACCACCAGTTCCAGGAGCTTGGTCTGGCTCCCAGCGGCTTCCAAAACGGGTTTCGACACCCGATTCGAGAATTTCAGGGTGGCGGACATCAGCCGGCGCGCCATGCGGGGGTCGATGCCGAAGGCGCCGCAGCGGTCTTCGAACTCGCCGTGCGGGGTGATCTCGCGCAGCAGCATGAGGCTGGCGCCCAGTTCCATCACGGCCTCGATCGTGCGGCGCTGGCCGATGCGGATGCGGTCTTCCAGGGCGTCGACCGTCAGCGCGCCTTGGTAGCCGAGCTGGGCGGCCAGGGCCTGAGCGTTCTCGCCGGTCCTGCGCAGTTCGGTGAGTGCACCCTCGATCTTCGGTTCGTCAAGGGCGGGGTCTGCCAGGTCTTGGGGTTTCTTCGGGGTACGGGCCATGTGCTCTCTCGGTGGTGGTTGGTGTGAAAACGGGTGTCGAAACCCGATTTGCTGGGCGGGTGTCAGTCGGGGTTGCGGGTGAAGCGGTTGCGCGCCTCGTCGATGCGGCGCTGGGCGGCGTCGAGCGACGCCCAGACCTTGGCGCACTGCTGGGGCAGGCGCGGGGTGAGCAGCCAGCGCCCGGTTTCTTCGTCGCGGCGGGCGATGCCGGCGGTGAGCAGGTTGTCGAGGTCGCGGGTGATCACCGGCAGGGTGCAGCCCACGGCGCGCGCCAGGTCGCTCGGGGACAGACCCGACACCACGTCGCCGAACATGGCCAGCACCACCTTCAGCAAGCGCTGCTGGCTTTCGTTCGTGTAGTCGGTCTTACGGGTTGCGCTCATACCGCAAAGCCCGCCTTTACCAGGTCTCTCAGGTTGCCGGGTGCGCCCAGCGCGACGATCAGGCCATCGCGCAGCGCGCTCGCCGCCATGCCGTAGCAGTCGTCGCTATGGCATACCACCGTCATGTCGGCATCCCGAGTCAGCACCCACTCGTAGGCTGCGTCCTCGGGGCTGCCAACCACCAGCACCGTCAGCGGGCCGCCGCCCACGTTGGCGAGCTCGTGAAGGATGGCGGTGGCCGGGGTGTACTTCAGACGGTCGAGGCGATTGCGCAGTGCAGGCGGCACAGGCCGTTGCGTGGCTGCACAGGAGGTGGTGTGGCTCATGCGGAGAAGTCCAGTTCGGGGTTGGCGTGCTGGCGGACGTTGGCGTGGTGCCAGGCGACCTGTTGCAGGTGCGCGGCAAGGGCGTCGGCCGTGGAGGCGGCGTCTGCCTTGCCCGCGTAGAAGTCGGTCAGCAGCTTCAGCGCGGCTCCGAAGCCGTTGTGCAACTCGACAACGTCGGCCTCGGTCAGCGCGCGGCCGGTGGGGATGTCCACCAGCAGCTTGCCGCGGCTGGCCGCCAGCCAGCGCGACACCATGTCGATGCCGCACGCGGCCTCGTAGGGCGGGATCAGGTTGGCAGGGATGCGCCCGGTCTGAATCCACTTGTAGACCGACCAGTGGTCGGTGACGCCCATGTCCTCGGCGATGCGCTCGACGCTCTTGTTCAGCACGTCGCGGGCGTGCTCTTTGCACAGCTCCAGCGCGTGGCGCAGGCTGTGGGGCTGGACGCGCTTCCAATTGCGCGAGCGTCTTGGAGTGACGGTGGAAACCATGCTGCGGGCGGCTCCAAACAAATCGTGTGCGTGGGACTGGTGCGTGGGGCGGGCGGGTGCTTCAATGAGCGCCAGGTCAGCCGGCTAGCATTCAGGCGGCGGACAGCTCCGGCTGGGGCTTCAGCCCGAGCTCAACAGCGATCTGGTGGCTCTTGCCGCGCTTGGCCTTGACCAGACCGTTGACGACTCGGTAGACGTCTTGCCGGTGGTAGCCGCGGCTCTCGGCCCAGTCGGAGAAGGTCTTGCCTTCGCGCTCGAACTTGGCCTTCAGCTGGGCGGGGGTGAGGACGGCGGCATCAGTGGCCATTGAGGGCTCCCTGCGGGGTGGGTGTGTTGCGATTGATGTGAACTTTAGTCCATATCTTATGGACTGTGAAGGGGTGGGTGTGGATTTTTTTCAGAGGCTCTCGTGCGCCTGAAGCACCAGCTGCGGGTCAGTAAGGACGGCGAGGTGGCCGCAGCTTTGGGCCTGTCGAAGACGGCCTTCAGCGAGCGGAAGAAGCGAGGCAGCTTCCCGGAGACGGAGCTGCGCGCCCTCGCTCGCGACAAGCCCGAGCTGGGCCTGGACCCAGACGCGGTGCTATTCGGCGTAGACGCCCAGGTGCGGCACGCCCGGGAGAACTGGCGCACTGCGCAGACACTGGCTCGTGAGACCCTGCGGCGCCAGATCGCGGCCGAGACGCCGGGCGGTCCCACGCCCCAGGCGGAAGAGCCCTCGCCGCCAGCGCTGGCCGGCCTCACCTACGATGAGCTGACGCTGCTGAAGCACTGGCGCAGCTGCGGTTCTGCCGAGCGGATACTGCTGATCCAGCTGGCCGCGAGGCTGACTTCAAGCGGGCAATAGCCACCCAGCATTTGCACCAACGCGAAACCACCACACTCGGGAGAAGGTGAGCATGGAGATTGTGTTTTTCTGGTTGCTTCTGGCGGCTGGAGTTGGCGCACTGGCGAGCAGTCGCGGGCGCAGCGGCATCGGCTTCTTCCTGCTGTCGGTGATCCTTTCGCCGCTGCTGGGGTTGATCGTTGTGCTGCTCATGGCGGACCTGAACAAGGTGCGCGAAGCCGAGGAACAGCGGCGGCGAGACGAAGCCGCCAAGGAACGGGAGCGCCGCGAAGAACACGAGCGCCAGCTCGAATCAATCAAGGTTCTGGCGGCATCAAGGCAAGAGCCCGTGGCGTCGGCGCCAGCGCCGAACATGCCGCTGCCTCCTGGCGCCTCACTGGCAGACGAGATCCGCAAGCTCGCGCAGTTGCGCGACGAAGGCTTGCTGACAGAGGCCGAGTTCAGTGACCAGAAGGCCCGGCTTCTTGCCCACTCCCCGCCGACAGCGGCGCCCGTCGCGGCAGCTGTTTCGGCCAGCATCAGCGACAAGCCACTCAGCACCGAGTTTGGTATCTGCCCGTGCTGCAATTCGACGATTGAGCTGCTGAGCGAAAAGTGCCCTCGCTGCTGCGCAGCGTTCGGGCCGGGATCGAGCTGGGCGGTCAAGCGGATGGCGGCCCCACTGAAACAGTGAAGCGCTTCATCTAGCTCGACTTGCGCGCGCGCGGCATCGTGCCGTGCATGCCGCGCTCCATCAATCTCATCGTCATCCACTGCTCGGCCACGCCGAGCGGGCAGTGGCTCACGGGCACGGCCCCGGGCAAGGCGAACCGCCGCACGCCGATCCAGGTCATTGACGCCTGGCACCGTGAGCGAGGTTTCGCCGGCATCGGTTACCACTACGTGGTCGATGTCGACGGCGTGATCTGGAAAGGCCGCTCGGAAGATCAGGCGGGGGCCCACGTGGCCGGGTACAACGCCAACTCCATCGGCATCTGCATGGTGGGGGGCGCCGAGCGTGACGGCCGCTTCACGCCCAAGCAATGGGAGTCGCTTGCGGGCCTGGTGCAAGACGTCGCCAAGCGCCAGAAGCTGGCGCTGACCAAGGTTCGCACGCTGCCACTGGCGGGCATGCCGACCGGGCCCCTGTGTGGCCACCGCGACCTGTCGCCCGACCTGAACAAGGACGGCCAGGTGCAGCCCACCGAGTGGCTCAAGACTTGCCCGGGCTTCGACGTGTCGGCCTGGCTGCAGCGCGGCTTCATCCCCGAGGCGCGCAACGTCTACAGCGAGGTGCTCAAGTGAAGCGCGTTCACGCGGCCTTCATGGCGGGCATGGCCCTGGCCTTCGCGCCGGCCATCGCCGGCACGGCGCATCTCGATAAAGCCATGTGCCACGTGGCCCCTGCACCAGCCTCGCGCCGGCTGAAGCTACGGTTCGGCACGGGCGGCTCTGTCAGCCTGTGGGCGAGCCGACGCGGCCCGGGCTGGTCACATGCACAGGTTCAACGCATGGCCCGCAAGCGCCGCAACGTGAAGCGCCACCGCCGTGCGCAGAGGTGTGCCCGATGAAGCGCCGAACCCTGATGCTGGCGCCCAAGCGGGCCAAGCCCTGGTACCGGAGCGAGACGGTCTGGGGCAACGCCTTCGCCTTGATCGTGACGGCGGCCGAGCTGCACCTCGGCCTGTTGCAACAGGTGCTGCCCGGGAACGTCTATGCGTGGCTGGCCTTCGCCGTGGCCTTCCTGAACACGGTGCTCAAGCTGCGCGGGTCCCACCTGCAGCCCGCGACGCAGGAGGCGCCCGATGTTCGTCCGTGACACCCTGATTCGCCTGGCCGCGCTGGCCGGCGTTGCCGCTGCCATGTTCGGCGCGGGCTACTACACCGGCGACCACCAGCGCGACACCGCCTGGCGCGCCGCCAATGCCGAGACCGCCAGACAGGCGCAACGCGCCTACGTGGCCGAGGTGGGGCGCGGCCAGCAGGCCGCTGCCGCGCTGCAGGCCGAGCTCACTGCAAAGGAGGCCCGCGATGCGGAGCTTGATCACCTGCGCCAGCGCGTTGCTGCGTTGGGTCCACTCACTGTTCGACGGCCCGCGTCTCGCCCTGCTGCTGTGGCGCCGCCCGCTGTGGCCGCAGCGGCCAGCGCCGCGGCGCCGGGGTGCGTCGCACTACTTGCGCCCCTTCTTGACGGCCTGGCCAGTGCTGCTGGTGATGACGCTGAGCCTCGCCTCAACCTGGGCGCTGTCTGGATGTGGAACAGCGCGCTCACCGGCAGTGCAACCGCGCCCGCCGGTGCCTGCCGCGTTGATGCGGCCACCGGGCAAGCCTCTGCTGCTTGCGCCGAAGACTCCGGCCTCGACCTCACCGACGCCTGGGCCAACCAGGCCGCCAACGCCCGCGCCTGTGCCGATGACCGCCTCCGACACCAGCGCTTGATCGACTACCTGCAGGCGCGAGAGCAAAGAGAGGCGAACTGATGGACGTGAACTACGAGATGGGCCGCTTCTGGCTCGGCGCGCTCAACGTGTTGGGCACGGTGGCGGTGGCGATCTACACCTGGATCGCCACGCGCGACAAGGACAACTCCCAGCACATCAAGGCAGTGGAGAAGGCGTTGGGCGAGGCGGTCGCGCAGCACTCGTCGCGGATCGACAGGCTGGAGACCGATATCAGGCACCTGCCGACGCAGCCTGAGTTCGCCGAGCTGCAGGGCGACATGCGCGCGATGAAGGCCACGCAGGAGGCCGTGCAGCGCGAAACCCACGCCATGCGCCTGGCACTGACCCGCATCGAAGACCACCTGCTCAAGCGAGGCAACCCATGAACGACTTTGCCGCCGAGCTGACCGAAGACCGGCGCCTCACCATCCTGCGCGTGCTGCTGGAAAGCACACAGTACACCGCGAACGAATTCATCCTGCAGACGATGCTGAAGAACTTCGCGCACCTGGTCTCCGTCGACCGGCTGCACACCGACCTGGCCTGGCTGCAAGAGCAAGAGCTGATCACCGTGCGCATCACGGTCAATGTGCGCATCGCCACGCTGACCGTGCGCGGCGCCGACGTGGCCCAGGGCCTGACGGTGGTGCCGGGCGTGAAGCGCCCCCGTATCGGCTGAGGCTCCGAGCATGGCCCGCAAGAGCACCGTCGCCGTGCTGCCCGAGGAGGTGGTGGCCGAGGTCAACCGCCTGATTCGTGACGGCTGCACCATCGACGAGATCCTGCGCGCGCTCGCGCCACTCGGCGCAGAGGTGAGCCGCTCGGCAATGGGCCGCTACGTCAAGAGCGCCCGCGAGTCGATGGAGAAGTACCGCCAGGCGCAGGAGGTGGCCAAGGTCTGGATCGACCGCCTGGAGACCGAGCCCAACGGCGACGTGGCCCGCCTCATGCCCGAGATGCTGCGCGCTCTGGCATTCCAGACCATGAGCTCGATGGGCGAGAGCGAAGACGCCACCACCGCACAGGAGCTGATGTTTCTGGCCAAGGCCCTGAAGGACTTGAGCGGCGCCAGCAAGGTCAACGTCGACATCGAGCTCAAGCTGCGCCAGGTGCGCGCCGAAACCCGCAAAGAGCTGCTCGCGGCCCAGGCCAAGGAACTTGACGCACTGCAGAAGAGCGGCGGTGTGACCGAGCAGACCAAGCTGGCGATCCGCCAGGCGCTGGGCATCGTCTGATGGCCGCGATCAAGGGCCGGGCCAAGTGCATCCCGGCCGACCGGGAGGCGATTTTTCTGCCGTTTCAATCGCGGTGGATCAAGGACACCTCGCGCCTGAAGCTCATGGAGAAGGCGCGCCAGATCGGCCTGAGCTGGTCGACGGCCTACGCCACCGGCGAACGCGCCGCCGCCCAGGGCGCGCGCTATGACGAGTGGGTGAGCAGCCGCGACGAGATCCAGGCGCGCCTCTTCATCGAAGACTGCAAGCTCTGGGCGAAGGTCATGGACCTGGCCGCCCGCGACCTGGGCGAGGTGGTGATCGATGCCGAGAAGCGTCTGAGTGCGTACGTGCTGCAGTTCGCCAGTGGCCGGCGCATTCACAGCATGTCGAGCAACCCCGACGCACAGGCGGGCAAGCGCGGCAGCCGGGTGCTCGACGAGTTCGCCCTGCAGGCCGAGCAGCGCAAGATGTGGGCGATTGCCTACCCGGGCATCACCTGGGGCGGCGTGCTCGAGCTGATCAGCACGCACCGGGGCTCGCACAGCTTCTTCAACCACCTGGTGAAGGAGGCCCGCCACGGCGGCAACCCCAAGCGCATCAGCCTGCACCGTGTCACGCTGCAGGACGCGCTCGAACAGGGCTTTCTCTTCAAACTGCAGCAAGCACTGCCGGCCGATGCCGAGCAGCAGGACATGGATGAGGCCGACTACTTCGACTTCATCAAGAAGGGCGCGGCCGACGAGGAGAGCTTCGACCAGGAATACATGTGCGTGCCGGCCGACGACGACACCAAGTTCCTGGAGTACGGCCTCATCACCGCGTGCGAGTACCTGGGCGGCACACCCTGGCAGCGCGGGCTCGATGGGCCCTTCACCGGGCCGCTGTATGCGGGCGTCGACATCGGCCGCAAGAAGGACTTGACCGTACTCTGGGTGGTCGAGCAGCTCGGCGACGTGTTCTATACCCGGCACGTCGAGACGATGGAGCGCATGCGGAAGAGCGAGCAGGAGAAGATCCTGTGGCCCTGGTTCGAGCGCTGCTCGCGCGTGTGCATCGACGCCACCGGCCTGGGCATTGGGTGGACCGATGACGCGCAAGACCGCTACGGCGAGCAACGCATCGAAGGTGTCACCTTCACCGCGGCGGTGAAGGAGGCGCTGGCCTACCCGGTGCGGGGTGCGATGGAAGACCGCAAGGTCCGCATACCCGATGACCCCAAGGTGCGCGCCGACCTGCGCAAGGTGCAGAAGGTGGTCAGCGCCGCGGGAAACATCCGCTTCGTGGCGGAGAGCACGCCGGACGGCCACGCCGACCGCTTCTGGGCGCTCGCGCTGGCCATCCACGCGGGCAGCTCGCCGGCCGCGCCGATCGAGTACTTCAGCGATGGTCAGCCGCGCGGCGCTGACGCCAACGGGTTCCTCTATGCCTGACATCAAGCGCCCACGGGCATCGAGCAACCGGGCCGGCGTGCCCTTGGACACTGAGGTCGCCAATCGGCTGCGCGACCCGTTCGAGACGCTGTTCTCGGGCATCGTCCGCACCAATGACCCGCTGCTGTTGGAGCGTGGCGGCAGCGGCACGCAAGCCTTCGACCTGTACCGCGACCTCAAACGCGACCCCAAGGTCTTCAGCGGCCTGCAGAAGCGCAAGCTGGCGCTGATCGGCCGGCCGATGCAAGTCAACCCGGTCGAAGACACGCCCGCCGCCCAGGCCGACGCCGAGGTGGTGAGCGACATCCTGAAGCGGCTGATGTTCGACCGCGTGTGCGACGAGATGCTCGACGCGCTGCTGGCCGGCTTCGTGCCCCACGAGGTGGTCTGGACCGTGCGCGATGGCTACATCGTCCCCAAGCGGGTGGTCAAGCGCGCGCAGCGCCGCTTCACCTTCGTGCAGGCCGACCCGCACCAGTCGCCCGAGCTGCGGCTCCTCACCCGCGAGAACATGCTCACTGGTGAGGTGCTGCCGCCGCGCAAGTTCATCGTCCACCGCGTGAACCCCGAAGACGACAACCCCTATGGCACAGGCCTCGGGCTGCAGCTCTTCTGGCCGGTGTTCTTCAAGCGCCGCGGCATCATCGCCTGGAACAAGCTGTGCGACCGCTTCGGCACGCCGACGCCGGTGGGCAAGTACCCGAAGGGCGCGAGCTTCAAAGAGAAGAGCACGCTGTTCGATGCCCTCAAGGCGCTGAGCAACGATGGCGTCGTGATGATGCCTGACGGCATGGCCGTGGAGCTCATGGAGAGCCGCCTCACCGGCTCGATCACCACCCAGCAGTCGCTGTGCGAGTACATGGACGATTGCATCGACGCGGTGCTGCTGGGCACCGAGTCGCGCGGCAAGGGCGGCGGTGCGGTGGCCGCGGCCAGCAAGGAACGCGAGGACGTTCGGCTCGACCTGGTGCAGGCCGACAGCGACCTCCTGAGCGACACCCTGAACCAGACCCTGGTGGCCTGGATCTGCGAGGTCAACGGCCTGGCGCCGTGCCTGGTGAGCCGGGTGGTCAAGGCCGAGGAAGATCTAAAGGCCCAGAGCGAGACCGACAAGAACGTGGCCGCGATGGGCTTCGAGCTGTCGGAGGATGCGGTGCGCGAGCGCTACGGCGAGGGCTGGAGCAAGAAGGCCGCGCCACCCGCCCCGCCACCTGGTGCAGCGCCTGGCGCGTTGCCCGCAACGGGCCAGCCTGTTGTCGACAACAAGTTGCCAGCGGGCGCTGACCCGGCCGCCGAGCAGGATGACGAGGCCGCGGCCGGCGGCAGCTTTGCCGAGCCGTCGACGATGGCGGCCGGCCAGGCCGCGATCGACGCGGCCCTGCAGGCCATCCCCGACGCCGAGCTGCAGGCGGCCCTGGCCGACATGCTGGGCCCGCTGCTGGCCGCCGTCGAAGGCGCCACCGACTACCAGTCGGCACTCGTCGCGGCCGAGGCTGCCTATCCGCTGATGGACAGCGCCAAGCTGCAGGGCATGCTGGCCCGGGCCATGTTCGGTGCCGAGACCTTCGGCCGCGTGAGCAATTGACCATGCAGCACGTGCCCGCCAGCCTTGCGCGCACCGCGCAGGTCTACGTCAACGCGAACGTGCGCTACCTGAGCGACCAGGCCGCCTTCGGCCGGGCCGACCTGTGGCGCGCCGCGCCCATGCGTGGCACTGGCGATTGCGAGGACTTCGCGCTGGCCAAGCGCGCGATGCTCCTCGAGGCCGGCGCACCGCTGCGCCTGGTGCGCCTGGCGCTGTGCCACACCGAGCTGGGCGAGATGCACGCCGTGCTGATCGTCACCACCGAGGAAGGCGACCTGGTGCTCGACAACCGGCACAGCCAGGCCATGCGCCGTGGTGAGCTGCCCTATGAGTGGGTCGCGATCGAACAGGAGGGCCAATGGTCGACCGTCGCCTGATCACCTACTTGGCGCTGCTGATCTGCCTGCCCGGCTGTGCCGCGCCGAGCCGCTTCGAACCGGGCCAACCAATCCCAGCACCACCGGGCTGGGTGGACTACTGCAAGCGTGAGCCGCTGGACCCGGGATGCCGGGCCACTTTGGACAGTCAAAGGAGATGACGGGTATGGATATGCCGATCTTGAATTGGGTGGTGGTCGCAATCTTGTTGGCGCTGGTCATGATCATCCTGTTGGACATCAGCGCCCACCTATTCCCTGCTCTACGACGAAGAAGGGCAGGCTCGGCCCGTGACTTTGCCGAGTTGGAAAGGTGGCGCACACAGTGGCATGAATACCGGCGATGGCTTGCCGAGTTTCCCGAGGTGGCGATGGCGCTCGACAACCTGCGCGCCGAGGTGCTCGGGAAGGAATCGCTCGATGCCTGCCACCCACCCGGTGATGAAGGCCCCTGGACCGTCGACGGCCTGCGGTACAAGATGCGCGAGCGTAGAAAGCCGCTCCCCATAACCGCCGCGACCACGCGAGCTGCACTCAAGGCAGCCGCCGAGTTCCTGCAGAACGACGAGGCCCGGCAGCTGCTGGGCCTTCACAGGATCCGCGTCAACGGCGACATGATGACCCGTGGCGAGGTGGCTGACCTGTTGCAGGTTGAACTGGTGCGGGCAACACCGCCGCTGGAGGCGCGCAGGTGCTGAACTACCGCAAGACCGAGGACGAGTGCCCGTCCTGCGGCGCCACTCACGCTGACCGCTTCCGCAACAAGCCCACGGAACCCCTGGGCCTGAGCGAGTGCCCCCACTGCGGCGCCGAGAAGTGCTGCATGTGTGACATGGGCGACGATGTCGATTGCCCGAGCTGTGACGACGCGGAATGAAGCTGCAGGCCCGCCTCGACCTCCCACCGAAGGACGCGGTCGCGTTCTTTGCGCGCAAGGGCGAGTCGATCGCCTGGGACTGGACCGATGTCTGGCGCGGCCAGAACTCGCATGCCTTCACCGTCGCCAAGGTCACCGACCTGGAGGTGCTGCGCGCGATCCGCGCCGAGGTGGCCAAAGCGATCGAGGGCGGCATCACCTTCGAGGAGTTCGCCCGCACCCTGCGCCCGCGCCTGCAGGCGGTCGGCTGGTGGGGCAAGCAGGAGGTGCTCGACGCCAGTACCGGCGAGCTCACCCAGGTGCAGCTCGGCAGCAACCGGCGGCTTCGCACCATCTTTCAGACCAATGTCCAGACCGCCTACATGGCGGGCCGCTACAAGCGCTTCCTGGACAACGCGGCCGACCGGCCCTACTGGCGCTATGTCGGCATCTTGGACGGCCGCATTCGCCCGGCGCACCTGGCGCTCCACAACAAGGTGTGGCGCTGGGACGATCCGGTGTGGTCCGTCATCTGGCCGCCCAATGGCTGGGGCTGCCGCTGCCGCGTGGTGGCCATGACCGAGGCCGAGTTCCAAGCCTCCGGCCTGGCGCTCGAGGACGGCAGCAACATGATCGGCACGATCCGCGTGCCGGTGAACCGGGCTGGCGACCAGGTCGACGTGAAGGTGGTGCGCTTCACCGATTCGGCGGGCAAGGCCCAGGTGTTCCGGCCGGATCCCGGCTGGGACTACAACCCCGGCCAGGCATGGAGCCGCTTCGATTCGGGTTCCGGCGCCCGCGAGGGCATCGGCCAGGCGCCGGTTACCGCGCCGGCCGCGGCTGCCGGCCGCACCGCCATCACGCCCCTGCAGGCCGCTGATGGACTGCGCACCTGGGCAGACCTGGGGCGACCGCTGCTCACCGCGCCCGAGGTGCCCACGCTGCCCGCGCCGGCCTTGCTGCCGCCATCGGCACCCGGCGCTGACGCGCTGGCCACGGCCGCACGGCTGATCGCTTCCACCGGCGGCCAGGCCGGCACCGTGGCCACGCCGATCGGCGAGGTGGCAGTGCGCGCCGAGCAGCTGGTCGGCGCCCTCACCGCAGACAGCGCGCGCGAGCAGTACTTCGGCCTGGCGCTCGCGGCCCTGCAGGCGCCCGCCGAGGTCTGGCTCACCCCCTACGCGGACGGGGCCTACCGCATCAAGTACCTGTCGGTGGTGCGGGGCGCGCGCGATCTGCTGATGATGGTGCGGTAACCGCGACGGCTCGCTCACCTGGGACGCCTACGACCTGGCCGCGGCGGGTGCCGACTGCCCTCAACCGGCCTGCGCGTGGGCAGCCTGCTGTACCAGCCATGATCGACTTCGAGATCGACTTCGACGACGAGGAGGCCCTGGCCAAGCTGGCGGCCGGCGAGGCCGCGCTGACCGACACCACCGAGATCTATCACCGCATCGCCGCCGGCTGGAGGCCGAGACCGAGGCGAACTTCGCCGCCCAGGGCCGGCCGACATGGGTGCCGCTGTCGAAGGAAACGATCGCCGAGCGAACCAAGCGCAACAAGGGCGG
Organism: Ottelia alismoides; assembly: GCA_037367405.1. NCBI lineage: Eukaryota > Viridiplantae > Streptophyta > Magnoliopsida > Alismatales > Hydrocharitaceae > Ottelia > Ottelia alismoides. The sequence goes on from JAZKJV010005284.1 coordinate 41,797, forward strand.
CAGCCTGTTGCGCATCCTCCAGGACCGGGGCATCCTGGCGGCCAGCGTGTCGTCGGAGTACGGGGTCGACTACGCCCGCATCGGCGCGGCCACGCCCTACGCGGCCATCCACCAGTTCGGCGGCACCATCGACATGCCCGCCAAGTCCACCCGGGTGCGCCTGCGTACCGACGCGGCGGGCAACCTGCTGCGCCAGGGCACCGAGGGCAGCAAGAAGAACCTGGCCGTCTTCGCCCGCGACAGCCACAAGCGCGCTCGAGAGAGTTGGGCCGAGGTCGGCGCCCACACCATCACGATCCCGGCCCGGCCCTACCTGCCCTTCACCGGCAGCGACCCGGCAACCGCGGTGCTGCAGCCGGCGGCGCGGCAGTCGGTGCTTGATGTCGTCGAGCGTGTCCTCACGGCCGCATTCGAATGAGCCGGCCCGTCGAGCTGGTCGAGGCCTGGCGCTGGCCCCGGTCGGCGCGGCTCGATGTGTCGCCGTCGCTTTCGTCGCCCTGCTGTGGTGGGCCGCTCGCGTGCCGGTCGACGAGGACTGACCGAGCCGCCTGGCGCGCTGAACTTCGGGCGCGCCGCCATGTTTCGCCACGCGCAAGCCGCTTACACCCGCGTGCCAGGATTGTCCCGCCTGCGGCCCGCCATATCCCGGATTTATCTCGCCCACCGCCCTGTGGATATCTCAGCCCCCCTCAAGTGGAGGGCTGAGGATACATGGGCCCACAGAGCCCCAGAAGCCCCGGCCCGGCTGCGCTCAGCCCGCCCGCCCCTCCCGCCACACCACCCGGCTGCCGCGGGCTGCCACCGCCAGCACCGCCATCACCGCGGTGAAGCACAGCGCGGTCACCATGCCGCCGAAGTGTTCGGCCAGCACGCCGCACAACAGCGTGCCCACCGGGTGCAGGGCGCTGGCCGCGCAGCGGAAGGCGCTGTTCACCCGGCCTTGCAGGGCCGTCCGGGATCATCGCGAGCCGGCGGCTCAGCTGCACCACGTTGTGACCGGGCCACAGAAGGCCAGCACCGCATAGGCGGCGGCGAGTGCCGCGGCCCGGGGCCCAGGCCCAGCATCCGGCTGCATGCGCGTGGCCAGCGTGCCGACGATCACCTGGCCGAAGCTGAAGCGCTGCGCAATCCAGCCGCCGGTCAGTGCGCCCAGCAGGCCGCCCAGGCCGCCGGCGCTGAACACCAGACCGATCTGCGCCTCGGAGGCGCCCAGCTCCTTGGCCAGCACGATCACCATCAGGGCGCCGCCGCCATCACGAAATTCGACACAGACAGACCGCCGCGATGCGCCGGACCAGCGGCTGCTGCCACAGCCAGCGCAGGCCCACCGCCATCTCGGCGCGCAGCTGCGCGGGCCGGCGGCCGGTCGGGCGGGTTGGCGGCCAGCGGCGTGCGCAGCCGGGCGACGCACCCAGGCCGAGACCAGGTGGCCCAGCGCGTCTACGCCGAAAGGCAAGGCGCGCCCGCCGTGCTGCATCAGCCAGGTGCCGAGCGCCGGGCCGGCGATGGCTGCGGCCGAATGGCCGGCCTGGTTCTGCGCCACCGCCTGCGGCAGCTGGGCCGTGGCCACCACCCGCGGCAGGGCCGCCACCTCGGCCAGGTTGAAAAACACCATGCACACGCCCTGTACCTGCCACGGTGTACAGGTGGCCGAGCGTCAGCGTGTCCATCACCAGCGCGCCCCACCAGGCTGAAGGTGGCGAGGGCGCGCACCACGTCGCAGACCACCATCACCCGCTGGCGGTGCCAGCGGTCGATGTAGACGCCCACCGGCAGGCCGAGCAGGATGTAAGGCAGGATGCCCAGCGCGGAAGCGACGCCCGCGGCGGTGGGTGAGCCGGTCATCGCCAGCACCAGCAGCGGCACCACGATGCCCGAGGCGCTGCCGCCCAGCGTGGCCGATACCTGGGCTGTCCACAACAGCATGTACTCGCGCTGCCGCCACAGCGGCGGCAAGGGGGCGGCCGTCATGCCTGATGAAGGCATGCATGGTGCCGGCCTGCCTCACACACCCTCGGCGGCCTCCACCACCATCTGCACCCGCTGGCGGCCGTTGTATTCGTCCAGGCTCAGCCGGTAGGCCAGGCGCACCCGCGGCGGCAAGGGCTCGGTGTGGCTGAACCAGATCGCATCGCGCTGCGCGCCGGCATGGCGGATCGCGAGCTTCAGGTGCTTCTCGCCCACCAGCCGCTGGCTCAGCACCTCGACCTCGTCGCAGAACACCGGCGGCTCGAAGGCCTGGCCCCACACCTGCGCATCCAGGCTGCGCACCGTCTCGGGCGTGAACAGCTCGCCGGTCGAGCGGGCCGTCGCTGAGCACGGTGCGGGCCAGCAGCGCGGGCGACAGCCACTCGGCCGCCACCACGGCCAGGGCCTGGGCAAAGCGCGGGAAATCGGCCTCGGCCAGCGTGCAGCCGGCCGCCATCGCATGGCCGCCGAAGCGGCGCAGCGCGCCGGGCTCGCGCTTGCTGACGAGGTCCAGCGCATCGCGCAGGTGGAAGCCGGGGATCGAGCGGCCCGAGCCCTTGAGCAGCCCGTCCTGCCCGCGTGCGAAGACGAAGCTCGGCCGGTGCAGCCGGTCCTTCAGGCGCGCCGCGACGATGCCGACCACGCCTTCGTGGAAGCCGGGGTCGTAGAGCACCAGCGCCGGCGGCACCGCGTCGCCCGGCATCAGCGCCTCGAGCAGGGCCTCGGCCTGTTCGCGCATGCCGGCCTCCACCTCGCGGCGTTCGCGGTTGATCGCGTCGAGCCGGGCGGCCAGCTCGGCGGCGCGCGAGGGATCGTCGGTCAGCAGGCATTCGATGCCGAGCGTCATGTCGGCCAGGCGGCCCGCGGCATTGATGCGTGGGCCGAGCGCAAAGCCGAAATCAAAGGCGCTGGCGCGTTGCGGGTCGCGCCCGGCGGCCGCAAACAGCGCGGCCACGCCGGCGTGCAGGCGGCCGCTGCGGATGCGCTTCAGGCCCTGGGCCACCAGCCGGCGGTTGTTGGCATCGAGCTTCACCACGTCGGCCACCGTGCCCAGGGCCACCAGGTCGAGCAGCGCGTCCAGGCGCGGCTGGCTGGCCGCGTCGAAGGCGCCGCGCGCGCGCAGCTCGCTGCGCAGCGCGAGCAGCACGTAGAACATCACGCCCACACCGGCCAGGTGCTTGCTCGGGAAGGGGCAGCCGGGCTGGTTCGGGTTGACGATGACCTCGGCCGGCGGCAGCACCACCGCGCCGTCCACCTGCGCGGGCAGGTGGTGGTCGGTCACCAGCACGGCCAGGCCGTGGGCCTGGGCATGGGCCACGCCGTCGAGGCTGGCGATGCCGTTGTCCACCGTCACCAGCAGCGCCGGGCGCGGGCTCAGTGCCAGCGCCAGGTCAACGATGCCGGGGCTCAGGCCGTAGCCATGCAGCGCACGGTCCGGCACGATGTAGCGCACCTGGCTGGGCGCGGCGCCCAGCAGGCGCAGGCCACGCACGGCCACGGCGCAGGCGGTGGCGCCGTCGCAGTCGTAATCGGCCACCACCACGATGCCTTCGCCGCGGGCCAGGGCATCGGCCAGCCGGCGTGCCGCGGCTTCGGCGCCGTGCAGCGCATCGGGGGGCAGCAGGCGGGCCAGGCCGTCGTCCAGCTCGTCGGCGGCGCGCACGCCGCGGGCGGCGAACAGGCGCGCCAGCAGCGGGCTCAGGCCCGCCTGCTCCAGTGTCCAGGCGTGGCGGGGCGGGCAGTCGCGCAGGCGGATGCCGCCGGGCGGCGGGGCGGGGTGCGGGGCGTTGGCGGGGGTCACAGGGCCTCCAGCCCTGGGCCACGTCGGCGCGCTGGAAGCGGCCCTGCAGCCGTTGCCAGAACGAGCGCGGCTCAGCCCGCCAGGTCTGTGCGCTGCGTTTCGGCCGCACAAGGTGATCGCCACCGGCTCGCCGCGTTCGGCGGCGGCGCGCGCCTGGGCCAGCGGGCCGGCGTCGAGCGGCGCGCCAGGCCTCGGCCCAGGCGGCCCAGTCCTCGGCCAGCAGCGGGGCGCGCAGTCGGTCGTCGATCACCGGCGCCGGGCCGCTGGCGGTGGGCTGCGCACGGCCGCAGCCGCTCAGCCAGAAGCTGTTGACCGGCAGGGCGCCGCGCGCCTCGCGGGCATCGGTCAGCGGGTGGGTGTAGAGCAGCATCTGCACCTCGTTCTGCATCCGCCGCACGAGGCGGGCCTGCGGAAAGCGGCTGGTGTCGGTCTGCAGCAGAGGTCGACATTGCGGCCGATCACGCGGTCGATCGAGGCGCAGGGCAGGCCGTCCAGGCTGTCGTGCGCCGCATACCAGCGCAGCGGCGCGCCCCAGGCCAGGGCCCAGCCCTCGCTCTCGAACAGTTCGCGCACTGCCTCGAACACCGCGCGGGATTCGGCCTCGTCCAGGCCGAGCGCGGCCGGGTCGTGCAGGCTCACGTGTTCACGCCCCACCGACCAGTGCACCGGCGTGAGCAGGCCCCAGGCGCGCGTGCCGGTGTCGATGCCGTCGGCCGCGGCGGCGCGGGCGGCCCAGGGCAGTGCGCCATCCTCGCCCACCCAGCCGAGGGCGGTGGCGAGCGCGCGTTCGTGCGGCGCACTCAGGCTGTATTCATCGCCACCGACCGGAGCCTCGGGCTGCAGCAAGGCCCAGCAGTGCGGCGAGGTTCGGCGCTTCGAGGTGGGACAGCGTGTGTGTGCACGCCGGCGACAAGGCGCTGGCATGCGGGATCAACCAGGACATCCGCGGATTATCCGGGCCCCCGGCGGCGGCCAGCTCGGCCTGTGCATGCGCGGCCAGTGCTTTCAGCATGGCATCCAGCCCCGTCTGCAGCACCGCGAAGCCGGCGTGGGGCACCAGGTCGGCGTCCATGTAGAGCGAACGCTTGACCTCCACCTGCACCGCATGCTGCCCGCGCGCCGGCCGGCCCGAGCGCCGGATGATCTCCACGCCCTTGAACGGATCGTTGTAGGCCACGCTGAAGCCGAGCGCACGCAGCGGTTCGGACAACAGGTCGAGGAGTGCCGGATCGCTGGTGCTGTGGTCGAGGTTGCCGAAGACGATGTCCGCCAGGCCCGTGCGGGCAGGCCGAGGCGGCGGTAGCTGTCGTCGGGCATGGAGTGCACGTTCAGGTGCCAGCGCGGGCCAGCGGCCCAGGTGTCGAGCGCCGCGTCCAGCGCCGCGTGGTAGGGGCGCCAGCAGCGCTCGATGCGGGCCTGCACCTCGGCCACGCCGAGCCGCCGGTCGTAGATCGGCTCGTCGCCCATCAGCCGCCACACCAGGCCGATCCAGTTCGGTCTTGCGGCTGGCTTCCACCGGGCCGGGCCAGGGCGCGTCGAGCAGGGCCTGGTCGATGTCGACCAGGCTGCGGTTCGGGTCGATGTAGACGCGCGGGAACTGCGCGGCGATCAGCGTGGCGCCGATGTCCGGCGCATGTTCGTACAGCCGCGCCACCCAGGTGCTTCGCCCCTGGCGCAGCGCGGGGCGCCGTGAGCCGCGCGCCGAAATCGGCCGGGTAGTCGGTGCCGCTGTGCGGCGAGTCGACCACGATCGGCAGGGCGGGCGCACGCGGTGCAACGACGAGAACGGGGGGGGCGGGGGTCATGGCGGCTCCGGGTTCGAACCAGGCTGCATCCTACGCCCGGGGGGGCCTCGGGTAGCATCCCCCGCCATGAACTGGCCCTACGAGCTGCAGATCGGCTGGCGCTACACGCGCAGCGGCCGAGCCGGGCGGCGCAACGGCTTCATCTCGTTCATCTCGGGCGTGTCGATGCTGGGCATCGCGCTGGGCGTGGCGGCGCTGATCATCGTGCTGTCGGTGATGAACGGCTTCCAGAAGGAAGTGCGCGACCGCATGCTCTCGGTGGTGGCCCACGTGGAGGTGCTGTCGGCCGATGGCGCGGCGCTGCCCGATTGGCGGGCCACCGCCGAGCAGGCGCGCCGCCTGCCCGAGGTGCGCGGCGCGGCGCCCTTCATTGCACGCACGCGCGGTGTCGAGTGGGGGACAGATGCAGGGCGCGATGGTGCGCGGCATCCTGCCCGACGAAGAGGCCGCCGTCACGCCGCTGGCCGCGGCCCTGCGCGACAACACGCTCGCGCGCCTGCAGCCTGGCCGCTGGGGCGTGGTGCTGGGCCTTGAGCTGGCGCGCTCGCTCGGCGTACGCGAGGGCGACCGGGTCACGCTCGTGGCGCCGGGCGGGCAGGTCACGCCGGCTGGGGTGGTGCCGCGGCTGCGGCATTTCACCGTGGTCGGCACCTTCAACGCCGGCCACTACGACTACGACAGCGGCCTCGCGCTGATCCACCTGGACGACGCGGCCCGCCTGTTCCGCTACGAAGGCCCGGCCGGGTCAGCTGCGCCTGGCCGACCCGGCCGACGCCCGCCGCGTGGGCGATGCGCTGCAGGCGAGCCTGGGCCCTGCGGTTCAGGTGAGCGACTGGACGCGCACCCCACCGCAATTGGTACGACGCGGTGCAGATCGAAAAACGCATGATGTTCATCATCCTCACGCTGATCGTGGCGGTGGCTGCGTTCAACCTGGTGTCCACCCTTGTGATGACGGTGACCGACAAACGCGCCGACATCGCCATCCTGCGCACCCTGGGCGCCACGCCGCGCGCGATCATGGGCATCTTCATCGTTCAGGGCGCGAGCGCTGGCGTGATCGGAACCGGGCTGGGCCTCGGGCTCGGTCTGCTGGTGGCCTTCCACATCGACCGCATCGTGCCGGCGATCGAATCGCTGCTGCAGGTGAGCTTCCTGCCGAGCAGCATCTACCTGATCAGCCGCATGCCGAGCGATCCGCAGCGCGGCGACATCGTGCCCATCGCCGTGATCTCGCTGCTGCTGGCCTTCCTGGCCACGCTCTACCCGAGCTGGCGCGCGAGCCGGGTGCAGCCGGCCGAGGCGCTGCGGTATGAATGAGGTCGCCGTGTTGCCCAGGTCCACCCGGGGATGCCGCGCATGAACCTGGCCTATGAATGGCAAGTGGCCTGGCGCTACCTGCTGGGCGGCCGCGTGGGGCGGCGCAAATGGCTTCATCTCGTTCATCTCGGGCGTGTCGATGCTCGGCATCGCGCTGGGCGTGGCGGCCTTGATCGTGGTGTTGTCGGTGTCAACGGCTTCAGCCGCGAGGTGCGCGACCGCATGCTCTCGGTGGTGGCGCATGTGCAGGTCTTCGATGCGCGCGGCGCGCCGCTTTCTGACCTGGCGGGCACCACCGCCCGGCTGCAGGCCGTGCCCGGTGTGCTGGCGGTGGCACCCTTCGCCCAGGCCGGCGTGCTGCTGGGCCGTGGCGAGGCCCTGCGCCCGGCGCTGCTGCGCGGCATCGATCCGGTGCAGGAGGCCGCGTGTCCGACCTCGCGCGCGAGGGCGCCGCCGCCGCACTGGCCACGCTGCGCCCCGGCCAGCGCCAGGTGCTGCTGGCGTGGCGCTGGCCCGGCAGCTGGGCGTGAAGGCGGGCGAGCCCGTCACGCTGGTGCTGGCGCCCGAGCCCGGCCAGCCGCCCAGTGCGGTGCGCCTGGTGAGCCTCAGCGTGGGCCGGCACCCTCGATGCCGGCCACTACGAATGGGACAACAGCCTCGCCTGGATGCTGCTGCCCGACCTGCAGGCGCTCTACCGCCTGGACGGCCCACCGGCCTGCAACTGCGCCTGGCCGACCGCGACCGCGCGCCCGAGGTGGCGTCCGAGGTGGCGAACCTGCTGGGCCCCGGCCACCTGGTGCGCGACTGGACGCAGACCAACCGCCAATGGTTCGAATCCGTGCAGATCCAGAAACGCATGCTCGGCCTGATCCTGGTGCTGATCGTGGCGGTGGCCGCCTTCAACCTGGTGGCCACCCTCGTGATGACGGTGACCGACAAACGCGCCGACATCGCCATCCTGCGCACCCTGGGGGCGAGCCCCGGCTCGGTGATGAAGATCTTCATCGCCCAGGGGCTGGCGGCGGGCTGATCGGCACCGCCGCCGGCGTGGCCCTGGGCCTGCTGATCGCCTACAACGTGGACACCCTGGTGCCCGCCATCGAGCGCCTGCTCACACCCGCCTGCTGTCGAGCGACGTCTACCTCATCGACCACCTGCCCAGCGAGCCGCGGCGCAGCGACGTGTTGCCGATCGCCGGCATCTCGCTGCTGCTGAGCCTGCTGGCCACGCTTTACCCCGAGCTGGCGCGCCAGCCGGCTGCAACCCGCCGATGCCTTGCGCCATGAGTCCTGAGCCCGCCACCGACCCCGTGCTGAGCGCCACCGGCCTGCACAAGCGCTACACCGAGGGCGGCCTCGACGTGGCCGTGTTGAAGGGCGTGGACCTGGCCGTGCCGCGCGGCCAGACGCTGGCCATCGTCGGCGCCTCCGGCTCGGGCAAGAGCACGCTGCTGCACCTGCTGGGCGGCCTGGAGGCGCCGAGCCAGGGCCGGGTGCTGCTGATGGGCCGCGACTTTGCCGCGATGGGCCCGGCCGAGCAGGGCGCCTGGCGCAACCACGCACACCTGGGCTTCCGTCTACCAGTTCCATCATCTGCTGCCCGAGTTCAGCGCACTGGACAACGTGGCGATGCCGCTGCGCATCCGCCGCCTGCCGCAGGCCGAGGCCCGGGCCCGCGCGCGCGAGGTGCTCGGCCAGGTGGGGCTGGAAGCACGCCTGGACCACCGCCCGGCCCAGCTCTCCGGCGGTGAACGCCAGCGCGTGGCGATTGCCCGCGCGCTGGCCGGTGCCCCGGCCTGCGTGCTGGCCGACGAGCCCACCGGCAACCTCGACCGCGGCACCGCCGACGGCGTGTTCGCACTGATGATCGAACTGGCCCGCCGCCAGGGCACTGCCTTCTTCATGGTGACCCACGACCCGGCGCTGGGCCGAGCGCTGCGACCGGGTGATGCACATGAAGGCGGGGCGGCTCGGCGCGGGGCCGTGAACGATGTGCCGCGCGGCCTGTGGGCCGCTGCGGGCACATGTTCTGCCGAACGCGGCGGCCGAGGGCAGGGCCCGGCACCCCCAAGAAACTCACCGAACAGGCCTCAACCCGCAGATCCTGCGGCCGACAACCTTTGCATTGTTAGCAATGCGATCATTTTTGTCGTTTGTTGATTGGCTTGCGACGTTGTCTTGACCGTGGACTGGGGAGCCAGCGCCACCCATCCCTGGAGAGCTCGTCATGGAATTTTTTTCGCCAGTCCCGCATCGCCAGCCGCATGCTGGTGCTCGCCATCCTGAGTGGGCTGCTGACGATGACCGTCGGCATCGTCGGCCTCACGCAGACGTCCCGGATCAACCACATGCTCGACAGCATGTATGCCAACAACCTGGTGCCCATCGCCGACATCGCCAATGCCAACATGCAGGCGATCTACCACCACCGGGCCCATGCTGACCCATGTGGCACAGCCCGATCGCGAACAGACGCTGCGCATCGAGGCCGATGCGAACAAGAACCTGGCCCGCATGAAGGAACTGCTGGACCGCTACCGCAAGACGGAGCTGACGCCTAAGGAAGAGCGCCTGCTCGCTGCACTGGACCAGGCCTGGCCGCCCTACCTGGCCGCCATCGACAAGGTGGCGAAGGCATCGCAGATCGGTGACAACGGGGGCGCGATGGCGATGATGCTCAACGAGGTGCAGCCACTGTTCCAGAAGGCCGACGATCTGCTGAGCGACCTTGTCGACGTCAACGTGGCGCTGGGCCGGCAGGCCAATGACGAGAGCGACGCCGTGGTGGCCAGCGCGCGCTGGCTGCTGGGCATGGTGATGCTGGGCGCGGTCCTGCTCTCGGTGGGTGGTTCCATGCTGATCAGCCGCAGCATCACCCGGCCGCTGGGCGGTGAGCCCGACGACATGGTGCGCGTTGCCGATGCGGTGGCCAACGGCGACCTGAGCCTGAAGCTCACGGTGCGCCCGGGCGACACCCAGAGTGCGATGGCGCGCATGGCGGCCATGCAGGCCTCGCTGGCCCAGGTGGTGGGCAAGGTCCGCGCCAACTCGGAGAGCGTGGCCACCGCGAGTGCCCAGATCGCCCAGGGCAACCAGGACCTGAGCCAGCGCACCGAAGAACAGGCCAGCGCCCTGCAGCAGACGGCGGCCACCATGGATCAGCTGAGCGCCACCGTGCGCAACAACACCGAGAGTGCGCAGCACGCCAACCAGCTCGCGCAGGGCGCCTCGGCGGTGGCTGCCCAGGGCGGCGTGGTGGTCGGCCAGGTGGTGACCACCATGCAAGGCATCAGCGACAGCAGCCGCAAGATCGGCGACATCATCGGCGTGATCGACGGCATCGCCTTCCAGGACCAACATCCTGGCGCTCAATGCCGCGGTGGAAGCGCCCGGGCCGGCGAAGAGGCCGCGGCTTCGCGGTGGTGGCCGGAGAGGTGCGCGCGCTGGCCCAGCGCAGCGCCGAGGCCGCCAAGGAGATCAAGGCCCTGATCGGCCGCAGCGTCGAGCAGGTCGAGCAAGGCACGACGCTGGTCGATCAGGCCGGCAAGACCATGGGCGAGATCGTCGGCTCGATCAAGCGCGTGAGCGACATCGTTGGCCGAGATCACGTCCGCCAGCGCCGAGCAGAGCGCGGGCATCCAGCAGGTCGGCAATGCGGTGGGCAGATGGACCAGGTCACGCAGCAGAACGCGGCGCTGGTGGAAGAAAGCGCCGCTGCGGCGGAAAGCCTGAAGGGCCAGGCCCAGCAATTGGTGCAGGCGGTGGCGCTGTTCAGGTTGTCCGACCAGGACGGTGCGGTCTCGTCGTCGGTCTCGGCGCCTGCACCCATCCGCGCGCCCAAGGCGCCAAGGCCGGCGCCGAGGCCCAGCCCCGCACCCGCCCCGCCGGAGCCCAGGCGCCTGCCGTGCCGGCCGCCGCCAGCGCGACCGCCAGCGCCGGTGAGTGGGCACCCTACTGAGCGTGCCGTGTTGAGCGTGCCGTGTTGACGAGACGAGGCGACGGGCCGCGCCCGCCGTCAGCCCCTCAGGGCGGGTTGCGCATCAGCCCCATGCGCTCGACGACGTAGCGCTCGGCGGCGTAGGTCCGCGCATCGCGCGGCCGTAGTCCTCGGGGCCGAGGTAGTTGGGCTCCTGGTCGTAGCGGGCGAGTTCGGCCAGGTGCTGCGGGTCGAACAGGGCCTGCTTCAGCGCGTCGTGCAGCACGCTGACGACAGCCGGGTTCATGCCGCGCGGGCCGCACAGGCCATAAGGCGAAGTCGCGACGATGCCGTGCCCCAGCTCCTTCAGCGTGGGCGCGTTCGGAAAGCGTTTGCTGCGCCGCTCGCCAAAGGTGGCCAGCAGCCGCAGCTGGCCCGATTCGACAAAGGGCGCAAAGCCGGTGGAATTGACGCCCGCCATCACCTGCCCCGAGGCCACGTTGACCATCTGCTCCGAGGTGCCCTTGTAAGGCACGTGGATGTAGCGCAACTGGCGGCGGTTGAAGAGTTCATCCATCACCACGTTCGGCGTGGTGCCCGCGCCGTTGGTGGAGATGCTCAGCCGGCCCGGGTTGGCGCGGGCATAGTCGAACAGGTCTTCGAGCGTCTTGAACGGGCTGTTGGCCGGCACCACCACGCCGAAGGTCACGCCGGTGAGCTGGATGATCGGCGTGAGGTCGCGGATCGGGTCCCACAGCACCTTCTGGGTGAACACCGCCCGGAACACCGGCTGTGGCACCTGGCCGATGGTGTAGCCATCGGGCGCGGCCTGTTGCAGCACCGGCATCACCAGCGTGCCGCCGGCACCGGCGCGGTTCTCGATCACCACGCGCTGGCCCAGGTGGTGGCTGGCGCTTTCGGCGAGCACCCGCATCGTCATGTCGGTGCCGCCGCCGGCCGGCCAGGGCACCCACAGCGAGATGCTGCGTTGCGGGAAGCCGGTCTTGGCGTCTGCGGCCTGGGCCAGGGAGGGCAGTGCCGGCAAGGCCACCGCCCCCGCGCCGGCGGCGAGCCGCACCAGCGCCTGTCGTCGGGTGGGGGTGCGCATCAGCCCGGCCCTCCGGGCCCGCGCTTGGTCAGGCCGCCGAAGCCGCGCTGCGGGTCATAGCCCCAGCAGGCCAGCGCGAAACAGGCGGCCAGCGTGGCCAGCACCACCAGCGGTGCCCAGCCCGGGTCCTGCCCGTAAAGCGCGAAGCGGATCCACTCCACCGCATGGGTGAAGGGGTTGACCTGCGCCACGCGGTAGACCCAGGTGGCCCCGGACTCCTCCAGCTTCCACAGCGGGTAGAGGGCGGTGGACAGGAAATACATCGGAAAGATCACGAAGTTCATGGTGCCCGCAAAGTTTTCCAGCTGCTTGATGTAGACGGACAGCAGCAGCCCGAGCGCGGCCAGCATCAGCGCCGCGGCCAGGTGGCGGCCAGCGCGTGCAGCAGCGCAAGCGGGTCCTGGTAGGGCAGCACGGTGCCCAGCAGCGCCGCCACCAGCACGAAGGCCAGCACCTGCAGCAGGCTCAGCAGCGCGGTGGCGATCAGCTTGGCAAACAGCAGCCAGGCGCGCGGCAGCGGCGCGGTGAGCAGCAGCCGCATCAGGCCCATCTCGCGGTCATAGACCATGGCCAGCGATGACTGCATGCCGTTGAACAGCAGCACCATGCCGATCAGGCCCGGGGCGATGTAGATGTCGTAGGGGATGTAGGTTTCGTAGGGCGGCGCGATGGCCACACCGAACACGTTGCGGAAGCCCGCCGCGAACACCGCGAGCCACAACACCGGCCGCACCAGGGCCGACACCAGCCGGCCCTTTTGCTGCAGGAACTTCATCACCTCGCGCGCCACGATCGCGCGCAGCGCCTGCAGCGCATGCGGCAGGCCGTGGCGGCGCTGCAGCGGCAGCAGCTCGCCCCCCGGCAGGGCGCTGGCCGTGGCCTGGACCGGTGTCTCACGGGCGTGCCTTGCAGGCCGACTCGGCCGCGTCGGGTGCCGAGGGTGTCGAGGATGTTCTTCGGGTGCATCATGCCTTCCACGGGGGCGAGCGAGATCACGCCCAGGCCGTCGGTCATCATCAGGGGCTGGCGCAGCTGGCGGTCCCAGGGGCGGAAGCTCAGGCGCACGCCCTTGAAGCCGTCGAGGTTGAAATCGGCGCGGTTGAGCGCCTTGGCCACCGCCGCCGCATCGGGTTTGGCCGCCTGCTCCAGGCCGGCCTGCAGCACCGCCTTGGCGGCCATGTAGGCGGCCCAGTCGGGGCCGGTCATCGGCCGCTCGGCGGCGCGCTGGAAGCGGCGCGAGAGCTGCGGCGCCCCGAAGCGCTCGAAGCGCGGCGCCCAGGCCTCGGCCACCAGGCCGGCATCGCCCACCACCGGCCGAGGGCGGGCGGTGTTGTAGGGCATGCGGCGGGCAAACTCGCCGTCGCTGTCCACCACCCACACCGCGTCGTATTCGCCGAGCGTGGTGCTGGTCAGCAGCAGCGGGTTGGCCAGGTCGCGCTCGCGCGGGTCGCCCGAGAGCTTGAAGGGCTTGACCGCCACCGTCTGCAGCCCGTAGCGCTTTATCGCCGCCTGGGCCAGCGCGAGCGGCCTGGTCGTCCCGGGCGAGGGGCCGTGCAGCAGCAGCACGCGCGTCCACTTGCGGGCGATCAGCGTCTGCGCGGTGGCGTCGGCGCGCATGCGGTGGCTGGGCAGCGTGTGGTACAGGTGGGCCAGGCAGCCTGCGCCACGCGGGGCCTCGGCGCCGTCGCCGGCATTGAGCAGCGGCATCTTGACGGCCGGCGCGGCGCTCGCGATCCAGGCCGCCGGCAGGTCGAGCAGCACGGCCGACATGCCGGCCTTCTCCAGCGCCTGCAACTGGCTGCGCGCATCGGCCGCATCGCGCGCCTCGCGCACCTCGAACCGGACCTTCAGCTTGGCCGCCTCCAGCTCGAACGAGGCCTCCTTGATCGCCATCTCGACCGCCTGCGACAAGGGCCCGCCCGGGTGCCCCGGATAAGCCTGCTCCACCCGCTTCGGATCCAGCCGCTCATCATCCGCCCCCGCCACCAGCCCGATCCGCAGATCCGCCGCCTGCACCGCGCCGCCCAACACCAGCAGCCCAACAAGCGACCATCGCCCGAGGCGAAGCAACCCACGAGCCCTGAGAGAAGCAGGACAGAGCGGCCGCCGCGGATCCGGCTCCGCCGGTCCGCCGGCGGCGCCCCCCTGGGGGGGAGCTGGCGAAGCCGCTACGGGGGGGGGCGTCAGTCATCAACGAACACCCCATAAGGCACCCGTCCCACCGGGATGGTCTTCAGCGGCTTGGCCGCCGCGGTGTCGATCACCGTCATGTCGTCCGACAGGCCGTTGACCACGTACAGCCGCGAGCCATCGCGGTTCAGCCCCACGCCCCAGGCGCGCTTGCCCACCAGCACCTGGTTCGTGACCTTGCGCGAGGCCGCGTCGACAAAGGCCACATGGTTGGCCTTGCCGAGGCCGACGTACATCGTCTTGCCGTCGCGCGAGCGCTCGATGCCCACCGCGTGATGTCGTCCGGCCGCATGCCCTTGACGGTGAACGGGATCGTGGCCACCACCGACAAATCCTTGGTGGAGATGACGCTCACGCTCGCGGCAGCTCGCTCGTCACCCACAGCTCGCTGCCGTCGGCATTGAAGGCAAACGCCGCGGGCGCTTGCCCACCGGGATGTTCTTGATCACGGCGTAGGTGGCGGTGTCGACCACATGGACCATGTTGGCGACTTCCGAGGTCACGTACACCCCTTGCCATCGGGCGAGACCTTCACGCCCTCGGGGCTCCTGGCCCACGGGCACGCTCTTGACCGGCTTCTTCGCGACGATGTCGAACACCGCCAGCGCGCCCATCCTCCTCGGCCGATACATAGGCGAGCTTTGCCGTCGGGCGAGAGGTCGAAGGCCTCCGGGTCGTCGCCCAGCGGCACCCGGTCGACGGACTTGCGGGTGGCCAGGTCGATCACATCGGCGCGGCCGGAATCGCTGCACACCACCATCAGCTTCTGGCCGCCCGGCATGGGCTGCAGGTGGCGCGGGCGCTTGCAGGTGGCGATGGTGCCCACCACCGCGAGGGTCTTGGTGTCGACCAGGGTGATGGTGTGGTCCTTCTCGCTCGTGACATAGGCCAGGCCGGTGGGCGTGCGGGCCTGGGCTTGCGCGAGCGGGCTGGCGGCCAACAGGCCGAGGCCGAGGGCCAGCGCCAGGGCAGGCGCGGCGCTCAGGGGGCGGGGCAGTGCAGGCAAGGTCATGTTGGATCGTGTGGCAACAGAAAGGGTCGAGGGAACGGCCCGGATGGAACCATCTCTCGGCGCGAAAGTTCGTCGGGGTTCACCCTCGGGTCGGGCCGCCGCCGGGCTGCGTCGCCTGGATGAAGGCGGCCTCCAGCGTCGGCCCGCCGAGCCGGGCGGTGACCTCGGCCGGCGTGCCGTCGCACAGCAGCTCGCCCTTGTGGAGTACGAGCACGCGGTCGGCCGATTCGGCCTCGGGCACCAGGTGGGTGGCCCACAGCACGGTCACGCCGCGTTGCCGCACTTCCTCGTGCAGGCCCTGTAGCAGGTCGCGGCGCGACTTCGGGTCGAGGCCCACCGTGGCCTCGTCCATCAGCAGCAGCGCGGGCCGGTGCAGCAAGGCGCGCACCAGCTCCACCTTGCGCCGGTTGCCACCGGACAACTCGCGCACCGTGCGGCCCAGCTCGCCACCCCAGGCCGTAGCGCTGGCACTCCTCGGTGATGCGCTGGCTCGCCACGGCCGGCGGCAGGCCCTGCAGGTCGGCCTGGAACTGCAGGTTGCGGGCAACGCTCAGGTCCAGGTCCAGCGATTGCTGCTGGAACACCACGCCAATGTGTGTCAGCGCGCGGCGCACATTGCTGCGCATCGACAGGCCGGCCACCATCACATCGCCCTCGTCGGCGGCGAACAGGCCGGTGAGCACCTGGAACAGCGTGGACTTGCCCGCGCCGTTGGGCCCGAGCAGCGTGACGAAGCTGCCGCCGGCCAGCTCGAAGCTGAGCCGGTTCAGCGCGGTGCGCTCGCCATAACGCTTGGTGAGGCCGCGCACCGAAAGCCGGGGCGCCGCGGGCGCCGGGGACGCTGCGCTCATTGCCGGCCGGCCTGCCGGACCGCTGCGCCGAGAATCCATGCCGCCATGACCTTGAACTCCTTGCCTGCTTGGAATGGGTTGCCGCTGGACCACGGCCACCACATGGCCTGGACCAGCATCGGCGACGCCCAGGCGCCGGGTGCTGATTCTCCACGGTGGGCCGGGGGGCCGCAGCCGGGTGGCGAGTGTGAACTGGTTTGCCGGCCTGGGGTTGCGCTGCATCGTGTTCGATCAGCGCGGCTGCGGCGCGAGCACGCCCGCGGGCGAGACGGCGCACAACCACACCGCGGCGCTGGTGGCCGACATCGAGCGCCTGCGCACCCACCTCGGCATCGCGCACTGGGCGGTGGCCGGCGGCTCCTGGGGCGCGCTGCTGGCCATCGCTTATGCCGCGCAGCACCCCGCGCGGGTGCGCGGCCTGTTCCTGCGCAGCGCCTTCCTCGGCACGGCACAGGAGGTGGCGTGGTTCTTCGGGCCCTGGGCGGCGTGGCTGGGCCATGAGGGCGCGGCGTCGCTGGGCATGGCCGGGCCGCCCGGCGAGGGGCCGACGGCCGATCCGGTGGCCCTGCTGAGCCAGGCCGATGCCCGCGGCCTGGGCCCCCCGTGGCCGCGCGCATCGGCGAGGCCTGGGCGGCCTATGAGCAGGCCCAGGCGGCGCCGGGCGGCTTGCGCGCGGACGTGTCGGCCCGCTGGCGCCCGGCGCCCACGCCGCCCGCCGCGCTGGCTCCCAGCCTGTGTGTGCAGTGGGCATTACCTGCGCCACGGCTGCTTCGTTACCGAGGCCGAGCGCACCGAGTGGCTGCGCGTGCTTGAGGCGGCGGCGCCGGGCTGGCCGGTGGCGCTGGTGCATGGCCAGGCCGATGCGGTGTGCGACATCGCCACCAGCCGGGCGCTGACCGCCCGCTGGGCGGGCGCCGTGCTGGACGAGGTGCCCGGCGCCGGCCACGCCATGGACCACCCCGCGCTGAACGCCGCCCTGACCGATGCCGCCGCCCGTTGGACCGCACGCTGGCGCGGCTGATCAGACGGCCCAAGGGCCGGAAGCTTGGGCGCGTGGGCGTCAGGCCAGCGCGAGCAGCGCCAGGCCCACGGCCGCCGGCACGGCCTGCACGAACAGGATCTTGCGCGAGGCCGTGGCCGCGCCATACAGCCCGGCCACCAGCACGCACAGCAGGAAGAACACCTTCACGCCGTGGCCGGCCTCGCCGAGCGACAGGCCCCAGAACAGCCCGGCGGCGAGGAAGCCGTTGTACAGCCCCTGGTTGGCTGCGAGCACCTTGCTCGATGCCGCCGTCTCGGGCGTGAGGCCGAAGGCGCGCATGCCCGCGGGCTTGTCCCACAGGAACATCTCCAGCACCAGGATGTAGACGTGCAGCAGGCCGATCAGCGCGACGACGAGGTTGGCAGCAAGGCTCATGGCAGGCTCCAGACGGGGGCGGGGTGACGCGGATTGTCGCGGCAAGCGGCGGTGCGGCACCGGGCTTGCCCGGGGGCGACAATCAGGCACCACTCCCATCCCCAATGCGCCCACCCACCCGCCCCACCGCCCCGCGCCCCCGCCACCTGCGCGCGAGCGACTTGCGCGGCATCGCCCAGCTCGCCACCGCCGCCACCCTCGGCGCGGCACGCATCACCGAAGGCGTGCACCAGTCCGTCTGGCAGACGCTGGGCCGCCCCGGCCCAGCGCCGGGGCGCACCGGCGGGCTCACGGGCCTGGTCTACCGCAGCGTGCACGGCATCGCGCAGGGCGTGGGCCGGGGCCTGGAGCGCTCGCTGCGGCTGATCGAGCCTGGCTGGCCGAGGCGCCCGGTGCGGCCGGCACGCCCGAACGCGAGGCGGTGCTGGCCGCGCTGAACGGCGTGATGGGCGATCGCCTGGCCGACGCCGGCAGCCCCTTCGCCACGCCGATGGGCCTGTTCCACCAAGGCGAGCCCGCTCGACCCCGCCGCCCCGCGGCTGGCCGCGCCGAGCGGCCGGCTGCTGCTGCTGATGCATGGCCTGTGCATGAACGAACGCGCCTGGTCACCGAGCGCGGAGCAGCCCCATGGCCATGGCGAGCAGCTCGGCCCGGCGCTGGGCGCGAGCGTGCTTGCGCTGCGCTACAACACCGGCCGCCCGGTGGCCGACAACGGCGCCGAGCTGGCCGCCTTGCTGGAGACGCTGGTGGCGCACTGGCCGGTGCCGGTGCAACAGATCGACCTGCTGACCCACAGCATGGGCGGCCTGGTGGCCCGCAGCGCGGCGCTCGCGGCGCAGGCCGGCGGCCTGGCGTGGGCGGCGCGGCTGCGCCACCTGGTGTTCCTCGGCACGCCACACCACGGGGCACCGCTGGAGCGCGCCGGCCACGGCCTGGAGCGGCTGCTCGGCAGCAACCGCTGGAGTGCACCGTTCGCGCGCCTGGCGCGGCTGCGCAGCGCCGGCATCACCGACCTGCGGCACGGCCGTGTGCGGGCCGTCCCCGCGCTGGAGCGCCAGACCGCCGCCGACACCCGCGTTCCCATGCCGCTGCCATCGGGCGTGGCCTGCCACACCGTGGCCGCCACGAGCGCCGCCAAACGCAGCCGCCTGGCCGAGCGGCTCGTCGGTGACGGCCTGGTGCCGCTGGCGAGCGCCTTGGGCGACCATGCCGACCCGCGCACCGGCTCGCCTTCGATGCCGCCGACCGCCACATCGTCTACCGCACCGGCCACCTCGCGCTGCTGCACAGCGCCGAGGTGGGCGCCCAGGTGCTGCACTGGCTCGGCA
>JAZKJV010005285.1:0-113008 GCA_037367405.1 Ottelia alismoides
TAATAAGGAAAAGCTGCGCTACATGGACAAGATAAAAGAGAAAATGAAGATAATTAAATTAAAATAATAAATGAATTTAAATGAAAAATGAATAAAATGAAAAGTGTTTATTTTTTTAAGGAATTTTTCTATGGTGTTTATTTATTTTTTGTAAAAATAAATAAATTAGTGTATATAGAGTATAGGGTGTTATGTACATGTATAATATATTAATGTATTATGTACAATTATTTTTATTTTATTATTTTTACATAAATACCCCAATTTTATATTTTATTTATTTTCAACATAAATTTAGGAATAAAAAATATTTTTTTTATTTTTATGATTTATTTACAAATTTAAAATAAATAGGGAATGTGTTATATATACATGTGTCTTTTGTACAAGTGAGAGAGGATTTTATTTTCTTTTTGTTTAATTTTTCTGATTTTGATTTTATTTTATTTATCTCTAGGGATATATAGAAGGAGGTAAAAATAATAATTTAGTTTATTTTTGGTGAAAAATAGTTATTTACATGTATGGGTAATATGTACAACACAGAGTAGGCCCTATCCTCTCTCTACTTATATTATTGGGCGATCAGGTCAAGACTTGACCTTCTCTTGGGGTTCGGGTCACTCTTTATTTTTTCTAAATACTTCCTTTATTTTTATTTTCCTTTATTCTTTTATTTTTACACAAATACATGCTAATTATGCAATATTAACACACGCATGTTGATTGCTATGTTATTGTATTTACACTTATTTACATGATGATTTTCTAAGATAAATAGCTAAAATAAAAGAATAAAGAGTGAGAATCATGGATTCATCACCCCACTGATGAATCTCCATTTCATCACGTTTATTATTTCATTTTATCCTTAAATCCCTAGTTAAATGCATGTATATAGCATTAATTTGTGAAAAACAACACTCAAATATGTACACTCAAATACTGTATAAAATACTCTAGTTAATGCCAAAATAAAAGAGTAAAGAAAATCAAGGAAAAAGAATGAATTGTCTAAGACACTGAATGACCCTAGACTCTGAGACCTAATCATCTTGATGACTTGGTCGAAAAGGAATAAAGTAGTAGGAGATAAAGGCCAATAAATTACACATAAACCTTATTTTTAATTCATCAATAATAGGTTTATAGGACCTAATCTATTTTCTTATTTTTATACCTAGAATCAATAAGCATCGAACATGAACATTGTACACAAATATACAAAGAAAATACAAAATATATTTCATTCAAAAATAATGCAAAATGTGCATAGGACACACAGAATAAAAATGCACAAAGAAAACTTCACAGACTTATATCTTCTCCATATAAAATCAGAATTCATCAAACTCATCTTTATTATTTATAAAATAAAATTATCTATTTAATGAAGTTGTTTCATTCAATTTGGAGTTAAGATGCAAAAGTTGGGCACCCGTTGTGCAAGATACTTGATATAACATTCATTATATTTATTCTTTATATTATTAAGTTTCTTCTAGTTTTATATATTTGTAAATATTATTCGAAATACAAAATACATAATGAAAATAAAATAAAGCATAAAAAAATTCATAAAAATAAATAATAAACTATAATATATATATATAATATACCTACATAATATATCTGATTATTTATGTATATAAATAAACTCAGGAAAATAAAATAAAAATATGTAAATAAGTATTTAAATAAGTTACAAATATATAAAATATAAAATAAAAAGATAAAATATAAAATACAAAATAAAAATAAATACGTTAAATATAGGTAAATATACAAATAATTATACATGTAAAATTAAAGGATTTTTACCCAGCAGACCCTATAAACTTTGCCAATCACCTACACGACCTTTTGCATAACGTGATTACCCTATCGACCCTATAAATTACCCCACGAACCCTCGCGAGCTTCAAACAGAGTAACCACAAGGTTCATAGGGTAAGAGTTGGCAAGATTATAGGGTCAAGGGGAGAATTATGTTGTTTCAAAGGCCGTGGAGGCAATTGGCAAAGTTTATAGGGTCTGCTGGGTAAAAATCCCAAAAATTAATGCCTAATAATTAACTTGTAAAAATAATAAATAAAATAAGGAACAAATTTCATACAAGACAAAATAATAAAATCATTTACTATTTCTTTTCGAATTATCTTTGCATTTCCCATTATTTTGTCATGTAGCATGTGACGTGGACCAATGAGGGAATAGAGATTGTTGGACTCGGTCAACTGCCCTACCTGTCTCCTTGGATAGGTCCATACAGCGAGACTTCCATTTTTGCCAATTTTTGGAGCTTGAATCAACCCCCTACTCACATTTATTCCTTCTGCAATCCTACCCATCTCCCAATGATCTTTCATACGATTCTCTCGAGTCAACCATTAGGTTACGTGAAAACCCTAATCAAAGATCCTCATCTCAACCACTGGTAGAAAGCTCCTCCGCCCCCGCCATTTTTGTTATGATCCTTTCTCTCGTGTCGAAGCCTTAGATCTTCACCTAGACGAGTCAAGGGAGGTGACCGCTCCCTCATCGTTCGATCTGCAATGAGCTGTACGTGTGATTGAGTTGATCCAACCATCGCCGCCGAGCTCTGCATGATGGTTTTGTGCCACCTGTTTTCGAGTAGGTTTTAGTGCTTTTTATCGTATTTTAAGGTAGATTTTCTTTCCTGCATTTTATTTCCATCTTTATTTCTCGCATTTACTGCTTGTTTTAGCATAGATTCTAACATAGTCGTTCGTCGAAGCACAAGGCTCATCGTTCTCCTCCCTTGTTTCACCTCGCCTGACCACCTCATTAGCTACCCCTTTCGTTTCTCCATCCAAGGCCCCACTCCATCCACCCATATATGCTTCTGATTTGAAAGTCAAGGTCTATCTCCGTAGCATCATCGAACCTCTTCGCCTCCCCTCCTTTTCGCTTCGATTTCCACCAAATAAAAGTCAGCGCCTATCGTCCGACCTTGCCATTCATCCTACACTCTCTGTAGGTTCTGAAGGACCCATCTGAGGGTCCAAAGCATCAAGGGCAGGTCCTCTAGGTGCTTGAGCTTCAAAGTGAATCCAGGACCACATCTATGGGTCCCGGACCTTTTTAGTACCTGTGACATACGTAGAAGGGCTTGGGCTTCGTTTCGCGGCCCTTGTGATTCTCCCAGGTGGTCGCATTTGTAAGAAATAGCCAAGCATTCTTCCCTTTTCTTCCAGGCATGCTCCCAGTTGTCAGATCAAGAATCATCCCCAGATGTGGCAGCTGCCATCCGATCTCACCTAGCCTAGTCGTCAGATCCGCGGGCAAGATCTAATCTCCGCCCTTCGCCTGTGAAGCATCATTGATCGTCCGTTGCGTGGCATGTGTATAAGTGACGCTTCATCAATCAGTGCCTATTGAGGGTATATTGCATTTTCTTTTTAGTCCACAAACTTTCATTTGTAGTTTAATATATTTTTTATATTTACTCTTAAGACCTAAACTTTTTGTATTTGCACTTTAGTCCAATCCACATCACCTCGCATGCCTATGCGCATGAGAGGACTGGGTATTATGTAAGAACACTCCTCTAGGTTTGTGTTATTGTTTGATCCACGGATTTTAAATATCAGTGTAATATTTTTTGGAAAATTGCAACCAGAACCTGCAACTTTTTAAAATATTGTAAAATACCCCTGCTAGTGAGTTTTATATTGATAATTTGGGATTTTACGTGTATGCCCCTAGACTTTTATAAGGTGTTCTAGAATGCATTGAAATTTTATTTAAATTACACTTAAGTCCCCAACTAGCACATTGATGAATCCATGATTCATCGCCTTTATTCTTTCATTTTTGGCAAAATACTTGATAAAATACATGAAAATAATCACTAATTCCAACTAATTAATATTCTAACACAATTATTAATATTATATAATTAACACTTATTTTATATCCAAAATAAAAGATTAAAGATAAAAAGAAAAAGAAAAAGAAAAGAATGATGTACATAGAAGATATACCGACTGATCCTAACCTCGAGACCAGGTCAATATTGACTGGGTAAACAAAAGAAAAAATTTGGGGGAGATAAGGATCTTAACATACAAAAATATCAAGAAAATAAAGATTAAAAATATAAATTATCCACATATTGTCAATACTTCACCTATTTTATTTATCATCAAGATAACCTCAAACCAAACACTTCTTTTGTAAAAGTTGTTCACAAAAATATATATTATTTTATAAAAATACCAGGAAAATATTTCGCCACAAAAATGATTAACCGTATGAACCGTAAAAGCTGCAATAGCTGACTTCCAAGGTTCGTAACTATTTATAGAAAACTCTCAAACGGACCAAACTGTCCTATACTTAGTACTATTTATTAAAAATATTATTCAGATAAAACCAGTGAGTTTTGACTTTTTGGAGCCATTATATATATGTACTATATGTAGAAACTTCTCGAGTTTTTAATTAAATAACTGTATACCCAATTACCTTAATTATTTTTCCTAAAATTCACTAAAATTGTATAGAAAATATAAAAATATAAAAATACCATAAAATCTGAAACCTCAAAGCCCCTACTTTTTTCTTCCGGACCTCATAACTCGGCATTATGAATTTCGAACCCAAAAATTATATTGTTCAATTATCTATAAAATGATACTAGTTTCGCTAAAATTAGAGTTAATGCGAAAAACACAATTTTTGGATCCGTATTGGTATATTGTGCAATAAACCGTAACTTATATTATTATTAATACATTAATACTGTTATTATTTGTTTTTTATATAAATAAATAATATTTTTATTTATTATTTATTTTAATTATTTATTAAATTAATTACATTATGTACTTATTTATTTAATTAATTAATACTTAATTACTTAATTATATACTTGATTACTCAATTACTACTAAAATAATTTATTGAGTATATAATTAATTAATTAATTTCGAATTATATATAATTAATTAATTTAATTTTTTTATTATTTATTTAATTTATTAATGTTATTTTTTTAGCTTTCTCTCTTCCCTTTTTTCCCCTTCACTCTCTTACTTTCCCCTTTCTTCCCATCTTCTTCCTCGTTTCTTCTTCTTTCTCATCTCTTCAATCCGTCGACGGCTTCCAACGTCAACAACCAACTGCCCCGTTGGCTGGCCGTTCGCCCAACCGCCTCTGTTTCCCCTCACCGTTGTCGGTGACGATATCCACCCTTGCTTATAAAAGCCCTTGACCTCCCTCTCAAGCAGAGGATCTGCCATTTTCTCCACCTTCCATCCTCGAGCACCGAGTGAGAGAGAGATCAGTGACAGGGATCCCCGCTGCACGTCGAGCGAGAGCGGGGAGGAGAGGCGAGATTCATCGCAGACGTTGTGCTCAATCTCAGTCGTGCACCTAGCCTCCGTGTTCGCCGTGCGTAGAGGCCGTGATCAGAAGAGCTCTGCTCGAGATCTATTCCGTAGTCAACAACCTTCGCTTCATCCAACATCCTGCTCCATCCACCTCCTGGAGCTCTGTCCATAGCGATCCTCCATCTGATTCATCTGCTATCTTCTGCATCTTCAGGTCAGTAAACCTTCTATCTCTCATTCTCTCCTCATTTCCTCTCTATTATCTCCTCAATCTATTCCATCCTTCGATTTCGGTACACAAATCGTTAGAAATCCATCACTTTCATCTTCCCTGTCCCCTCCATTTCTCTTCTACCTCTCGCATTCTATCACCTCTAATCAAAAACGCTGATGGAGATTCAGAGCTCAATCCTCCGCATCAGAGATCTCTCTCAATCACATTTTCTTCGATTTTGGGCCGAGGAATATATCGTCGAGCCACGTCTGAGCAAATGCAGGATTTCATCTGGAGACGATCATCACCTGGTCGAGAAACACCGTATCATCAGCACCCGTCATTGAGATTCTGAACCATCACTCATATGATCGGAGATCGGAGTAATTGAGAAAGCATTCATCATCAGAAATCATCAAGAAAACCCCAATGCTTCACCGCCTTCCCGATTCGAACATCATCTGCCACCGCTCTGGTCTGAGCAACCAACAGCACCTGAGATCGACCATCATCATCATAAATTGTCTGGATCAGAGTCGAAGGGCATCAACATCAGAACAGAGCATCCTCCAAGGCCACTACTACTCTTTCGATCAGCAATGAAGTACTACTGCACCCGCGAGCAGATCTGAACCTCAGCCCGCCGCCGCCTACGAGAAAAACACCTTAAAGTAATCGTCAATTAGGGATTTCAACCAAAACCGTCGGATAGATCTGATCGAATGGCCCTAGAACTCCCACGCGCCGCTAACAGATCAAAGCCACTGCCGACACCGCTTAAGCCTTCTGCGGTGCACGCGCGAAGCACATGCATCCAATCGATATTTTGGGTATTTTATGCGAAGAGCCCCAGAAATATTAGCTAATTGCATGTAGATCCTGAGTTGAAGAACAACGTGATTAGCACGCGATCCTCTGGAGTTATTGCGCAACAACCCCATGACTATTGCAAATTACGAAACGGGTCCGAAATCTACTGCCTCACGTGACTCTGCACGTATACGTAGGTGCTTTTGCACGAAGCTCCCTGTAATTTCAGAAATTTGCACCCGTTCCCCATCACCTCTCAGTAATTGCACCTATACCCATATAAATTGTTTATAACTACATATACATACCACTATACTTTATAAATAAAATTCAAAATACAACAAAAAATAAATAAAAATATGTATACAGTATTGTACTATATAAAATATTAAATAATTTTTTTTAAAAAAAATAAAAATACTTCTTAGCATTTAATAAATCATTTACAGTACTAGAATGATAACAAATTTTAAAACCACATAAAAAATATAAAAATGCCTTTAAAAATCCTATAAAAATTACCTATAGCATATTTTACTATATTTTGCATAATATACCAAAAATAAAACAAAAATTAAATAAATCAATAAAAAATACATAATTCATAAAAACTTGTAAAATCATAATTAAATAAATAAAAATCCTTCAAAAACGCAAAACCTATCGTTTTAAAGATAATTTAATCTACAATCCAATACAGGAAAAATAAAATATTTTCTTACTATTTCGACCTTCAAAAATTCAAAATACATCATAGTTTTCAATATACATTTAACTTTTTACCTTAACAATAAACCAAAGCCCATAAAAATCTTAAAAACCTTCTAAAATACATAAAAAAACATAAAAATAAATTACAAACATAAAAATAACAAGATAAAAATTTTATTAAAATTAAAATATTTTTTAATAATAAAAATTAAAAATACAAAATACTTCAAAAAACAAAAGAATCAATATAAAATTTCTTAAAAATTAAACAAATATTCAGAAAAATTCTTTAAAAATAAAATAAAAATTAGGAAATCTTTTACTTAGTTTGTCTATAGTGTTTCTCTACTTTAACAACAGTTTGCCTCCCTGAGTTTGACACTCCCGTACTTGAAACTATACATCTTGTTTAGGAGTATAAATAAAACAAAAGAAGATTAACCAAAAATTAATCTTTTCTGACAAAACCCACCCGGTCGATACAACGATCACGCCATAGCCACAGAATTTTTTCTTTCTTGTAAAAAATATAAAAATCAAGGGCACTTGCCCATTTCTTTGTTTTCGTAGAAAGGGGCCTCGTAAAGGCGTCCTAATTTGTATCTTTCTCGGGGTTTGTTTCACCAGGGTTGTACTCCTAAGGGAGCAGGGCATCGCCGCGGCTTTTTCGCTCGCGTTTTTCTCAACGATTTTCTATGGTTTTCCGAGATAGGTACTTGTTAGGATTTTTTGCGGTTTTTCCCCTTCTCTGTGCACATTAGCCTGATGCTTGCTTAAGTTACGATACACCTAGGTCCTTGTATCTAAGGCCAATTCCGAAAAGAAAAATACGTTATATGGTTTTCCTTTGAAAATATCCAAAAAAGTGAAAATCAAAAATTAAAACAGGGACTGTAATTTTTATCAGACTTAAAATGAAACGTAAGGACTCCACTTGTCTTGGGGAGAGCAACCCTCGAATTTGCATTGTAGGTAAGCAGGTTCAGTGAGTGAGAGACTACACATAAGGTAGAGCCAGAGTCTGGGCTTCTATCGAAATACTACTTAGTTCACACCTTTACTTACCTTATCTTCAGTGGGTGCTCTCAGGTAGATGGAAATGGTCCGAGTTCACTTAGCAAAGTGGGAGGTTTAGAGGACACTACGTAAGACTCCGTCCTCAAGTAACACGGGTAGCCGGAAATAGTCTATACTTACTCCCATACCGGTTGAGACTAGGTGATTTCTGATGAGAACTCGGGACAGTACGACGTAGAAGTTTCGGGCACCTATTTGATCTCGCTAATCTGTGAGAAGATTGTTTGCCGAACAACCATAAAATCAAAAAGATAAACGATCGAACTTTTACGGTCATCACCAGGGTTGCATTGGTAAACTCAAAGGGTTGTCTTGTATTTGATTGCGGTGTGAGTCCAATTTTCGAGATCTGATCAATTAAAATCTATCAAGATGATGGGAAGGCGATCGCTCCGATCGACTCTGACTGATCCACTCTCTCGCGAACCTACCCGTTAATCTAGATCGGTTCGGGATGTCTCTCGTTCCAAACTGAAATCCAAAAGAGTTGCTACTTCCATGTGTGACTCTCACCGTGGAAGCCCGTCATTGATTTCTTTTCCTTCTCGTTCTCTACCATCATCACCTCCAATCACAGAAATTCATCTGCAGTTACACATTGATCTGGCAGAACCTGACTTAGACTCTTTCTCCTTTCTAGAAGACATGGCTGGCAAAGGACCACAGAGCACTTCCATAGTCATAGATCAGGGATGCAATCAACATCGGTCTACTTGCTTCCCTAGAGACAATGCAGAATCAGATTAGGGAGCAAGGTAGACTTATGAACAATGTCAGAGCCGAGCTAGCTCAGCTACGAGCCCAACGAAACAATCCGGAAGCTGAGAATCCCAGAGATGATCATCCAGGACCTGAGGATCAGGAATAGCAAGATGGAGCAGAGAGACTGCCACGCGATCAGAACCACACGATGCAGTAGCTCTATAATCCTGGAGCTACTACAACCCATCAGTGGATCCGTCTCCCTGTCATCCACGGGAATTTCGAGTTCCAACCTCAGACGATCCAGTTGCTGCCCAAGTTTCACGGGATTTCTATTGAGGAGCCGTACCTTCACCTTCAGGAGTTCGAGTTGATCTACAGCACGGTGCACAATGCGCACGTAAACAAGGACACGATCAAATTGATCGTGTTTCCTTTCTCCTAGTTGATCGAGCAGCCTACTGGCTGAAACATAGGAGGAGCTGAGAACCGTATATCTGAATAAGTATTACCCTCTCGGTTGAAAAAATGATGCTAGAGCTATGATTAGCAATTTCACCTTGCTTGGGAACGAATAGTTCCATGAGGCATGGGACAGATTCAGAGAACCCATCGATCGATGTCCCCATCACGAACTTTCGAAGCCAAGTCTTGTACAGAGATTCTTTAGTGGGCTGACACTAGAATTACAGGGACTGGTGAACTCCGTGTGTGATGGATCTTATTTTTCGATGCACGAGGATCAAGTCTAGGCTATTTATGAGAAAATGGCAGAAAACTACACCACAATGTCTCAAACTCGAGTATACAATCAGATAAAGCTGCCAACCTATCACCAGCATTCTCGAGTGGCACATATAGAAGGGAATCCATCTTCTGTTGTTTTGATTACGCTCGAATCTCCATCAGCATATATGGGGATCATTTTTCAGAAGTTTGATCGAATGGAAATCATTGAGAAGAAGTGCTAGAACTTAGACAAGCTCGATAAAATTGACGATCTTGAACGATGCCTGAGTGATCTGAAGACACAGATTATGTGCCTTCAAGAATTTACAGACAGACTCCAACCGATCTTCGAGATCACAAGCTGACTCAGGTAGATGAGATCGAGGCATACTTCCTACGCCTCCAGTACAGCACATATACCATGTGCATTCTGAGCCATATCATCATCCCTCGGCACACCCGCAACTCCAGCAGGCACCATCATCTGACACTCAAATGGTGGTGTATCAGAGCGATCTGCCCTTGACATCTATGCCCCCAGCATACTCTGAGATGCCTGAGCCATTGACGGAGGTCAATGGGATTTAGTACGACCGTCCACAACAACCAGAGATCCGTCGTGATCACCCTGGCTTCTGTTGGTCGACAAGAGGTGCCTCTTCCTAGCAGCCACTGCAAGCACCAATGGGGCAGAACAGAAAGCAGCAGCATTCCGGTCCTCGTCCATATCAGCAACCTCAGTGGAGGCAGAGCGCTTATCAGAATCAATATCAACAATATTACCCTCCACAGTAGCCAGCTCAGCCGCAGCCTCAGTATCACCGAGATGACTCATCCGGGTCTCATGGACCTTTCCATGACAACCAAGCTTTAGAGTATCTCGTCAACTTGATCACCGACCAGCAAGCAGCTTTTAGGCGAGAAATGGATGAGTTCAAAACCCATATCACTGATCTTATCAAAGGAAAGTCTGCCTTGTCTGCCCATATAGAGCCCAACCTGAATAAGCTGAAGCGGAAATCAGAGCAGGTAGATTTGATCGAGCCCACCCTCCAGTCACATGTATTTCTAGACAATTATCTTTTCTGTGATGATGCTGATTTCATTTCTCTTAGGAGCGGTAGGATTCCAGTAGACGGAGACTATTCTAGGTTCGAGGAGGATATTTTGGATAACACAAGCGAGCATGTAGAAGACACTGACGGCGGTACTGAAGTTGTACCCTTTGACAATGGAGATGGTGGTGTTGAAGCCACCCTGACTACAGAGCAGCCAAAGATGAACGTCGATGTAGCTACATTACCATTCTTTGTAAATAGTGATGATGTGCAAAAAAAATGTACAAAAGAGAAGAACTCAAAAAAGAAATAAAAAGATTATTGATCAAGATCTTTCTCTTTCTGATGGTTCGAGAAAATCAGGTCCCAGTTTTACAAAAACTTTTCCTTCTTCTTCTTCTGATCCTCTGATTGTACAGACTAACCCAGAGGATGTAAAAATTCCTTTTCCAAAAGCACTCTGCTTATGAAAAGGTGATAAAAAATGCCAAAAAGATCCAAATGAATGATCTGACTAAAAAGATGCTCAACAAATTTACGATCCAACTCACTCTTTCAGAAGCCTTGGCACACATCCCTCTTCTACAAAAAAGGCTTAAAAAATGAATCATAGTCCGTAGAAAGAAGATGCAGTGCAATCACTGTTCTGATATCCATGTACTGACCAAGGATACATGTCATGCTATTCAGAATCGACTCCCAGCCAAGAGATCAGGTACGAGAGCACTGTATGTCAGATGCGATATCCTCGATCAGACTTTTGATCGGACTCTATTAGATAGCGGATCTTTGATTAATCTCCTTCCATCTTACCTACTCGATAAGTTTGAGTTCAAGCCTCTTCGACCAAGTCGAACGGTCTTGTAGTTTGCTAATAGATCGGTCAAAAGGCCTAAGGGTTTAATCGAAGAGGTTATCGTCACCATTCAGGGTTTGCAATTCCCCGTGAACTTCGACGGGTTGGACATGATGGTCCCTGAATGTGTGACCGATACCCCGACCATACCAGGATGACCTTTTTTGGAAACAACAAAGTCCATATCCGACTATGGTACCGGGAAGGTGTACTTTTGCATCCAAGGTGAAAGTATACATATAGAGACGATCCATGACCAGAATTCCAGATCAGCTGAATCAGAGCGAACATCTGATTATGAGCCCGACAGTCATCAGGATTATTACTTTGTACAAACCGATGATGAAGCCATCTGGGCCGAACCTAGCACCCAATCTTTCATTCCACCTTCATCAAAGCCGAGATTCAGATATCAGAGGATGGAGATTGGAGAGGACAATCCTAGAGCCGAAAAGTGAAAATCTTAACGGATACGATTCTGAGAACTTTTCATATCATTCATACCTTCTTTATCCCTCCGAGTTCAAAGTGAACCATCATAACTATCAGTCAACCACATTATTCAGATTCTGAAGATGCTGATTGGCAGTGCTTCGTTGAATGTCTATCACTTCAGACTCCATTATCCGAGCCTACAACCAACCTGGAGACCGAATCAGAGCAGAATATCCACCAATCTCCAGATCTTTCTGAGTCATAGTAGGCAAAGCTTACACACATCGATCTAGTAGCCTATTCTCAAGCTCTAATCAAACTCGCTCTTCCTGTTCCTTCTCCTACTAAGCTTAAACCCTTGCCTCAGAGCATGAAATACCAATTCCTTGCAGGTGAAGCGAAAATTTTTGGTCATCATCTCTTCCAATCTGACTGAAGATCAGGAATCCCATCTGATGGTGATTCTTAAAAAGAACCGCAATGCGATCGAGTGGTCAGTAGCTGATCTCCATGGGATTAGTCCGGCTCTGTGCTCCCACCACATCTTTCTCGAGAATGACACCAAGCCATCTCATGAGTTTCAGCGCAGGCTGAACCCGAATAGTCGAGAGATGGTTATGAAGGAAATATCCAAGTGGTGGAGCATTGATTTTATCTATACCATCTCCTACTTGAAATGGGTTAGTCCTTTACATGTGTGCCCAAAAAGACGGGTATCACTACAGTGATCTATGAGGACAGAGAGGAGATCGCTACTTGAGTACTGACTTCTTGGCGCGTCTGTGTAGACTACTTACATTTGAATCAGGAAACCAAGAAGGATCACCTCTCACTACCATTCATCAATTAGATCATCGAACGGATAGCTGGGAAGAGCCATTACTGCTTTCTTGATGGGTATTTGCGATACAACCAAGTGGCCATTGCTCTAGAAGACGAGGAAAAGAAGACATTCACCTGTTCGTTCGGAATGTATGCTTTCAAACGGATGCCCTTTGGACTATGTAATGTTCCGGCTACATTCTAGAGGTGCATGCTTTCGATATTCGTGGACATGGTCGGAGATATCTTGTAAGTCTTCATGGATGATTTCTCGGTCTACGGCAATGATTTTGATTCCTACCTTTCTAGCCTAGACCGTGTGCTTCAGAGGTGCATGGAGGTTAACCTTGTGCTTTCTTGGGAGAAGAGTCATTTCATGATGACTCAGGGGACGGTCCTTGATCACATCATCTCCAACCGGAGCATAGAGGTGGACCAGGCAAAGGCGGATATCATAAGGAAATGCAACCCATCATCCAATCTAAAGCAGTTATGGTCTTTTCTCGGGCATGTCGGTTTTTACCGACATTTCATACGAGACTTCAGCAAAATAGCTCGACCGTTATCTGATCTTCTAGCGAAAGACACCGAGTTTATTGATGAATACCCATTCATCACTCTTTATTCTTATATTTTAGCTACAAAAACCTTTGCAAATGCATGTAGATATGTGTAAATAGGAATAATTACCAAAAGCATGCATTGTGTAAAAATCTATAATTAGCATGTTTTTGTGCAAAAATAAAAGAATAAAGATTAAAAAGAAAAAGAGGGAAATATTTAGAATAAATATTGAGCAACCTAACCCAAGGGAGGGCTCAGCATGGGCCTGACCGCATAAAAGCCAAAGTAGAGGGAGATAGGGGCTCATGTGTAAATATTTGTGTAAATATATAAAACTATGTTTTCCTCACCAAAAATACGCTTGTAAATACTTGTATATATATAGTAATATAAAAAAAGAAAAATTAAAAATCAAAAAGATTAAAAATACCCTTTCACCATGTACATAAACCATACCTATATATATTTATTTAACCTTGTAAATAAATAAAGTTATTTTATAAACTTTTTGTAAACATTCTATGCTATATATTGTAAATAAATAAAATAAAAAGAATCAAAACAAAAATCAAATAAAAAGAATAAAATGAAAAATACAAAAATACATTGTACACATACCTTGTATATAGTTGTACATATCTATTTATTTTACCTATGTAAATAAATAATAAAAATCAAATAAAAACATCCTTTTATTCCTTATTTTATACTATAAATAAATAAAATATAAAATGGGAATAAAATTGTACAAAAATAATAATTAAAAATCAAAAATCAAAAGCCTACATATTGTATATACCTATATATAGTACATACTTTGTAAATACCTTAATTTTATTTCCAAAAATTAATTAAAAATCACAAAAAAATAAAGAAAAATAAAATAAAAATATTTTATGTTTTAAGTTTTTGCTAATTTGATCATTTTCTAACTCAAATAAACAAATCAAAATTAATAAGCTTGGCGGGCTCTGATTGGTCCACGGGGGATTGTTGACCCCCGATCAACTCTCCCCCCAGGACCACCAGAGCCGGGTCTGTCCTGCCCGACCCGATTTCTCGATTTTCCTCCCGCTCGATCCGACCGCCAACACCCCAAACCCCGGGCTCCGATTACTCTCTGATCATCCAGGACCCTCGCCCGGGGTAGGTTTAGAGGATCCAAGCTCCGCGCATCTCGCCCGACCCCTGTCTTCTCGGATCCTCCTCCATATATAAAGTCGTCTCCGGCGACCTAATTCTTTCATCTTTGATCTTCCCCTCGGTGCCTGTGAGCTCCTCCAGCGTCCCTGAGTGACAGCCGTGGCCTTTGGAGTTGCAGCGAGGCCCGGGCAGCCGGGAGTCACTGATCCGGTGGTAAACGCCGCCGTGCGCCGCCGCAAGCGCGCTCAGCCTCGGGGAACTCGACGGCCCCTTGCAGGCAATGACCGGGAGCTTCATCAGCTCCAGCCTAGTCGAATGCATCCATCAGGTAGCTAAGTTAGGCCATAGATTAGCTTAGGTTGCGATTTTTCGATTTTCAGTAGTTTAGCTCCTCTGCCTCCGCCAGCCGTCTCCGTCCACGCACTCGACCATCCGACACCACCATCGCCTTCGCCTGACTCCTATCCACCTTCTTCGCCCCTTCACTCCCCCTGTCTCGCCTCGGAGCAGGATATCGGCTCTCACCCCTCCGCCGCTCGCCGGAGAGCCTTCGTCTTGCCACACCAGTCACCTTCCGCCCGCTCTGACGGGTCGAGGCACTTTGCCCTCGACCCAGCTTCTTTCCTGTGCAGGTTTCAGGGCTAATCGACCTCATCTAGAGGTCGGAACCTCTGGGCACAACAGCTCCAGTTCTTTCACGTCGCCGGAGCTCTCTGGAGCTCCTCGCCTCCATCGGAGCAGTGCATCGGGTGCGGAGCTTCATGGCGAAGCTTTCTCGCATCTCCTGAGCACCGGACGAGGACTACCGTACACGCAGAGGGCCGGCGAAGCTCGCCGGCCGCCAGTTCTTCCAGATCCTTCGTTCCTTGTCCCTATCAGCAGCAGGGACAGTCGTGGAGACGTGAGCAGCAGGCTCACCCAGTTCAGCAGCAGCACCCTTCCTCATACCCCTCTTACCACCAGCAGCAGTTTCAGCAGCCTCACCCCCAGAGAGGCTACCCGTCGGGCTCCCACGAGAGCCCCGCTTTGGATGACATCGCCCGCCTCCTCACGGACCAGCAGGCCACATTCAGACGGGAGATGGACGAGTTCCGCCAGGAGATGCGGGACTTGGTGAGAGGGAAGGCCGCCATTCCAGCCCAGATTGAGCCGAATCCGAATAACCTCAAGAGGCCGAAGGGGTTGTTACGGGACGTTATCGTCACGATTCAGGGCCTGAAATTCCCCGTGGACTTCGTAGTGTTGGACATGGAGATCCCTGAGTCAGTGGCTGATACCCCCATCATCCTCGGTCGTCCATTCTTGGCCACAGCCAAGGCGGTGACTGATCATGATAGCGGGAAGGTGTACTTTCGCGTCGAGGGCGAGAGTATACAAATAGAGACGGTCGAGGACTACAGAGCTAGAGAGAGAGACAGCTCAGATGCGAGTACAGATTCAGAGCAGCTGACAGACGCAGAGCCAGACATCCACCAGGACTGTGATTTTGTGATCACAGACGATGAGGCAGCTTGGGCAGATCCTGCAGCACAGACCATCCTCTCATATTCAGATACAGCTGATGCCGAGATGAGAGCAGAGGAGAGTCTGGAGAGCATAGCCCTGGTTCAGGATACCATAGAGGCAGCAGAGCCGGTCCTTGATCGCGACACGATGTTCAGTGAGAGTGGTGCTGAGGCCACCTTGCTTTACGGTGGTACTGATGCCACCGCGGTTGATACAGATCCCTCGGATTCAGAGTCTGATTGGGCCGATTGTGATGATCAGATGCCAGACCTGATTCCACCTGAGCCTACAGATGAGGAGGAGGCAGATGCAGAGCAGACCAGAGACAGTGCAGTTGAGCAGCCTTCTCCCGATCCAGTTTGCGAGAGTACACTTTCACTTTCCCAGGCAGATTTGGCAGATTTAGCAGCTTTCACTCAGTTTCTTCCACAGCCAGATTTGCCAGCACCCAGCATTCCAGAGCTGAAGCCGCTCCCTACTTCGTTGAAGTATCGATTCCTTGCGGGCGAGCCAGAGATGTACCCAGTCATCATCTCCGCCGAGTTGACTGGAGAGCAAGAATCCCGTTTGATGGGGGTTCTTGAAAAGAACCGCAAGGCGATCGGATGGAGCGTAGCAGATCTCCATGGGATTAGTCCATCAGTGTGCTCCCACCATATCTATCTCGAGGAAGGGGCGAAGCCGTCACGTGAGTTCCAGCGGTGACTGAACCCCAACCTGAGAGAGGTTGTGATGAAGGAAATATCGAAATGGTGGAGTGCAGATTTTATTTATCCCATTTCCGACTCCAAGTGGGTTAGCCCCTTGCATGTGGTGCCCAAGAAGACGGGCATCACGACTGTGATCAGTGAGTCGGGAGAGGAGATCTCTACACGAGTACCCACCTCTTGGAGGGTTTGTGTTGACTACAGGAGACTCAACCAGGCCACCAAGAAGGACCATTTCCCCCTGCCTTTTATTGACCAGATCATTGAGAGATTGGCAGGGAAGAGCCATTATTGCTTCCTGGATGGGTACTCGGGCTACAACCAAGTGGCCATCGCTCCTGAGGATCAGGAGAAGACCACCTTTACCTGTCCCTTCGGCACATATGCTTTTCGACGCATGCCATTTGGGCTATGCAATGCCCCTGCGACTTTTCAGAGGTGCATGTTGTCGATCTTTTCGGACATGGTAGGGGAATGTTTGGAAGTCTTCATGGACGATTTCTCGGTCTACGGCGACGGATTCGACTCCTGTCTTGACTGCCTAGACCGGGTACTCCAGCGATGTATTGAGTTTCATTTGGTTTTATCTTGGGAGAAGAGTCACTTCATGGTGACTCAAGGGACGGTGCTTGGCCATATCATCTCCAATAGGGGCATGGAGGTTGATCCGGCCAAGGTTGATGTCATTAGGAAACTCGCACCGCCGTCCAATCTGAGGCAGCTACGGTCATTCCTGGGGCACGTTGGATTTTATAGGAGATTTATTCAGGATTTTAGCAGGATTGCCCGGCCGTTGACTGACCTCTTGACGAAAGACACCGAGTTCCTTGTTGATGACAAGTGTCTTTCGTCGTTCGCGACTCTCCAGCAGTGTGTGATTGAGGCTCCTGTCCTCCAGCCACCTGATTGGTCTCTCCCATTCGAGATCATGACGGACGCCTCCGATTTTGCCGTAGGGGCAGTGCTGGGACAGAGGAGGGATGGAGTACCATTTGCCATACACTACGCTAACCGCACATTGGATTCCGCCCAGCGGAATTACACGGTCACAGAGAAGGAGATGCTAGCCGTAGTGTTCGCCCTAGATAAGTTCAGATCGTATATCATTGGATCTAGAGTGACTTTGTTTACAGATCACACCACCATCAGGTACC
This sequence comes from Ottelia alismoides, assembly GCA_037367405.1. Classification (NCBI taxonomy): domain Eukaryota; kingdom Viridiplantae; phylum Streptophyta; class Magnoliopsida; order Alismatales; family Hydrocharitaceae; genus Ottelia; species Ottelia alismoides. The sequence continues at coordinate 17,846 of JAZKJV010005285.1, forward strand.
TCATGGCAAAGAAGGATGCCAAGGCCAGACTGACTAGATGGATCCTTCTACTCCAGGAGTTTGACATTGAGATTAAGGATAAGCCTGGAGTCAAGAATGTGGTGGCGGATCATCTCTCCCGACTAGAGCAGCCTGAGGATTCTGAGCAGATTGACCCTATTAGAGATACCTTTCCAGATGAGGCGATCCTTGCTATCGCCTCACTCCCATGGTACGCCGATATTGTGAACTTTCTCGTTGCTGGGAAAGTCCCACAAGATTGGCCCAGGCAGAGGCTTGAGACCTTCCTCGCGAAGGCCAAGTCCTACCATTGGGAGGATCCCATCCTTTACCACGAAGGAGGGGACAGCATCTGGCGTCGGTGTATTCCTCAGGAGGAACACCATAGCGTCCTCACTTACTGCCACAAGCTTGAGGTAGGAGGACATCATTCTGGGAGGAGAACGGCACAGAAAGTGCTCCAATCCGGCTTGTGGTGGCCTACCCTCTTCAAGGACTCAGATGAGTTCGTGAAGAGGTGTACTGACTGTCAGAGGATGGGAACTTGTGGACAGCGTGATATGATGCCGATGCAGCCCATTCACTTCTGTGAGGTTTTTGACGCATGGGGCATCGATTTCATGGGTCCATTCCCTAAGAGTCAGGGATTTGAGTACATTCTGTTGGCCGTTGATTATGTGAGTCGTTGGGTGGAGGCTATCCCCGCCCGAGCCGCTGATGCGAGGACTGTTTGCAGATTTTTGAGGAAGCACATCATCACGCGGTTCGGGGTTCCACGAGTTCTGATTTCTGATGGGGGATCTCACTTCATCAACGACCAGGTGAAGGCACTTGCTAGTGAGTTCGGCATAGATCATCGTGTTGCTACACCTTACCATCCACAGACGAATGGTCTAGCCGAAGTGTCGAATAGGGAGATCAAGACTATTCTGCAGAAAGTCGTCCGCCCTGACCGAAAGGATTGGTCACAGCTTTTGGACTCGGTCTTGTGGGCATATAGGACGTCTTTCAAGACACCTTTGGGCACATCTCCCTTTCGCCTCGTATATGGCAAGCCATGCCATTTACCTGTTGAGCTGAGGCACAAGTCACTTTGGGCAGTTACAGATATTTTGATGGATCCAGATTGTATGGGAGACCAGAGGAGGGCAGAGCTAGCTGCCCTAGAGGAGCTTAGAGATGCAGCTTTCTCAAGAAGCCTACATTATAAGGAGAAAGTCAAGGAGTGGCATGATTCTCATATCAGCCACAAGCATTTTGAGATTGGACAGAGAGTATGGTTGTTTGATGCGAGGCTACGATTATTTCCAGGGAAGCTACAGAGCAAATGGAAGGGACCTTATCTGGTTAGAAAGGTACACGACAACGGTAGCATTGACATATCTGAGTTGTCTTCTGAGAGTACCTTTCGAGTGAACGGCCAGCGGCTCAAACCATTTCTAGATCATGAGCCGCGGGTCGTTGATCTTGCCCCTATTCATTTTGCGTGAGATGTGGTCTTTGACTCACATCTAATGCATCTCACGCCTGAGTTTCACTGATCTTCCGCCTTGTATAGATCCAGATGTCCATATCACCACAGTCTTTAGTCCCACATCCCTTCCTTCATCTTATGATTATGCTATACTTAGGGTGCACTTTACCCTAAGTATAGGGGGGATGTGAGGCCTTTCGGGTATTTCTTTTGTTTCTGTCTACCCCTGTTTTTGCTGCCTATACTTAGGGATATTTCACCCTAAGTATAGGGGGGGTAGACCCTGTACATTCTGCACTCAGGTTTTCCCTTAGTATACAGCCTGCTATACTTAGGATTACTTGATCCTAAGTATAGGGGGGAGACCTGGGTCCCTCTTGACTTTTCATTTCCTTTTTGTACAGATTTCCTTTTCACTTTCCTATACCTAGCACGAGTTATGTCTTCTCCATCGCTCTTGACTCTGAGGACATCGTTCGAGCTAAGTATAGGGGGGTGTGTATATATTTCATATATACTTTAGCCATAACTCGTACTTTGTGTGAGTGTGTAAATAAATAAAATGGCTAAAAACCACAAAAATTTAAAAATTTTCATGTACATAATCTTCTTTTATTTGCACATACATAGCTAGTGTACAAATTATTTTTGTAAAAATGATTTCAAAAATCTTTTGTGTAAAGCTTGTGTAAATATTTTTGTATCAAAATTATGTATATAGTACAAAATTTTTCCAAAATGTTTTGAAAATCAAAAAGTTTGCAAAAATCTTGTGTAAATGTGTGTAAATATCTTTTTGCAAAACTTGCACTTCATGCATCATTCATACATGATTTCAAAACATTTTTCAAAAATTTTGCATGATTGTAAAATTTGTGTAAATAAGCATCTTTTTGTACATATGTATATAGTTTTTCTGGATGATAGTTGACATTTAAACTAGCCTGGAATCAAATTGAGAAATGGAGCTTGATTAAGATCTTAATCCACCTAATTTCTAAGAGGAACCTTATAGGGCTTATGTTTAAGGCTTTTCAGGTCCATGGTGACTTAATTCTTTGAGTCCACTAGGCTATGATCACATGCCGTCTCAATGAGCCTAAGTAGAGCACTTAACAACAACACATGACTCATATAGATTGTGGCTTTACTTGGACACCAGCACTATGCACCGAGCTCTCCACGGATGAGGTGGTGAGGAGGCAGTCTTCCTTGGCTTGGGGTAGCATATGAGGGTAGTACTTCTAGGCGGAACCTCTCTTCTTCTTATAGTGAAGGAAGTGCGTCTCAACTTGGTCTGGTTGCCATGAGGTCTAACGACGGGAGTTGTGGGTTGCAATAAAGCTTCAAAAGAGGGATAGTCTACTGGCTCAAGAGGAAAAACTCCTTGTATATATGCTGCACATGTATATGTTGTACAGATGCACTTGAAAAAAAAAAGTGGTGGGTCTGAGAGAAAATGATAATCCCACCGGAGTATGTATATAGAGTGCAATAAGCAAAGCTTGGTTTCATGATCCACCTGTTGTAGCTTGCAGCAGGGAGACTTGGCTACACTGGTCAAGCTCCCAAGGGTACTTGGCTACACTGGCCTTGACCCATTCTCTTCTTCCCCCTCTTCTTGAGCCGGTTGAACTTGAACTTAGAAGGGAATACCCCGCTCCTCGAGGAAAGAGTGGCCAGATTGAGGTCATAGAGTTACCTTGTTGGGGAGGGTTGTCAAGTTGCCATTTCTGAGGTGGAGAGCTTAGACTTCACATTCACAAGACAAGAAAAGATTCATGGTCTTCAGGGTTTGTGATTGATGACTTGTTCTGATCTGGAGCATTGATGAGTCTTGGTTATAGATTAGTGGAACTTAGAGGCTGTTAGGTTTTAAGCTTGAGTCTAAATAAGGTTCCGACACATTAATAATCCAAAGATCTGATCGAGCTCCATACCCCAATTTAATGAAGGCAAGTTTAATAATCAACTTTGATCCATGTACATCCTCTTTTTCTTTTTCTTTCTTTCTTTTTCACTTCTTTTTCAAATAAGTGTTTGCTAAGGGACTAGCAAAGTTAAGTATAGGGGGGTGATGAATACCCATTCATCACTCTTTATTCTTATATTTTAGCTACAAAAACCTTTGCAAATGCATGTAGATATGTATAAATAGGAATAATTACCAAAAGCATGCATTGTGTAAAAATCTATAATTAGCATGTTTTTGTGCAAAAATAAAAGAATAAAGATTAAAAAGAAAAAGAGGGAAATATTTAGAATAAATATTGAGCAACCTAACCCAAGGGAGGGCTCAGCATGGGCCTGACCGCATAAAAGCCAAAGTAGAGGGAGATAGGGGCTCATGTGTAAATATTTGTGTAAATATATAAAACTATGTTTTCCTCACCAAAAATACGCTTGTAAATACTTGTATATATATAGTAATATAAAAACAAAAGAAAAATTAAAAATCAAAAAGATTAAAAATACCCTTTCACCATGTACATAAACCATACCTATATATATTTATTTAACCTTGTAAATAAATAAAGTTATTTTCTAAACTTTTTGTAAACATTCTATGCTATATATTGTAAATAAATAAAATAAAAAGAATCAAAACAAAAATCAAATAAAAAGAATAAAATGAAAAATACAAAAATACATTGTACACATACCTTGTATATAGTTGTACATATCTATTTATTTTACCTATGTAAATAAATAATAAAAATCAAATAAAAACATCCTTTTATTCCTTATTTTATACTATAAATAAATAAAATATAAAATGGGAATAAAATTGTACAAAAATAATAATTAAAAATCAAAAATCAAAAGCCTACATATTGTATATACCTATATATAGTACATACTTTGTAAATACCTTAATTTTATTTCCAAAAATTAATTAAAAATCACAAAAAAATAGAGAAAAATAAAATAAAAATATTTTATGTTTTAAGTTTTTGCTAATTCGATCATTTTCTAACTCAAATAAACAAATCAAAATTAATAAGCTTGGCGGGCTCTGATTGGTCCACGGGGGATTGTTGACCCCCGGTCAACTCTCCCCCCAGGACCACCAGAGCCGGGTCTGTCCTGCCCGACCCGATTTCTCGATTTTCCTCCCGCTCGATCCGACCGCCAACACCCCAAACCCCGGGCTCCGATTACTCTCTGATCATCCAGGACCCTCGCCCGGGGTAGGTTTAGAGGATCCAAGCTCCGCGCATCTCGCCCGACCCCTGTCTTCTCGGATCCTCCTCCATATATAAAGTCGTCTCCGGCGACCTAATTCTTTCATCTTTGATCTTCCCCTCGGCGCCTGTGAGCTCCTCCAGCGTCCCTGAGTGACAGTCGTGGCCTTTGGAGTTGCAGCGAGGCCCGGGCAGCCGGGAGTCACTGATCCGGTGGTAAACACCGCCGTGCGCCGCCGCAAGCGCGCTCAGCCTCGAGGAACTCGACGGCCCCTTGCAGGCAATGACCGGGAGCTTCATCAGCTCCAGCCTAGTCGAATGCATCCATCAGGTAGCTTAGTTAGGCCGTAGATTAGCTTAGGTTGCGATTTTTCGATTTTCAGTAGTTTAGCTCCTCCGCCTCCGCCAGCCGTCTCCGTCCACGCACTCGACCATCCGACACCACCATCGCCTTCGCCTGACTCCTATCCACCTTCTTCGCCCCTTCACTCCCCCTGTCTCGCCTCGGAGCAGGATATCGGCTCTCACCCCTCCGCCGCTCGCCGGAGAGCCTTCGTCTTGCCACACCAGTCACCTTCCGCCCGCTCTGACGGGTCGAGGCACTTTGCCCTCGACCCAGCTTCTTTCCTGTGCAGGTTTCAGGGCTAATCGACCTCATCTGGAGGTCGGAACTTCTGGGCACAGCAGCTCCAGTTCTTTCACGTCGCCGGAGCTCTCTGGAGCTCCTCGCCTCCATCGGAGCAGTGCATCGGGTGCGGAGCTTCATGGCGAAGCTTTCTCGCATCTCCTGAGCACCGGACAAGGACTACCGTACACGCAGAGGGCCGGCGAAGCTCGCCGGCCGCCAGTTCTTCCAGATCCTTCGTCCACCGTCCGATCGGCCTCAACGCTCCAGTTTAGATCTCGCCCATTCATCCACGGAGCAGCATTGACCATCGGATCTCCCTGGGGTCGATCTTCACCGTTGAGCAACGAGGTTAAGCCACGACACCTCTCAGCCATCCGATCAAGCACGTGGCTTCACCACCTCCATCCGATCCGAGCCAGGAGTCCTTCGCAGCCCCACAACGCCGTCACAGCCGTTCGATCTGCCACGTGGGTGCATTTCAGCCATCGGATCGTGCCGAGGGCTCCTTTGGTTCGCGGCGCGCCGTCACAGCCGTTCGATCTGCCACGCGTCGCGCATCCAGATCCTCGGATAATACATAAGGGGTAAATTGTCCTTAGGCCCCTTTACTTTACGCATTTACTTTCTAGTCTTGTAAATACTTAATATAGTTCTTTTATTTTTGTGAAAATTGCACTGTGGACCTTCCCTTTTATGTTATTTGCATTTATACCCCTGTGCGTGATTGTTTTACACATGTGCGATATTTCTTGGGTTAATTGTAGATAGGCCCCTGGACTTTTGGTACGTGTTACCAATAAGTCCTCGGGACTTATTTTCCTTACATATAGGTCCCTGAGTGCCCCAGGCACGCACTTGGCGCGTGATTTGCTGGGTTAATTGCACCTGGACCCCCAGAACTTTGGGTATTTGCATTTCAGTCCCTATGCACAGTACCCTTTTGTTATTTTTGAATAAAATATCAAATCACCTCCAAATTCGATGAAAATTTGACACATGGCTCCTGCCATGGTGTAGGATTTTTGTGAATTTTTTAGGACATTTTTGATTGTTTTTGATATTTTTAAAAATTCAAAAACCGTAATTTTTGTTACTGTCTAGATTGGAAAATCATAAAAAATATAAAAACTCCCCTAAAAATTCCATAAAAATTAGCTACTGTTTAGTTTAGTTGGCTTGATTTTCTAGCCAATTTTGGCTATTTTTCATTGCTTAAAAACCTTAAAAACTTAAAAACACCAAAAATCCCATAAAAATTCTAGTAAATACATTAAAAAACCAAAAACAATAAATTTGGTATCTAAATTTTCCTTATTTTATCTATTTTACAGGAAAATTACCTCCAGGCTATTTTGAGGCCCTTAGGTATTTTATCTAGGGCTTCTTGGCTCAGTTGGATAGTACCCCTTGTTTTTGCTACTGTTTGATTTTTAGAAAATAAAATAAATATCAGAAAAATCCCAAAAATTCATCAAAAACATAAAAAAATATAAAACACATAAAAATATTTTTATTTTGATTTTTGGTTGAATTTTGATGCATTAAATAATTTGTTAAAGTGTTATTGTCTTTGTTTTTCTTATTTTCTTTATATATTAAAAATCCAAAAAAATATAAAAACAATTAAAAACCACTAAAAAAATATTTTGTCTTTTATTTTATTTATTTTTACTACTTCGTAGGCCCTCGGCTAATCCGTGCTCCTTGAGTTCGACCCTGGGAGCTATGCCAGGTTAATCACATAGCAGGACCGCTTCTTTGTTTTGATTGATTCTATTTTGCGTGAGTGGTTCATTTTTCTTGATATACACGGTCTGATCGCTTGGGTCGCAACGACCCTATTTTTGTACCTTATACCCGAGTGGTCAGGCATGTTATCAGACGTTGATGATAAGTGTCTTTCAGCATTTGAAACTCTCAAGAACATGGTTGTAGAGGCTCTTATCCTTCAGCCATGCTATTGGTCTCTTCCATTCGAGATCATGATGGACGCCTTCGATTTTGCCATTGGGGCTGTGTTGAGACAGAGAAGGGATGACCTTCCATTCACCATACACTACGCTAACAAGACTTTGGATTCCGTGCAGCAGAATTACACGGTTACAGAGAAAGAGATGCTAGCCGTAGTATTTGCCTTAGATAAATTCAGATCTCATATCTTAGGATCCAAAGTCACAATTTTCACTGATCACACCGCCATCCGATATCTAATGGACTAGAAAGATTCAAAGGCGTGTCTGACCAGATGGATCCTTCTACTCCATGAGTTCGATATCGTTATCAAGGATAAGCCTAGAGTCAAGAATGTGGTAGCGGATCACCTCTCTCGGTTAGAAACACCTGAGACTGCTGAGTTTGATAAACTAATAACCGAAACCTTCCCCGACGAGATGATTCTTGATGTCGCCTCGCTGCCATGGTATGCTGATATTGTAAACTTTCTTGTTGCTAAGAAAGTCCCACAAGGTTGGTCCAAACAGAGTCTTGAGACTTTCCTCGCGAAAGCTAAGTCTTACCATTGGGAGGATCCGGTCCTTTATCATGAAGGAGCGGATTCCGTCTGGCATCGATGTATTCCTCAGGAGGAATACCAGAATGTCCTCATGTATTGTCATAGATTAGAAGCTGGAGGACCATTCAAGGAAGAAGACATCATAAAAGGTGCTCCAATCCGGCCTTTGGTGGCCTACGCTCGTTGCGGATGCTCACGCATTCGTAAAGAGATGTACTGACTGCCAGAAAATGGGTACTTGTGGACATAAAGATATGATGCTGATGCAACCGATTCACTTCTGTGAAGTATTTGATGCATGCGGTATTGACTTTATGGGCCCATTCCTAAAAGTCAGGGGTTCGAGTGTATCCTTTTAGCTATGGATTATGTGAGTCATTGGGTAGAGGCTATTCCTGCCCGACCCGCGGATGCGAATACGGTTTGCAAGTTCCTGAGAAAGCATATCATTACGTGGTTCGGGGTCCCTCGTTTTCTGATATCATATGAGGGTAGCCACTTCATCAACGACAAGGTAAGAGCACTTGCTAACGAGTTCGGTATAGACCATCGGGTTGCTACTCCGTATCATCCTCAGACGAATGGTCTAGCTGAGGTATCGAATCGGGAGATCAAGATGATCTTACAGAAGGTTGTTCGCCCAGACCGAAAGGATTGGTCGCAGCTTTTGGACTCGATTCTTTGGGCTTATCGAACATCTTCAAAACTCCATTGGGTACATCTCCCTTTCGACTCGTTTATGGCAAGCCATGCCACTTACCTGTCGAGATCAAGCACAAATCCTTGTGGGCAATGAAAGAAGTGATATTTGGCCTAGACGATTCAGGAGATCAGAGGCAAACCAAACTGGCAGTCCTAGAAGAGTTGAGAGACCAAGTCTTCACGAGTAGCCTTCACTACAAAGAACGGATGAAAGAGTGGCATGATTCTTACATCAGCCACAAGCAATTTGATCCGGATCAGAAAGTTTGGCTATTCGATGAGAGACTGAATTTATTTCCAGGGAAACTTCAGAGTAAATGGGAAGGCCCTTACATTGTTAGAAAGGTGTACGACAACGGTAACATCGATATATCTAAGTTATCATCTGATCCCACCTTTCGAGTCAACGGTTAGAGGTTGAAACCCTTTCTCGATCATGAACTGCCGATCATTGGGGTTGTCCCAATCTATTTTGTATGAGATGACCCCTTCATTCTTATACTCTACATCTCATACCTGATTTTCAAAGATCTCTTGTATATATTCTTGATTTTATTCTTTCCTCTTTTCGTTTGTCTTACACCCATCGGTTCATCTAGAATTTTGCTATACTTAAGATGTGCTTTATCCTAAGTATAGGGGGGTGTAGAGACCATGTTGTTCATTCGTCCTGTTCGATCACCTCTGTTGTTGCTTATACTTAGGGTGTGCTTTACCATAAGTATAGGGGAGGTGATTTCGCTCATTTTCCCTTTTGATTGTCGTCGGTTTTTGTATCGTCTGCTCCCTCTCTTGTCCCTCACCCTTTTGATGTTCTTCTCTATACTTAGGGATATTTTATCCTAAGTACAGAGGGGACAAGTCGAGCCGTTGAGTGTGTACATTCTCTTGACCTCTATCATCTTCGGTTTTGAGTCTACTATACTTAGGATTATTTGATCCTAAGTATAGAGGAGGTGATCGACTTCAATTCTTTATTTATTATTTTTTGAGTCATTGTAGTATAGATTCTTTTCACCGATCTATACTTAGCCCGAGTTATGTCTTCCTTTGCCGCTTCTTTGGTCACTATGAGGACATAGTTCATGCTAAGTATAGGGGATGTCGTATATATATGCTATATATACTTTAGAAGCCATAACTCGTACTTTATTGTATTTTTAATAATAAGGCTTCGTAAAAGTATGGGTGTATATTTTGGGTTTCTAAAAGCCATAAGAAAACTGAAAATATGTTTTAAAAAAATGGCTTAAAATAGTATATAAAAATATTGTAAATTTTCTCTGATAAAATCCTTAAAAATTTGAAAAATAAAATCCTTATAAAAATCTTGTATAAAAGCCGTATAAATTCTATATAAAAGTTGTATGAATAAAATATGTACAAAATTCATGTAAAATTTGTGTAAATCGAACTAATCCACTAACTTTTTCAAAAACATCCCTAAAAATTGAAAAGTTTAAAATTCAATTAAAATTTGCAAAAATCTTTAAAATTCACTTAAAATGTATTTAAGCCGAAAAATTCACCTCATAAAAAATTTGTTGCATTAATTAGCATTTTTCAGAACAAATTCGATTCTTGACCGAATGGATCTAAGTACGAGAGATGGAGCTTGGTTTAGTCCTTAATCCACTTAATTCTAAAGGGACTTCATTAGGAACAGGAATTGAGACTCTTCAGGTCTTATAGACTTAATTCTTTGGGTTCCATGAGACTATGTTCGGAATTCAACTTGAAAGTGCCTAAGTAGAACACCTGGTGTCATCCGTTTAACTCTTCTCCATTGAACCAATTTTGAACTCATGCACTCTGCACTTAGCTCGACCTACCTGGGACTGCGAAGGGCAATTCATTTCGGTGATGTATTTTCATCCTTGTCCGGCAGTTATTATATCTTAAGATGAGAGAGATTGGGGTTGAAATAAAGCTTCTAATAAGAGATGGATCTGCTGGCACATTTTTTTCCAAGAACCCAAAAAATGGACAGAATAAAAAATTCTATATCCGTCGGGGCATAAAAGACTTATGCAGTGCAACAATTATCTCTACAAAAAAGAAGCCGAATATACCAAAGTCCAAAAATGACCACAATGGTTCAAGCTTCAGAAAAGCCTGCATATCTTCGTGAGACTTGGCTAAACTGGCCAGGCTTCACAGGAGATGTGATTACACCGATCACACTTCAGTTCTCTTCCAATTCTTCTTACTTCTTTCTATACTCGATTGTGGACACAACACGACCCTGACCTCAGAAGGAAATTCCTCCCTCCTCGAGGACTTTGTTGCTGGACAAGGGCCCAATGAGAGTATGTAACTGGATGGGCGGTTTCTTCGCTTCTCTAAGCGGGGAAGAGCTAAAACCTTTCATACACAGTCAAATTGTTTTTAAAGATGAAAAGTTTGCATGATGAATATGTGGATCTGAGCTGGTTGTTGAGGTGGATCTGGACAAGGATTTGTGGAACTTGAGAGCTGTCGAGGTTTAAATCCTTATTCTAGTATAATCCCGATACATTAATAATCCAAAGATCTGAATACAGGCTCCAAATTTCGGGTGAAGTGAAATCCAGTTTAAAGAAACAATCATGTTCTAAGTTCTTTTATTTTCCTTTTTCTTTTTCTTTTTGCTTGCACTTATTTATAGAATAAGTGTTTGCTATGGGACTAGCAAATGTAAAGTATAGGGGAATGATGAATATATGATTCATCGCCTTTATTCTTTCATTTTGGCTAAAATCCTTGGTAAAATACATGTACATAATTATTAATTCTAATTAATTAATATTCTAATCACAATTATTAATATTATATAATTAGCACTTATTTTATATCTAAAATAAAAGAATAAAGATAAAAAGAAAAATAAAAGAAAAGAATGATGTATATAGAAGATATATGGACTGATCCTAATCCTGAGACCAGGTCAATATTGACCGGATCTATAAAAGAAATAAGTAGGGGGAGATAAGGATCTTAACATACAAAAATATAAAGAAAATAAAGACCAAAAATATAAATTACCTATTTTACACATTGTAAATACTTCATCTATTTTATTTATCATCAAGATAATCTCAAACCAAAACACTTCTTTCGTAAAGTTGTTCACAAAAATATATATTATTTTATAAAAATATCAGAAAAATATTTCACCACAAAAGTAATTAACCGCAATGAACTGTAAAAGTCGCAATAGCCGACTTCCAATGTTCTTAACTTTTTATAGAAAACTCCAAACGGATCAAACTCAATTTTAAAATCTGTTTTATATTTAGTACTATTTATTAAAAATATTAGAAAAATATTCGGATAAAATCGGTGAGTTTCAGCTTTTTGGACACGTATATATGTACTGTATGTAGAAACTTCCCGGTTTTAATTAAATAAGTATAAACCCAATTAACTTAATTCTTTTTCCTAAAATCCTCTAAAATTGTATAGAAAATATAAAAATATAATTAAGCCAAAATACTAATAAAACCCGAAACCTCGAAGCCGTTACTTTTTTCTTCCGGACCTCATAACTCTGTCATATGAACTCCGAATTAAGCACACTCGGTCCCAAAAATTATATTTTTTAATTATCTACAAAATGAGAGTGGTTTCTCTAAAATCAGAGTTAAAGCGAAAAACGCGTTTTTCGGGTCTGTATTGGTATATTGTTCAATAAACCGTAACTTATATTATTTAATACATTAATACTCTTATTATTTATTTTTTATATAAAATAAATAATATTTCATTTATTTATTTATTGAAATTATTTATTAAATTAATTACATTATATGCTTTTTTATTTAATTAATTAATACTTAATTACTTAATTATATACTTAATTACTTAATGAACTACTTAAATAATTTATTAAGTATATTTATTAATTAATTAATTATTTAATTTCGAAATTATTGTATAATTAATTAATTTAATTTTATTATTAATTATTTAATTATATTAATTTATTTTTTAGCTTTCTTTCTTCCCTGTTTCCCCTTCTCTCTCTTACTTTCCCCTTTCTTCCCATCTTCTTCCCCGTTTCTTCTTCTTCCTCTTCTCTTCAATCCGCCGATGGCTTCCAACCTCCGTCAACAACCAACTATCCCAATGGTCGGCCATTCGCCCAACCACCTCTCTTTTCCCTCACCGTCGTCGGTGACGGTATCCACCCTTGCTTATAAAAGCCCTTGATCTCCCTCTCGAGTAGAGGATCCGTCATTTTCTCCACCTTCCGTCCTCGAGCTTCGAGTGAGAGAGAGAGAGATCAGTGACAGGGATCTCCGCCGCATGTCAAGCGAGAGCGGGGAGGAGAGGCGAGATTCATCGTCGGCATCGAGCTCAATCTCCATCGTGCGCCTAGCCTCCGTGTTCATCGTGCGTAGAGGCCATGATCAGAAGAGCTCCACTTGAGCTCTATTCCGCAGGCAACAACCTTCGCTTCCATTCAAAATCCTGCTCCATCCACCTCCTGGAGCTCCGTCCATAGGCGATCCTCCATCTGATTCATCCGCTATCTTCCGCATCTTCAGGTTAGTAAACCTTCTATCTCTCATTCTCTACTCATTTCCTCTCTATTATCTTCTCAATCTATTCCATCATTCTATTTCGGTACACAAATCGTGAGAAATCCATCACTTTCATCTTCCCTGTCCCTCCATTTCTCTTCTACCTCCCGCATTTTATCACCTCTAATCAGAAATGCTGATTGGAGATTCAGAGCTCAATCTCAATCCTCCACATCAGAGAGCTCCCTTACTCACATTTTCTTCGATTCTAGGCCAAGGAATATATCCTCGAGCCACATCTGAGCAATTGCAGGATTTCATCTGGAGACGATCAACTCCTAGTCGAGAAACACTGTATCATCAACACCCGTCATAGAGATTCTGAACCGTGACTCGTATCATCGGAGATCGGAGTAATTGATAAAGCATTCATCATATGGAATCATCAAGAAAACTCCGACGCTTCGCCACCTTCCGGATTCGAACATGATCTGCCACCGCTCTGGTCTAAGCAACCAACAACGCTTGAGATCGACCATCATCGCCGTAAATTGTCTGGATCAGAGTCGAAGGACATCAGCATCAGAACAGAGCATCCTCCAAGGCCACCACCACTCTTTCGATCATCAATCAAGTACCACTACACCCGCGAGCAGATCTAAACCTCAGCCCGCCGCCGCCTACGAGAAGAACACCTTCGAGTAATCGTTAATTGGGGATTTCAACCAGAATCGTCGGATCAGATCCGATCAAACAGCCCTGGAACTCCCACGTGTCACTAACAAATCAAAGCCATTGCCGACACCGCTTAAGCCTTCAGCGGTGCACGCATGAAGCACGTGCATCCAACCGATATTTTGGGCATTTTACCCGAAGAGCCCCAGAAATATTAGCTATTTTGCATGCAGATCCTAAGCGGAAGAACAACGTGTTTATCACATGATCCTCTGGAGTTTTTGCGCAACAACCCCGTGACTATTGCAAATTACGAACGGGTTCGGAATCTACTGCCTCGCATAAATCTGCACGTATACATTGGTGCTTTTGCGCGATGCTCCCTGCAATTTCAGAAATTTGCACCCGTTCCCCATCACCTCTCAGTAATTGCACCTATACCCATATAAATTGTATATAACTACATATAAATTCCCTTATACTTTATAAATAAAATTCAAAATACAATAAAAAAATAAATAAAAATACGTATATAGTATTGCACTATATACAATATTCAATAAAGTTTTTAAAAAAATATGAAAATACTTCTTAGCATTTAATAAATCATTTAAAGTATTAAAAAGATAACAAAGTTTAAAACCACATAAGAAATATAAAAATACATTTAAAAATCCAATAAAAATTTCCTATAGTATATTTTACTATATTTTGCATAATATATCAAAAATAAAATAAAAAATTAAATAATAATATCAATAAAAAAATAAAATTCATAAAAACTTGTAAAAATCATAACTAAATAAATAAAAATCCCCTCAAAACGCACAACCTATCGTTTTAAAGATAATTTCATCTTCAATCAAATAAAGATAAAATAAAACTATTTTCTCATTGTTTCGACCTTCAAAAATTCAAATACGTCACAGTTTTCAATATACATTTATCTTTTTACCTTAAAAATAAACCAAAGCCCATAAAAATCTTAAAAACCTTCTAAAATACATAAAAAAATAAAAATAAATTACAAACATAAAAATAAAAAAAATAAAAATTTAATAAAATTAAAACATTTTTTAATAATAAAAAATTAAAAAAATACAAAATACTTAAAAAATACAAGAATCAATATAAAATTTCTTAAAAATTAAATAAAAATTCAAAATAACTCTCTAAAAATAAAATAAAAATTAGTAAATATTTTACCTTAGTTTATCTATAGTGTTTCCCTTATTTAACAACAGTTTACCTCCATGAGTTCGACATTCTCATACTTAACATTATACAACTTTTTTAAAAGTATAAATAAAATAAAAGAAGATTAATTAAAAATTAATCTTTTCTGACAAAACCCACCCGTCGATACAACGACCGCGACATTTTCTCTGTTTCTTTTGCAGAGATAAAGAAGTGATCGGATAGCATGTTTTTCACACATTTAATTTTATTTCTTGTATTTGCATGATTAAAAATAGCATATTGCATCTAAAAATAATAGGAAAATTATCTTAAGTGCCTTCAACCATATTTTTCTTGAGGAAAACAAAATTATTTTTCAATTTATAAAAATACAAACATTGCATTTTCCTTATTTTGCATTAATAAATCTATAAAAAAATTTACAAAAATATTTTGAAAAATTCCAAAAAAACATTCTATGTGTTTATTTATGCAATTATTATTTTCTAACTTCTTGTTTTTTCTTAATATTACCAAAAACTCTTAAAATTAAAAAAACCTTAAAAATCTTATAAAATAAGTAAAAATTGTATAAAAAATAAAAAATATTTATTTCTTTTTCTGATTTATAATTATATTATATATTAAAAATTATTTTGGAAATCGTTGAAATATTTACTATTTTTAAATTCCAAAAAAGTCTTGCCTGTTATTATAAGTCACTATTTTGATATTTTTAATCACTTAAAAATAAATAAAATTTAGAAAAATTATAAGAAAATTCATAAAAAAACAGAGAAAAATATAAAAATACATAAACATTTTATGTTTAGAATTTTGAGTATATATAATTATATTTATAAATAGAAATCCTTATATATGTCATATTTAGTATATTCACTATTATTGCTTCTAAATATTATAATTATAAAAACTTTAAGTATATTATAAAAATCCTAAAAAAAGACTGTACTTATTTGTATTTCTTGAGTTTATATATATGATATATTTATAACAAACATGGTATTCCTCTTATAGTTATTACATATTAAAAGAAAAAGAAAATAAAAATCAGAAAAAATATAAAAATAAAAGATAAAATGATAAAAATATATATAAATTAAAAATCCAAAAATATAAATTATTAAAAATCCACAAAAATTAGAAATTCCATGTAAAAACACATTTGTTGATTTTCTCTTTGATTATCACTTTTTTACCTATCCCAATTGCTCCTTTGTGGTTCGACGCCTACACTTGCATACTATACATACATTTTTGTAGGGTATAATAAATTTCACCAGACTTATATTATTTGCTCACTATTCTGTGGGTTGATTGTTGATTGACATGCTTGAGTTGAGTATCGAGAGCCGAGAGAGGTGCCGATACAATGATTGTCGGCTTCGACCTGTCGGACACTGCATGCCCTCCAAGAACGGATGTTAGACATCTCTGCTTGAGCGGTTCATCAACATCATGTCTGCATCGAAAACACTAAGGGCTCTCTTAGCTTGGGGCCTATGAACTAAGGAAAGTTAATATGCACATCACAATATACACAAATCTTAAATCAAGTGTATACACGCGATGTATATGCATGATTAGATATGATACGTGTATTATGTAATAATATATATTAATCAGGCATTTAACTCATTTGACTGAGTCACTACCTTAAGTAAAAAACATTGTGCACCTAACATGTATTTATTGTGTGTAACCATTCCCCTCCCTCCACTTTGCTATCTTATGATTTTTTCGATATTATTGATGCTCAGATTGGTTAAATTATCAGCTTTCTATTGTAAAAAATTCCTACATTCCCACATAGATACCCATACAGGACCATATACTCACACATACTCAGAAACCCACCCACATAGATACTCACATTCACTATATCATACCTACGTTCATGCTTATACATACCCAAACATGTAGACACTCACATTCATGCTTACATGAATGTCCACATAGATTCCCACAAGAGTTATACCCTTGTACTTATATAACTACCCATATACCTCCATGAACTTTTAAACATTCACACATACCAATATACACCCTTACAAACCTACATGCATACTTATATACCTCATAAACTAACACATGATGACATACCTCCCACATGCATGTTTATATTCGACACCTATGTACCATCACTCACCACCATACCTCGAACACCCACCTACACACTTAGATACATCCCAACATCCATATACATACTTACGTAGCCATTTGCATACACACACATACGCACACTCACATTGATCCTAGCATACCCATATACCGAGACCTCTCTCCTCCCTACACCACCTAGCGACACCATCTCCTCCTCCCTCCGCCTTGACCTCCTCCTCTACTTCTCTCCTCTGCTAGGTACATGTCCTACAACCCCATCTTCTTCGTCATCTCTTGTAAGGAGGGGTCATCTGCCATCTCCTCACTTCTTCTGCCGTCTAACGAGCCTCTCCTCCTCACCCGTTGGTATACTTCTTCTCTTTCACTATTATCTTCTAGTAGCTTAATTTCTGTGCTGACTAATGGTTGTGTTTCAATTTCTATTTGATTTTTATAAGCAGTGTTGGTGTTTGTAGAAATGCCTAAGAAAGATGAGGGATTAAATAGAATTTTCAAATGCGGTTTACGTTGACTTGTTGTAATATTGATTTAAAAATCATTTTTATGAGTGTCTATTGTAGTGTATGTGTTATTGTTTATGTATAAGTATGTGTGTTTATGTGGTCATGTTTGCGTATATTTGTGTATATGTGTTAGTTTACATAATAATTTCAATGATCATGTGCTTGATAGTGTTAATTTGAAATCAGTGCTTAATATCAAGTCATTTACGATGTAATCACAAATATATTTGAAAGTAAATGTCTATTATATCTTTGTTAAATAGGATCAGCATGTACAATACACTTAGGGTATTGCACGAAATCATATAAAACTTTATTCACACATGTACATCCTTCCACACTAGAATAAGTGTGACACTGCATAACGGGTGGCGTGTGCAACACATTTTGGGAAGTGATGCCCCATCATATGTTATATATATTTAATTTCTCACAGTTGTTGAGGTCTTAGCTTTATCAGCTAGAAAATACCCCTCACGACACCATGCGACTCTTGATGTTTGTTTTGTAGGTACCAATGTAGTGGTACAATAGATTATGTCGATATACAGAATTGGCCTGCCCATATTGAAACTAGTGTAACTTAGGTGTTGTTACATTTGACCGGTGTCAATTGCTCGTCCAGTGCGACATCTTATAAAATTTTTAAGATAATTAAATAACCTATTAGAGGTGAAAAAAAGTGAAAACAAATTTAAACTACTCCATCTTGAAAAGTGGAGATGTATGCATGCATGTGGTATGTGTGTGGGATTGTATATAAGTGTATGAAATATATGGCTATGCTTATGGGTATGTAATTGTGTTTATAAGTATGTGAGGCACATTTGTAAGGGTACATAGGTATGTATATGGGTATGCTATGATGAATGCTAGAAAGGCTGAATGTGAGTATGTTTGTGTTTTCTAAGTATATGGCTACAATATTGTGAATAGATAGGTTGAAATTTAGAGAGCTAGGGCTCATGTGATGAAATGAGGAAGAGAGAGAAATTAGGTTATGTTCTGGAATACTTATCATACAATGCGACTATATATATGAATACAAGTAGTCGCAATATGATATCACATTATTTCAACCCCTGCAGGTCGCATATGAAATGCGAAAATACATGCTTCGTTTTTTGTGGTGCTAGTAGTGACTTTGTGTTCGCATTAACCATTGTGACCACAAATCCACTACTAGTGGTCTCATATGTATGGCAGTAAATGACCAGATTTCTCGTAACGTTTGTACTCATTCAAACTTCCATTTTCAACCCTTTGCATTTTTGGAGATCTGCAACATCGTTGAGCTTTGGGAGATGACCATGGATGCATAGAAAGATCACCGAAGACAAACAATACGTTGGCTAAATCTCGGGGTCCTGACTTTTCGTTGTTTGTTGTCTTTTTGTTGCTATTTGGGAAATTCCATTTCAATTGTGTTAAACTTTGAACTTTGCTAAATGGTCTTATAGCACTTTGACTTGCGGAGTCGCTCCTTCTTTGCAGCCGACCTTTGCAGTACTACAGAGGATTGCTCCCTAGTGAAATGGTATGGGTGTTTATCTATGCATATGCGGTGGCATAGCGATCCTATGTGAACGAACCACCACACTAGTTGCCATGTAGGATGATTTTGTTTCCGATTTTTTTATGGGATTTGAAGGTCATATATAACTCTCGCAATTCGAACATGCAATTGCATCCATGAATATTTAATCATATGTTTAATCATTGTCCTATCATTTATTTGTCATGTCCACTCTGTTGATGAAAAGGGGGACAAATCACTTATGAGAGTAAACCGTGGACAAAAATGGGGTATATATAAGATATACCAACAAGAAATATATACATATACGAGCACTCTGCTGCAATGAGAATTGCAACGATCTGGTGTAATTGGATTTTTCTTTCTGTCGTTTTGCTTTCCAAAATCCAACTTTATTGATTATATCTTCTACTAATCTTCCACACATCCTTCAAATTTCGCTCAATTTCGAGGATATTTGTTACTTTATATTAATGATCAAAAGTCAGGTTCTTTTCTAAATGTGATTTAAGTTACTAAAATATTGATCAGACCTTTGACCATTAAGGATAAAATAGTAAATACTCTCTGATTTGAGCGAAATTTGGTGACTATATGGAACATTAATCGAGTATATAATCTATAAAGTTGGATTTTGGAAATGGTAATCGAGAAAAAATAAATTTAATTACAGCATCTCAGCTGCCATCCCTGAAATGTGGATCCCGTGCCTATTGCTTTGAATGAATGCGGTGGAACCTGCAAAGGCCCGTGTCCGGACCCCAGACCTCGTGGCACCTCGATCTGTCCACCCCATCAGAGTGCTGAGCAGATCGTAGTGCGTCGCAGGTGATGACATATTGGTGGTGGTGGACTCCGTCGCACTACACCATGTGATTGCAGTCATTGCACCACAGTCCTCTCGTCACACCCCAAACAAACCCCTCAAAACATACACACACCACGCACACACGCACGTACACTTCTATAAATACACACCACCCCTTCATCCTATTTTTCCACTTCCCCTATTTTCCACCCTCAAAACAGTGCCATCACCAGTACCTCCGGATCCCTCGCCTCATGGAGTTCCCCGGCAGCATTGTGGAGTCCCTCAAGGATAAAACCATGCTCGTCACCGGCTCCACCGGCTTCCTCGCCAAACGTACGTGCATGTTTGTACATGGAGATATGTACATACGTATTCCTGTGTATGCCACTGAAATGTGTGAACTGTTTCTTAGTGTTGGTGGAGAAGGTTTCTGAGGTGCAACCCGAAGTGAAGAGGATCTTCCTTCTCATTAGGGCTGCTGACGGAAAAGCCGCATCCCAACGCCTGCAAACGGAGGTCATTTTTAGCTTGTTTACATACTTCTGAACCTTAATTATATCTTCATTTAATGCATGAAAGTAGTTGCATGCAATTTGGCGACCTATATATGTCATCATGAAATGTCCGTCGTTGCGATTAGGTGAGAACTTCTGTCCTTTTATTTATTGGAGTCTTCGATCGACACAGTAGAACTGTCGAGGCTGGTGGTGCAAGTTAAAGTTTACTGTTGGATCTGTTACTATTTGAAATGGTGTGGGCCTAATAGTATGTAAATTTGCTCTGAACCGAGATGAGAATTACTTAAATGCTGTCTTCATGGCACTGCCACCTAACCTCATCATTTTCTAGGGTCTCTCCCTTGCTAGAAAAAGTGAGTATATTCTCCCATTTGCGCAGCAGTGCATGATCTACCGGTTTGGGACTGTGGAGTCTGGTTGTGGTAACAGTCTCAGCTCGAATCAATTTATAGGATTAAAAAATTAACAAACTGAGATGGACGAGAAGTAAAATTTAAAACCATACAGATGGGCAAGCTTGAAACTTAGTTTATCATGCATCTTTCTGTCCTTGTGATGGTCGTCAGCAGCAATAAAACGAGTTCGATTCAGATAGTAGTTAATCTCTAATGGATCTGTCATATACCATACTTTTACTTGAATCTCATGGGATGCCAACTATTAACCTAACCCCGATGTATATAGGCATATTCATAGTACAGAAGATAGGTGGGATCCCTGTCATCTGTTATGTGATCCCGTTCTATTTATAGCCCCATTATTCATATATGGATAGAGTCCCTCACTGCTTTAAATACTACAACGCAATAAAAGCAAGGGCCTACCTTTGTTTGCCCTATACATCTGCCATGTTGACGTCTTTTTATCGGTGTTGGATCCCATAAGATATCTGAAATATTGAATCAGACCAAGCTACTTTCGTAATCAATCAATTTCTAGACGGTCCGATATTGTATTTTACTTCCATCCGTCGTCGTCTAAATATCACGAGAATGCGATAAATATAACATTCGCATCACATAACAGCAAAGCAATATATACCAGGGAAGGTGATAAATACCTACCAACTTCCTTAGTGGATACGGTCACTATCTATATATATATTTATTTTAATAACTAGGAGATCTTTATCCCGTAGGGCCTGTTTGATTGCTGTGTTGGGTTGTGGTACACCGGTGTACTCTTCCTTCGGTAACCCAACCCAACGCAATCCAACCCAGCAAGGCAGCAACCAAACAGTGAGGATATGTAATAACATTTGAACCACAGTTTGGTTTGACACCACAGTTTGGCCAATATTAAGATAATCTTATCTTCCATATGGAACTCCCTTCTCACAAATTGATAAGTAATAGCATTTGCAACTACCATGAGATCTACGGTAAGAAAAGAGGCTTCACCGTAGAAAAAGCCAAGGACTCACCACACACTGCCCATATAATATTAACGGGTTTTATAAGTTGTGTCTCCCTTAAATGTTACAATATTAGTTATGCCGCTCTCTTTTTTTTGCAATATCATATGTGCCCCTGAGTTCTTGTTCTGTTATCATTGTGCCTTTCTGTCAGATTAGCCATTAAAAGCTTGAACTAAACCATGGTTTGTCCGAACCATGGTGTGGTTAAAAAGGTATAGTGGTCAAATCCCCTTTCTTCCACCTCCCTGAACCCCTCCGCCCCAACCTCCTCCTCCATCGTCCAGCCCCACAACACACTATCTCCATCGAGATATCACCTCATCTTCGGATTGCAGTAGCCCACAAGAGACTTGAGGGACTAATCCGAGGGTCCCTTGACCATCATATCAATAGAAGATAATTCACTAGGATCTCTTTTTTGGAGATCTTGAAACTTTCCAAAAAAATCAATAAATATGATCATTAGATGCATAATAGATTTGTTAATACGTGAAATTACAAATGTTTTGATGAACCGATGGATGGATGGATGAAGGTGGAGAAAGGGGGAGAAAATAAAGAAGAGGGGGAATACGAAGAAGAGTGGAGGGGCGGTGGAGGAGCGATTGGAGGTGGAGGGATAGAGAAGGAGGATGGGATGGAAGGGGGGGAGGAGGTGGTTGTGGTCGGAGGAGATGCCGCAGACGAGATTTTCATGGATTTGATTAGCAATCTCAAATTTGTGAATAACTGTTTCATGAAAACTCTCTAAAAATTCAATAAAAATCATCATTAGATCTGTAATAGATGGTTTATCCGTGAAAATATAAATTTTTTTTTATGATTTGGTGGATGGATAAGGGTGAGTAAAGAGGGAGAAAATAAAGAGGAGGAGGAAGAAGAAGAATAGGAAGAATGGAGGGACGGAAGAGGAAAAGGGACTGGAGGGGGAAGGGCAGCGGAGGACGAGGTGTTAGAGGGAGAGAGGACGAAGGAGGGATTGAGGAGTAGCTGGTCAGCGGAGGAGGGGCTGGAGACGGAGGGATGACAACAGAGGTGGTCGGAGGGGAAGGGGCTGGAGGAGGTAGTGGTCGGAGGAGGAGGGATTGGAGGGGAAGGGGTGGAGGAGGAGGGGTTGGCTGGAGGGGGATGGGCGTAGGAGGAGGTTGTCTGAGGAGGAGAAAGGACTGGAGGGGGAGGGGGAGGGACGAAGAGTGGACGAAAGATGAGGAAAAATAGAACAAAAAGACGTGTCTATCCTCTATATTTTATCTAATTAACCTTGTCTCCTTAAAGTTAATGTCTATTTGGGATGGGGATGGATGGTAAGTAACATGTGGGGTACAAGTGTTCATTGCGAAAGAAGTTAGGGATAAAATTGATATTCCGAAAAGGGAGAGGCATAACCGATATTGCAATATCTAAGGAAGACACAACTGATAAAATTCCTAATATTAATAGAGGAAGACCGCTCTCTTAACTGTCCATTTGCTGCAAGGAATCAGAATCCTTGTGCAGAGAACACTATCTCTCCATCGGTCATCTGAGCCATTTAATCTAGTTGAAAGTGGAGGGAAGGACCGGAAGCAAATCGAATAAGATCAAGAGGGTCGAAAGAAACTATATAATCAAAGAAAGGCCAAATAGTGATGGCTTTGGAAGTTCAACAACCCACACCATGATTCTATGCTTTCTGATTGCCCCAAAGTATATAGTCCCTTTCTCCGACCCGAACTCCATATTATTCATGAAAACCCCATTTTCTTGCTCCTTGAGGCTTTAGTGGTTTGGATAAGATATGATTTATCCATAGTTACTTTTTTTGTTGGACTACTTTCCTACTTTCTGAAACTTTCTCTCTAATCTAGATATGAGAGGATGAGATGCCACGTTCATTGGTCACTGCTCACTCTCTCGCCAAAAAAAACTGAGATATTATGGCCGAAGACTCTCACTCCGTTGAAGAATGACAATTAAATGGAATATAATGAATATCCTCATTTTTTCTGGTTCTTATCTCTCACTCACACATCTATTTGGCATCTCAAAATTGGATGTCATTATCAACATCTCCGCAGTTTTTCAATCTCTTTTTCTCTACAACAGAAAAGGTAGGCAAATTCTGCCGAGATTTAATTTCATATTAATACCATCATTTGAGAATGTGTTTGTACCTAAAGAATACCAAATCTATAAGTTTATATATTTATCAGCTATATTCCAGCCGTCATCTCCATTTAGGGAAAATAACCATATTTTTATTCACATAAGACAGATCTAGAACTCATTTATTTCTAAAAGTGACCGATTTGTTATATTCCAGTGTTTTAGAGTATTTGTCGATTATTTGTCTTTTGCTAGTACTTGTATTTTTATAATTATAGTATGTTTTCGATGTTAATTTTTTATTTGAACATGATTCAAAAATATTATAATAATAAAAATGAGATCCATCCAACTAATAAAAAAGTATGAGATCCATCCAACTAATTACAGCTAAAAAATGCAGGGGTAGAGTTGAAGGTAATCCGTAACCAACAATGAATCGAGTTAACTCTTACATTTATGGTAGAAAATCCCTCATGCAGAATACTTCTTTTGTTAGACGTGAGTTGTCATAAGTAGGGACATGATATATACATGGAGTATTTAGGCTTTATTCATTCCATCCAAACATATATAATATTTCCATCCAAACATATATAATATTTATATAAGATTAGTATCGCAGATTTGTTCCTTTAACTTCTCTTAATTCTAGCAAATGACACTTTATTGATTTGTTGTCGTATCCGCTTATAGATTTTGCCCCATTCTACTACGTGTATTCTCTTTGAATGGTAGTTTTGATTCCAACAAAAATAATCCAAATCTTGTCGATGGCCCCGAGATTTTTTAGGGATCTTAGCGTTCCAAGTAAATGCTAGATTGGGTGGTATTGAACGAATTTAACAACATGGTTCTAGTTAGAAGAGATATGATGATTATTTTCCATTTCTATAGTTTGTTGGTAAATTTATCAATTATGTACCTAGCGGCATACGTATATTTTGATAGCGCGTGTGGATAAGAGAAATCACAATTAGAAGATTAAGAACTCTCCCAACATCTAACCAATAGTATCTGTTGCTATAGTCCTCGACCAAGTTGAAAGATTAATGCTACAAACTACATATTTTGATATATTCACCAATTGCTTAGAAAATAATGTAGAATTCTTGACTCAAATAAAGATGATTTATTGTATATTGCTACTCCTAAATACAATACAATTGCATTAATACAACAACCACTCACCTCTCTAACAAGATTAGCACTCACTCGACACAACAAAAAAACACTGAATCTTCTCTCTCTCTCTTTTAATCAGAAAAGGGGGGAACAAGCGTAGGTATCCATCCCAAATATATTAATAAAAGGATCACAGGAGCCATGACTCGAAGGGGAGTCCGAGCAATGTGAGATATATTTTCCACACAGAACCTCTCAACACGAAAAATTAAACCTCTAGCAAGCCAAATAGCCCAAAGGCTCATGATTGGCACCAATCTCTCTATACTTGGATGGAATCGAGAGTTGAGGAGAGACTCCTAGAATGACGTCAAGTTGCTATGGTCAACCCACCCCACATCCATCATTCGCCAGAATTCTTTTGCCTTCTCGCAGCCTAGAAACAGGTGCACCGCTGACTCCAATGCTGAACTGCATAGAATACAAGAGTGATCCTCAAAGCGCAAAATGCAGGCACGCCTTTCCCTTGTGAGTAGTCTCCCATGCCTAAGAAGCCATATGAGTACTCTAATACGTGTTGGAACCCTCAGCTCCCAAAACATCCTGCAATCTCTAATAAGGTCCTCTTGAAGTGGTTATGTTCCTTTGATCATCAAAGTGTATGCCTTCATGACGGAGAAATCGCCTTCTCTACAAATCCAATAGTCTTTTCCAGCAGCAGGGCCTTCAGTACTAGATAAAGATTCCATCAAACCAAGGAGTTCTTGTCTACGATGGTCAGAGAGCGCATCGACGAAAGCGGATCTCCAAACGTCATTAACCCATCAATCTGCAACACGAGCATTTTTGTCAACTATCAGAGAAAATAAGCATGGGAAGCGGGTTGCTAGCGACCCATCGTCCATCCACTCATCAGTCCAGGAGAAAAAAATGCAGCTATTACCCAAGTGTGGACGGAAGAGATGTGGAAGATCCGGAAGAATCACACGAATACCCTTCCACAATGCCGACTCGAATCATAGATTACACAAAGCACTAGTAGAGCGCACATCGACCCCATAAAGACCTCGTAACAGTCTGCTACACATCTTTCTTGTCACCCCAAATTCTCGTCGCCCACTTCAGTAATAGCGTACGGTTCATCAACTCCAACTTCGGCACACCTAGCCCCCCCAATATCCTTTGGCAAAGTAATCATCTCCCAATCCACAAGAAGTAGAGCATGGCCATCCCCACCATTCTTGTCCCAAAAGAACTTTTTACATGATCTTCTCAAGTCGATTGCGAATCCCTACTGGAAGAATTCTTGTCAGCATGAAGAAAACTGGAAATACTGGCAGGACGTACTTCACCAAAATCAGTCATCCACCACGAGAAAGAAGGGATCCCTTCCAGCCAGCCAACTTCCGTTCCAACTTTTCCACCACTTGGAGTCAGTTAGATAGATAGAGGCGACCAGGACCCAAAGGTAGTCCCAGGTACCTAATCAGCTTTGAGCTGCACATGCACCCCAGCTCCAAAGAGCTAGCCTCCACCTCCTCCTCCAAAAGACCAAAAGAGATCACACTGGATGTACCCCTGTTGAGTTTAAGACCAGAAATCTCTCCAAAGATTTCTATAATCATCGGTATACCCCTGATTAACCGGGGAATATCGGGATCTAAATGTGTTTCACACAAGGTGGAGACAAAGTCGCTGTGGCGACCCTCAATAATCCCTGATTAAGTCAACAATTAACCCACAACAAAAATCAAATAATGAAGAACAGTGTGGAGCTAAAATTTATTATAACTCAACGATAAAAATGTGTATAGGTGCACGTATGTGTAGAGTGTCGAACATAGGGAACAAGCATGATAGGTCGGGCAATCAATGCTCAAAATGAAAGTGATCAAATGCCTACAAATGTGCTATTTTTGTGGGGTTTTAATTATATATATTTATTTAATTTTTGATTTTATAATTTTATATTTTGATTTTTAATTTACTGATTTTGTATTTTCTTTTATATTTTATATTTTTTCCTTTTTCAATAATGAAATATATATACAATAAAGAAAAGAGAGGTATGATATATATAGAAAAGTAGGTAAAATAGGCAAAAATCAGGAAATAAGATATTTTTGGGCTTTTATATTTTTATAATGTTTTTGTGATTTTTCTATATTTTTACCATTTTTTGTATTTTTAAAGTAAAAAATACTGAAAACAGTGAATAAAATATCAGGCTGGAACCAAAATGAGGATGAAAAATATCAAACAGAGTCCAAAATTCCTTGAACTAATTTTAAATTAAAGACAATAAAACAGAGAAAATTCAGAGACAAATTAGATTTTTAGGATTTTTCTGGAATTTTTAATATTTTTATGAAGTTTTTAAGAGTTTACTATTTTTAGGGGTTTTCTTTTGTGTTTTTAGTGATTTTTGGATAGACGTTAACATACATGGAAACACACAAAATATAATTTTTTTGGAATTTTTCAAGGGATTTTGATAATTTTTAGGTATTTTCTAATGCAGACAGTAAAGAAAATGCGTGTTTTTGAATTTTCATAAATATGAAAATGCAAAATAAAAATATGGATGAAAGAGCAACTAAACAGGACCTTAAGTTAATTTTTTGGGAATTTTTACAATTTTATAGATGCATGAAATAAATAGGGACAACAAATAGAAAAAGGGATAATTACACCCATAACCCTGAGTAATTCCTCAATCTCAATCATAACCCTAGATAATCGCGAATTACACGGGAAACCCTGAGTAGTCACTCCGTCTTACACTCATGACCCTCCGTTAGTTTTGTCCTTAATCCAACCATAGTATTGAGTTAATCCAACCCTTAACCTATCCAACGGCTGCTAAATTTTCAAAAAAAAAAATCAAAAAGCCTTCCCCTTCTTCCTCCTTCGTTCCAAAGCCTACAACCACCCACTCCCAAGCAACCCACAGCCCATCGCTGCCCCCAACCTCGAGCCCAACCCCCCACCCCTGCTCGACCCGCCGCCGCCCAACCCAACCGCAAGCCCCCCTCTTCTCCCCCCCGGCGAGGTACCCTGGCCCCTGCTCGACCCGTCGCCACCCAACCTCAAGCCCAATCCCCCACCCCTGCACAAACCGTCGCCGCCCAACCCAATCGCAACACCCCGACCCGCAGCTTTTCCTGCCCCCTGCTCGACCCGCCGCCACACCCAACCCAATCGCCCCCACCCCCCGCCCCCTGCTCGACCCGCCGCCATACCCTCCCCTGCCCCCTGCTCGACCTGCGCCCGAGCTACCCTCCCCTGCCCCATGCTCGACCCGCTGCCATACCCTCCCCTGTCCGATGCTCGACCCGCCGCCACACCTAACTCAATCGGCGCCCCCTCCCCACCCCGATCTACCCTCCCCTGCCCTCTTCTCGACCCGCACCCAACCCAATCGCACCCCCTCCCCTGCTCCCTCAGCCGCCCAGGTCCTTCCACAGCCACCGAGCTGGAAGCCCCCCAATCCACCCCACCGCCCAGCGGGCTAGAAGAACCTCAACCCCCCACCGAGCCTGCTCCTCCTCCGCTCGGACTCCCCCTACCCTCCCGCCCGCTGCCAAGTGAGCTCGGCGCTCCTGCTCGACCCCCGCCTGCTCGAAGCCCGCAACCCGACATTCGCTCGTACTCGCTTGAAGCTGCCATACCCTCGTACTCTTCTCCCTCTTTAGAGCCAGAGCCAAGAAGTATCTCCCATCTCCCCACCCCCCTCCCCCCCCTCCCCACACCGCCCATAGCGACCTCTCACGAGGCGAAGCCCACGAGAATGACAAGATTTGGTGTTATCCACTTTCTAATTCCCCTCTTTCTTGCATCTGCTCTGTTTCTTTGGCTCAAAGGCGGCTCCTTTATGAGCTCGGAGCGCCACTTATGCTCTGTTTACGACGACCCACGTCGGCAATTGGGCAATGACAGCGGTGTAGTAAGCCGCGTGGTGTGGGCAGTGGAGAACAGGGGACATGAGAAGGATGACGAGGTTGATGAGGTTGTGAGTATTGCGAGGGAGACCGGGATGGTGGAATGGGTCAAGGGGATCAGGAGGAGGATCCATGCCAATCCGGAGCTCGCATATCAGGAGATCGAGACTAGCAGATTGATTCGGGAGGAGCTTGATTCGATGGGCGTGGAGTATCGGCATCCCATGGCGGAGACCGGGCTTGTGGGGGCAGACATGGCAGCGGACATGAGTTCATTACGGGGAGATGGAGGTCGCAGGCTTGGGGCTTTGCAATCAGATGGTGGAGGACAAGGGGGTGGGGGGCAGACATGGCAGCAGACAGGAGAGTTCCGGCATGGGTTGGAGGAGGCCTGGCATGGGGTGCTCGATGGGGGCTATCTCGGCGACGACGGGGGTCGAGGGGGAGTGGGAGGTGGTCGATCGGGAAGAAGAGGGGAGGAGGACATACTTTGTAAATAAGAATGAATATTAGGGGCAAGTTTGTCTTTTTCTAACGGAAACCGTTAAATATAACGGTTAATTTAAACGGAACATAACACAGGGTTATGTCGTGTAAGAGTTAAGCATTACTCGGGGTTTCCCGTGTAATTCGCGATTATCTAGGGTTATGATTGAGATTGAGGAATTACTCAGGGTTATGGGTGTAATTATCCCATAGAAAAATCAACATTACTAAGGGCGGTTATGTAAATATCTAGAACTTTAGGGGCCACGATGTAATTTTTCCGCAAAACATCTATTTAACAAAATTCCAGGATCAAATGTAAATAGCCAAACATGCAAGGATACACCTGCAAAATTCCCAGCCCCGCACGTGACTAGCACGTGCCTGGTGAGGACTCAAATGCAAATATCAAAAATTCGAGGGGTTCCTTGCAATTTCACCAAAAATATTACACTTAATAAAAAGGTTCCTAGACTAGACAGAAATAACTAAACCCGCAGGGGGTCCTTGCAAAATGTCCACCACCCCACGTGCATGATGAATACCCATTCATCATTCTTTATTCTTTTATTTTAGCTACAAAACCTATGCAGAACACATGTATGTTCTTGTAAATAGCAATAATTATCATCTTGCATGCATTGTGTAAATATGCATAATTAGCATGTTTTTGTGCATAAATAAAAGAATAAAGAAATAAAAGAAAAGGAGGAAGATATTTAGAATAAATATTGAGCGACCTAATCCCAGGGGAGGGCTCAACATGGGCCTGCCCGCAGAAGATCCCAAGTAGAGAGAGATAGGGAAGCTCATGTGTGTACATATACCTATGCATATAAATAAAAATTATTTTCCTCTTAATAAAATAAAAATATGTGTATATTTGTAAATATAACTCTAAAATAAACATGGAAAAACAAAATAAAAATAAAAAGAAATAAAATTCTCTCACTTGTGTACATAGACCATGTGTATAGACTAACATAGATATTTATTTTCCCTTGTAAATAATTAATAAAAACCTAACAAAAATATTTTCAAATTCCACATTTCATGATGTAAATAAATAAAATAAAAATTAGAAAAATAAAAATAAAATAAAGGGATATTTACACCCATAACCCTGAGTAATCTCATAATTACCCCAGGAACCCTGCGCAAGCACGAATTACACCCACAACCCCGAATAATGTTTAACCCTTACATTACATAACCCTGAGTCAACTTCCATCCATTTTACCGTTAACTATTGACGGTATCCGTTATGTATTTTATATTTATACCCTTTAAGTTTCTATTATTTACAAAAAAGTTCATTTATCACATTCCTCCTCCACCTTATCCTCTTCCTCCTCCAAGCACCACCCACCTCCTCCTCCAAGCAGCAAGCTCCTCCGACAACCTCCTCCTCTCCCCTTCGACCTCCAAGCAGCACCCACCATCCCAGGTCCCCCCGCCCCCTCGTGCCTCCGCCTGCAGCCCCCCCTCCCCCGCGCGCCTCCGCCAGCAGCCCCCCCTCCCCCGCGTGACTCCTCCCACCCCCTCCGCAGCCCCGGACGATGCCTCCCCTGCCCCCATTCCAATCGGGCCCCCCACCTCCGCCTGCCAGCTCCATACCCACCCCCCTGTGCGCAAGCCCTAGGTCGCTCGACCGCGAGATATGGCAGCTCGACCGCAAGATCCAGACCTGGACGCAAACTCCATACCATCAACCCATGCGCTCCCATTCAGAGCTTTGATTCCTTCTTCCACTTCCTGGAATCCCGCTCACTAATCTACGATGATTTTGGACCAAGGCGCACTGCTTCGAGTCGATGAGAACAATACGTAGGTGCAAGCATCACGGCAACGTCGAGTCAACACTCCTTGAAGTCTAAAGAAATTTTCAATTGATTCATCATCTGAGAAAAACGAAGCATGTGCACGTACCCCCTATGGATCGAGTCGTGTAGACCTGAACCACAGCATTTAATTTGACCGAAATATCGATGCGAGAAGCCGAACAGCAACCGCGAAGCACCTGCGTCATAGATTAATCATCACCAGAGATGTAAGCAAACCATCGACCGGAGAGACGAATTTCACATCTGAGAATTGAGCAAAGCAGAATAGATTTTCGTTGCCTAATCATTCTCCTGCAAGCACCTATAGCATCCGAACTCCTGGAAAGCCAAAGCATCGTTTCCTAAACAGGAGGTTTTCAGCTACTTTGAGGCTTCGTTGGAAGAATGCAAGCACCTATAGGAAACTTTAACAAAGAAATGGACATCGCATGGAGATTTCTATTTAGACGAGATTTGCAGTGAGCACCTAATCCAAAAAAATCATCGGTCGGAAATTAAGCTGCAACCACACCAGCCCTGGGAGCCCTCCCCCTGTTTCCGCCTTCAAGCTCCAGACCAACCCCTCGCACGCCAGCAAGCTGCAACTGCCCCCCGTGCCCGCAATCTCCAGACCCCCACCCCAAGCGTGCGCGGTTGACAAGCTGCAGCTAGCCTCCACACCCGCAAGCTCCAGAACTCGCCCCCGCAAGATCGAGACACCCCCCATCCCACTCGAACCTGACAAGCTGCAACCACACCAGCCCTGGGAGCCCTCCCCCCATCTCCGACTTCAAGCTCCAGATCAGCCCCCCGCACGCCTGCAAGCTGCATCAACCCCCCGCGCCCGCAATCTCCAGACCCCCCACTCCAAGTATGCGCGGCCGACAAGCTACAGCTGACCCCCACACCCGCAAGCTCCAGACGCCCAAACCCCGCGCGCGCACCCGACAAGATGCAGCCCACGCGTACCGCAAGCTCCAGACACCAACCACCCCCGCAACCCCGCTCGCCTGCAAGCTACAGCCCCCCGGCAAGCTCCAGGCCTCCCCGTGCGTGTCCGACCTGTTGCAAGCTCGAACTCACTCCCTCCTCTTCTTTCTTTCTTTTCTTGATTAATGTCAGTCGTTAGATAACTGGTTGGTTAGATTAACTCAACCATCTGGTTGAGTTAATGGACTATACTAACGGAAGGTTGTGCGTGTAAAACAGAGCGATTATTCAGGGTTCTGGATGTAATTCGTGTTTATCGAGGGTTCCTGGGGTAATTACCATATTACTCAGGGTTATGGGTGTAAATATCCCTAAAAAAAGGAATAAAATAAAAATCCAAATCCACCTTTTATAGATACCATGTATATATGTGAATAAAAGTATTTATTTAACCTATGTAATTAAATAATAAAAATCAAATAAAAATACCCTTTTATTCCAAATTTTATTCTATAAATAAATAAAATATAAAATTGGAATAAAATTGTATAAAAATAAATAATTAAAAATCAAAAATAAAAAATAAAAAATACATGTGTATATACCTATGTATAATAATAATATTTTGTAAATACATAAATTATTTTTAAAAAAATAAATAAAAATCATAAAAAAATAATTAAAAAAATAAACATTTTTCATGTTTTAAGTTTTTTGAAATAAATACATTTACTATTTTATTTTTAATTTTTAAAATAATTTCCAATGGAGGCCTCCCATTGGTCCACAGGGGGATTGTT
Organism: Ottelia alismoides; assembly: GCA_037367405.1. Taxonomy (NCBI): domain Eukaryota; kingdom Viridiplantae; phylum Streptophyta; class Magnoliopsida; order Alismatales; family Hydrocharitaceae; genus Ottelia; species Ottelia alismoides. Next base: position 50,827 of record JAZKJV010005285.1, read on the forward strand.
GACCCCCGGTCAACTCTCCCTCGCGGACCTCTTCCCCCGCGAATCTTGCGACCGACCCGACTACTCCCATTTTCCCCCATCTAACCCGACCTCCATTCGCCTAAACCCAGGGTCCTAATTACATTAGACATATCCGAGACCCTCGTCCGATCATCTACCTAGGGATCCGAGCTCTGGCCGACTCGCCTGACCTCTTTCTTCTCGGACCCCTAGCAGTACAAAAGCCACCTTCACCGCACCTTTTCACTCATCTTTGGTGCTGCTCCTTCGTCCCAGGACCTCCATCCCCTTCCATTGAGTGACAGCTTTGCAAGGGTGGTGTCGAAGAGAGGAGAGGAAGCCGTGCGTCACTGATCCAGCGACTCCTGCCGTCGTGCGCCGCCGCGAGGTGCGCTCGAGCCTCGGGCATCGACGACCCTTCGAGGCTACGACCCAGAGCTTCTTGGGCTCGTCCCCAGTCGATTGCATCAGCCAGGTAAACCCGATAGCTTCCCTTTCTTCGTCCATTTCGATTTTCGTCTTTTAGCTCCGCCAGCTCCGCCCTAGTGGCCGGAGCTCCGCCATCCCATCCTACCCGTACCGATACCCTCGCCGACTCATCGCCTCCCTTCCTCCACGATCTGATCATCTCGGTCTTGACTACCCGAGCCAGGATCGAGCTGGGCTCCTTCCGCCGCATTCGCCGGATCCTGCATCCGCCCCCTACGTCGCTTCTTTCGTCCATTTTGCGAATAACCCCCGTCGGAGCACTCCTCCGAGCGAGACCTTTCTTCTGCAGGTAAATAAGGAGCAGATACCCCCCTTGGTTGTGCTTTCATACCTTCGCCGGAGCTCCACCAGGTCGCTCGTCCCTCGTCGGACGATCCGACCGTTGGAGGCTTCATCGAAGGTGACCACCCGACGCGGACAGCCATCACGAGCAGGACCATCCTCCCTGATCGTTCATCGGCTTGCTGGATCCTATCTGGCGAGCCGGGGAACCTCAGCTAGGAAGAGTTCTTCCTCATCTATCTCCAACCGTCGGATTCCCTCGTCGCTCTAGATCGCATCCTCACCGTCCATCCTATGTGGTGTCAGACCGTCAGATCGTGGTCTAATGGACACGCGCCGCCCACCTTCGCCTGATCGCCTCCACCATTGGATCATCCAGGCAGCTGCACCAGGACCGCTCATCAGCTGCCATCCCCGCCTCGACATCTGGCACCTCACGTGCGCCATCACGCGCCCGGCTGGGTAATTGCATCCGCACCCCTGCAGTTTCCTGTTGTTCTAGTTTAGTCTAAAAAATAAATATTAGCTCTTGGACATATTGCACTTAGGACCTTAATATTTCTGTTATTTGCATTTTCGTCCCTACCTGTGTGATACACGTGCTTCGTCACGTGATTTTTGGACGATTTGCATTGTATGGGCTTGTGGTTTCTATTTGTTATGGAATGAAATTTATTTTCTGATATTTGCATCCATGCCCCTGTGAATGTTTTTATTCGACATGTGCTGAATTAATTGGGCATTTTGCATTTTATTCCCTGGGCTTTTAGCACGTGTTGCTAATAAGCCCTTCAAACTAAGTTTTCTTACATATAGGTCACGTGCTAATAAGCCCTTGAAACTAAGTTTTCTTACATATAGGTCCCTCCGTGCCCTGCACACGTGCAGCATGCATGACTGTTTGGATATTTTGCACGAGGGACCCTTAACTTTCTAGATCTGTTACTATTGATCCCCTGCAAAAACTTTTTATTACGTATAGGTCCCTGTGCACTGTGGGCTTTTGTTTCATTTAAATAAAATATCAAATTAAACCCAAATTGCGTGAAATTCGGATATGTGGCTCCTGCCACTGTGTAAAAATTTCCCTAATTTTTGGATACATTTTTTAGGCTTTTTATTATTTTTAAAAATTCAAAAACTGTTATTTTTGTGATTGTCCAGATTATAAAATTATAAAAATATAAAACTATTTTTAAAATTCTAAAAAAATTAGTTTTTGCTAATTTTGTTGTGTTTGATTTTCTGTGCATTTTTGGTTATTTTTGGATATATAAAAACCTTAAAAATTTAAAAACTCTCAAAAACTCATAAAAATTATAAAAAATTATAGAAAAACCAAAAAATATAAACTCTTTTTCTAAATTTTCTTTGTTGTTTATACTTTTCATGAAAATTACCTTTAGGGTGTGAAAGACCCATTTGATATTTTTCATGGGCCTTTGAATTCTGTCTGGACATCAGCTCTCTGTTTTTGCCTTCTTCGATTTTTAGAAATTTGTATAAAAATTAGAAAAATCTCAAAAATTCACCAAAAACATTAAAAAACCTAAAACTTAAAAATATTTTGTTTGAATTTTGGAGCCTTTTTGTGTGATTAAATAATTTGTTGAGCTTACCTTGTATTTGCCTTTTTTTATTTTCCTTTATTATTAAAAATACAAAAAATATAAAAACCATAAAAAATCCACCAAAAATACTTGTTGATATTTTCTTTTATTTTTAGACTACTTCATAGGCCGCGAGGCCAAGTCGTGCTCCCTGAGTCCGACCCTGGGTGCTACACCAGGCTAATCTCATAACCATGACCGCTATCTTATTTTTGATTTTATTGATTTTCTCTGATTTATGTGGTCTGATCTATATCTTTCTTGATCGAGTCGATTTCTCGAGTGACTGAGGTCGCAACGACCTTAGTTATCTATTGACCTTAGTCTATCGCACGGCTCATCAGAATGGCACCGTTGCCGGGGAGCACTGCTTAGTAGTCTATTTTATTTTCATTTTCTTTTCTTTTGATTTTCACGGTTTTCCGTTGCTTTTTCTTCGTCCATGGCTTTTCGCGGCTTTTTGTTTTTCTTTATTTTCATTTTATTTTCTTTTCTTTTATTTTGTTTTTGGTTGTTTTGAGTGTTTATTTTTATTTCACATTTTTGTGCATATACCCTGTTTTTAGTTTATTTGCCTGTTTATCTGGTTTGTGACACTCTTCTTGTTTACTTGCGAGGGCCCGAGGATCGTGGCAGCTCCTCTCGAGGAGCTGACGCAACCGCGGGAATCGGAGGCGGCTCCCTTCTGCACGGAGCTGCAGGAGAGTGTGAGGAGACAGTAGGAGTGCGGCAGTAGTTAGTTTAGATTAGGTTTCCTTTCAGCACATTTATATTGTTGTAATAATACATGGACCAGGACTTGGACTTGGGCTTAGACTCTCAGGGTCTGTTTCGTCGAGCACCGGTGTGCTCGGGGGACCCCTCGGACTTTCGTGGCTTTTTCACGGTTTTCTCGCAGTTTTGTCGTTTATTTACTGCCTTACTGATTCTCGTGGTTTTCAGCCCTAGCTTAGGATTTTTGCTTGATTGCGGCGTAAATAGTAGTGTCCACACACCTAATAACTTTGCCTGTACCTATAGACCGTAATTGGACCAAGATAAAAATAAATAAAAAAGACTATATGGTCACTTGAGGGGTCCCACGCCACTAGAGGTCGTATACAGCGCTGGCAGGACCCGTTGTGGCGGGCACCGATCGGCATCCGAGACCGGACACCGACCCCTCCTGATTGACCATCTAGCCATTGTTCTTTCGAGTAGAACTGCTTCATTTAGGGCTCGGTTTTCCGCTTGCATCATTTAGGTAGTTTACATTTCTGTCTTTCAATTATGCGCGGATTATATTGCATGTAGACTGCTGGAGTCAGGTACGCCTTCTATCTCGTGCATGCATCATTGATTCCCGCGTTTCGGCTTTTTCGACTTCTCCCCCCGTTTTTGGACTTAAAATAATCAGGAGAACCGAAAAATTCGTTAGGCGATTGTTTGATTTGAAAAATACCTAAAAACAAAAACTATAAAATTGGGACTGCTTGACCAACTTGACCCTAAAAGACATCCACCATAAAAATTTGTCTTGGGGAGAGCAACCCCCTCATTGTCTGGTTTGCATGCGCGAGAGAGTGACCTGCACACTAGGCTAGAGCCATATCCGAGCCCCGATTAGACTACCGACCTTTTATACGGGATAGTCTTTTCGGCGGATTGGATTCCCAATAGGTCACGTAACCGCTCTGCTATCTTGACTTGATCACCTAATAAAAACTGACAAGATAATTTACCGAACTCTTATGGTCTTCAGCTCGCGTTGATTAGGTGAATCCGGGGTTTGTTTGCTCATCATAGTTGTTTCCAGATCCCATCCGCTCGACTCGCCAGATCAAGATGATGGGCAGGAGGTCCCTTAGGCAGCCTCTGGCTGCACCGCTTTTCAGCACTCCCGCTCGATCATCTAGGTAGGTTCGCGAGAGCCGAGACCCGCTCTCCGAACCCGAGTTCGACTCCACCCTGTTCCTCCTCGACCACAATTCTACCATTCCTGAGATGCCAGTGCCAGATGAGAGACCACAGTCAAATTTATCGGCACCTGAGTTTGGGTCTTTTGCCTTTGCAGAGACCATGGCCGGCAGCAGCGACGACCGCACCGGAGGTCCCCAAGTAGAGCAGACATTTATTATGGACCAGGGTGCGATCAACACCACCCTGATCACCTCCCTTGAGACAGTACAGCAGCAGCTGAGGGATCAAGGTGCCTTCATGATTAAGATGAGGAGAGAGATGGAGCAGATGAGAGTCGACCGCGATCAGCACGAGCCCGGAGATGGACCGAGGAGACCTAACAATGAAGCAGCAGCCGCAGCCATAGCAGCAGCCGCCGCAGCAGCGGCAGCCCCAGACCAGCCGAGATCGATGCGGGAGTTACACAACCCCGGGTCGACTTTGACGCACCGTTGGGTTGTACTACCAGCTATCGTGGGGGACTTCAAGTTCCCCCCGAATACACTGCAGCTCCTCCCCCGATTCCATGGGCTCGCCACTGAGGAGCCCCATCTTCATCTCCAGGAGTTTCTGATGATCTGCAGCACCGTCCACGACCGTCAGGTGGACGAGGATACTATCAGGATGATTGCCTTCCCTTTTTCACTGGCAGATAGAGCAGCCACCTGGTTGAAGCACTTGGGGAAGTTCGTGTACACCTGGGAGCAGCTCCGCACCGAGTACTTGTACAAGTACTATCCACTCGGGTGGACGAACGCAGCGAGGGCCCTGATCAGCAACTTCTCCATTCTCCCTAATGAACAATTTCATGAGGCATGGGAGAGGTTCCGTGAGCTTACCGACATATGCCCGCACCACGAGATCTCGAAGCTGAACTTAGTTCAGAGCTTCTTCTGCGGGATGACACCAGAGCTACAGGGCCTGGTGAATGCTTCTTGTAGTGGTTCCTACTTTGCCAAGGATGAGGACTAGGTCTTGGCCATCTACGAGGAGATGGGCGAGAACTATACAGTGATGTCCCATACCCGTCTTTACACTCAGGGACACCCCCAGTCACAGAGCGTACAGTACCAAAGGATCGCATGGGTAGACGCCAGTCCTTCCACTTCGTCAGCAGCAGCCGCACAGGCCGAGTCCACAGCCGCAAACATGGGCATTATCAGCGAGAAGCTGGATCGGATGGAGCTGATCGAGAAGAAGCAGCGTCAGAGCATATAGTAGATGGAGCAGATTACACAGTTGTTGAGTGACCTGAAGACACATGTCATGTGTCTCTAGGAGGCACAGATGGCTTCTCAGTCATGTCTTCAGTCACGAGGAGATCCGAGAAGCAGCGGTAGTTCGTCCCAGCGCTCCACGTAGCCTAGACAGGTTCACCTTGTACAGGCGGAGCCGTACCAACAGCCGCAGCCGACCTACCAGACACCACCATTCGCAAACACTCAGATGGTGGTATACCAGCCAGATCAGCCTCTGGCAGTACTCCCGCCACCCTCTTACGAGCCGAAGCCGTTGATGGATGTCAACGGGATTTGGTATGACCGACCCCAGCCCGGTATCCGACAAGACCAACCTAGATTCCGTTGGTCGGCCGGAGGTGCTAGTTTCCAACAGCAACCTCCAGTTCAGGGTGGCCAGTACGACCATCAGCGAGATCACCAACAGCAGCAGCCTCCAATGTACCAGCAGCAGCAGCAGTCATCCCAGTTTGATCCTCGTCCCTATCAACAGGGACATTCTTGGAGGCGTGATCAGCCTCAGCAGCAGCATCAGCAGTACCCCTCTCACCCGCAGCACCAGCCACAGCAGCAGCCTCACTACCAGCGAGGCCACGCGTCAGGTTCTCATGGGCCGACCTATGAGAACCCCGCCTTAGATGATATAGCCCGCCTCTTGACTGACCAACATGCTACATTCAGATGGGAGATGGATGAGTTCTGCCAGGAGATGCGGGAGATAGTGAGAGGGAAGGCCGCCATACCTGCCCAGATTGAGCCGAACCTGAAGTATCTCAAGGGGAAGTCTGAGCAGGTAGATTTCACAGAGTATGCCACTCCGAGTGATTCTTTTGGTGATATGTCTGCATATCTATTTGATACTGATTTTGTCACACTTAGGAGCGGTAGGATGCCAGCAGGCGGCGCCTCGTCTGAGCGACACCCCCAAGCCACTTCCAGAGCGCCATACGAGGAGGAGCGCGATACTGATGCTGCGAGAGATGATAACGGTGGTACTGATGCCACCATGGATGCTGATCCCACTGACGGTACTGATGCCGTCGCTTCACCAGATGGAGGAGGTGGTACTGATGCCACCATTGTTGCCGAGCCAGAGCGCGGTGCTGATGCCACGAGTCGACCTGCCGAGGGTGGTGCTGATGCCACCGTTTCTACTTCTGCTAGTCCTGTAGTCTTTCCATCTGTTCATGTATCTCAGGACTTATCTGGCAATGAAGGAAAGGGTTTATTTTATTCTGATCCACCTGTGGTGCATGATGTATGTGTGGATTCTGCCGTGCTTGAGCAGCCTAGACCCTTTCCTAGTCCTTCATCTAAGAAGGACCCTGTGATCCCCTTCCCTAGAGCACTTCACATAATAAAGGGAAAGAAAATAGAAAATCCCAAAAGGAAGCAGCAGGAAGAGTTCAGCCAGCAGATGATCGACATATTCCATATTCAGTTGACTCTCCAGGAGGCCTTGGAGCATATCCCTCTACTCCAGAGATCACTCAGAGACAGGACCATAGTTAGGAGGAAGAGGAGGAACCACCAGTCTGAGATCCATGTGCTTACCAGAGCCACGTGTTTCGCGATCCAGAATCGTCTGCCGGCCAAGAGGCTAGATTCTGGAGCCCCTTATGTCAGATGCCATATCAGTGAGCAGAGATTCGACCGCACTCTATTAGACAGCGGTTCTTCGATCATCCTACTTCCGACAGCCCTTCTCAACCGCTTAGAGTTGGGCACTTTACGACAGTGCAGGACAGTCCTTCAGTTTGCTGATCGATCTGTTAAGAGGCCGAAGGGGTTGCTGAGGGACATTGTCGTCACGATTCAGGGCCTGCAATTCCTTGTGGACTTCGTTGTGTTGGACATGGAGATCCCTGAGTCTGTGACCGATACCCCCATCATTCTAGGTCACCCGTTCTTGGCCACATCCAAGGCAGTGATCGACCATGATAGCGGGAAGGTATACTTTTGCATCGAGGGCAAGAGTGTACAAATATAGACGGTCGAGGACATCAGAGTCAGAGATTCAGCTTTCTCAGAGCCGATTTCCGATTCAAAGCAGATGACAGAGTCAAGGCTAGACATCCACTAGGACTGCGATTTTGTGATCACAGATGATGAGACAGTATGGGCAGATCCAGTCGCACAGGCCATCCTCTCACCTTCAGAGTCTGCTGATGCAAAGACATCAGAAGAGGAGAGCTTGGAGAGTGCATTCCTGGTCTAGGATACCTTACAGGAAGCAGAGCCGGTTCTCGACCGCGAGACAGAGTTGTTTTGTGATGATGATACAGATCCCTTGGAGTCAGATGTTGATTGGACAGATTTTGATGACTTTATACCATGTCTGACTTCCACTGAGCCTACAGCTAGGGAGGAGGTAGATGCCATGCAGAGCAGAGACAGTCCAGCAGAGTAGCCTTCTCCAGACACTGATTGTGAGCGAGAGTTTCTATTCTCCCATGCAGATTTGGCAGCATTCACTCAAAGTTTTCATAGGCCAGATCCGCCAGCACCTACTTGTCCAGAGCTGAAGCCACTTCCTGTGTCGCTGAAGTATAGGTTCCTTGCGGGTGAGCATAAGATGTACCCAATCATTATCTCCGCTGATTTGATTGGAGAGCAGGAATCCCGTCTGATGGGGGTTCTTGAAAAGAACCGCAAGGCGATAGGATGGAGCGTAGCCGATCTCCAGGGGATAAGTCCGGACCTGTGCTCCCACCATATCTATCTCGAGGATGAGGCGAAGCCATCACGTGAGTTCCAGCGGCGGCTGAACACGTATCTGAGAGAGGTTGTCATGAAGGAGATCTCGAAATGGTGGAGTGCCGATTTTATCTACCCCATCTCTGACTCTAAGTGGGTTAGTCCGTTGCATGTGGTTTCCAAGAAGACGGGCATCACTACAGTTGTCAGCGAGTCTGGAGAGGAGATCACTACCCGGGTACCCACTTCTTGGCGAGTCTGCGTGGATTACAGACGACTCAACCAGGCTACCAAGAAGGATCATTTCCCCCTGCCCTTGATAGATCAGATCATTAAGAGACTGACAGGGAAGAGCCACTACTGCTTTTTGGATGGGTACTTCGGCTACAATCAGGTGGCCATCGTGCCCGAGGACCAGGACAAGACCACCTTCACCTGTCCCTTCGGCACATATGCTTTCAGACGCATGCCATTTGGGCTATGCAACGCCCCTGCGACTTTTCAGAGGTGCTTGCTGTCTATATTTTCGGACATGGTGGGGGAGTGCTTGGAGGTCTTCATGGATGATTTCTCGGTCTACGGCGATGGATTCGACTCCTATCTTGACTGCCTAGACCTAGTCCTTCAGCGATGCATTGAGGTTCACCTAGTGTTGTCTTGGGAGAAGAGTCACTTCATGGTGACTCAAGGGAGAATGCTTGGCCATATCATCTCCAACAGGGGCATGGAGGTTGATCCATCCAAAGTAGATGTCTTTAGAAAACTCGCACCGCCGTCCAACCTGCGGCAGTTAGGGTCTTTTCTGGGGCACGTCGGTTTCTACCAGCGCTTCATTCATGATTTCAGTAGGCTTGCCCGACCGTTGACTGATCTGTTGACAAAATACACCGAGTTCCTTGTCGATGACAAGTGTCTTTCGTCATTTGAGACTCTCAAGAGATGTGTTGCAGAGGCTCCTGTCCTCCAGCCGCCTGATTGGTCTCTCCCATTCGAGATCATGAGGGATGCCTCCGATTTTTCCGTGGGGGCCATGCTGGGACAGAGGAGGGATGGAGTTCCATTTTCTATTCACTACGCTAGCCTTACATTGAATTCCGCACAGCGGAACTACACAGTCACTGAGAAGGAGATGCTAGCCGTAGTCTTCACCCTAGATAAGTTCAGATCTTACATTATCGGATCTAGAGTGACCATATACACTGATCATACCGCCATCAGGTACCTCATGGCAAAGAAGGATGATAAAGCCAGATTGACCAGATGGATCCTTCTACTCTAGGAGTTTGACATAGAGATTAAGGATAAGCCTGGAGTCAAGAATGTGGTGGCGGACCATCTCTCCCGATTAGAGCATCTTGAGGATTCTGAGCAGACTGAGCCTATATGTGAGACCTTCCCAGATGAGGCGATCCTTGCTATCGCCTCTCTCCTGTGGTACACCGATATTGTGAACTTTCTTGTTGCTAAGAAAGTTCCACAAGATTGGCCCAGGCAGAGACTTGAGACCTTCCTCGCGAAGGCCAAGTCCTACCACTGGGAGGATCCCATACTTTACCATGAAGGAGGGGACAACGTCTGGCATAGGTGCATTCCTCAGGAGGAGCACCATAGCGTCCTCACTTACTGCCACAAGCTTGAGGCAGGAGGACATCACTCTGGGAGGAGAACGACACAGAAAGTGCTCCAATCCGGCCTATGGTGGCCTACCCTCTTCAAGGACTCTGATGAGTTCGTGAAGAGGTGTACTGACTGTCAGAGGATGGGCACTTGTGGACAGCGTGATATGATGCCGATGCAGCCCATTCACTTCTGTGAGGTTTTTGACGCATGGGACATCGATTTCATGGGTCCATTCCCTAGGAGTCAGGTATTCGAGTACATTCTGTTGGCCGTGGATTATGTTAGTCGTTGGGATGAGGCCATACCCGCCCGAACCGCAGATGCTAGGACTATTTGCATATTTTTGAGGAAGCATATCATTTCACGGTTCGGGGAACCTCGAGTGTCGATATCTGACGGGGGGTCTCATTTCGTCAACGACAAGGTAAAGGCCCTTACTAGCGAGTTCGGCATAGACCATCGAGTTGCCACTCCATACCACCCTCAGACGAATGGTCTTGCCGAAGTGTCGAACAGGGAGATCAAGACTATATTGCAGAAAGTCGTCCGCCCTGACCGAAAGGATTGGTCACAACTTTTGGACTCGGTCTTGTGGGCATATAGGACGTCTTTCAAGACACCTTTGGGCACATCTCCCTTTCACCTCGTTTATGGCAAGCTGTGCCATTTACCTGTTGAGCTGAGACATAAGTCACTTTGGGCTATCACTGAGATACTTTTGGATCCATATAGTGTAGGAGATCAGAGGAGGGCAGAGTTAGCAGCCTTGGAGGAGCTTTGTGATACCACCTTTTCAAACAGCCTACAATACAAGGAGAGAGTGAAGGAGTTGCATGATTCTCATATCAACCACAAGCATTTTGAGCCTGGACAGAGAGTATGGCTGTTTGATGCTAGGCTTCGTCTATTTCCAGGGAAGCTATAGAGCAAATGGAAGGGACCGTATTTGGTGAGAAAGGTACACGACTTTGGGAGTATTGACATATTTGAGTTGTTCTTCTGAGAGTACCTTTCGAGTGAACGGCCAGCGGCTCAAGCCATATCTAGATCATGAGCCGCGGGTCGTTGATGTTGCCCCGATTCCCTTTGCGTGAGATGTGGTCCCTTGACTCACATCTATTGCATCTCATGCCTGATTATCACCGTTCTCCCGACTTGTATAGATCCAGTTGTCCATATCACTCTATTCTTTAGTCCCACATCCCTTTTCTCATCTTATGATTATGCTATACTTAGGATGTACTTTACCCTAAGTATAGGGGGGACGTAGGACTCTCGGGTATTCTTTTAATTCATTTCTACCTCTGTTTTGCTGCCTATACTTAGGGATATTTTACCCTAAGAATAGGGGGGGTAGACCCTGTACATTCTTCACTCGGATTTCCCTTTGAGTACAGCCTGCTATACTTAGGATTATTTGATCCTAAGTATATGGGGAAATGCCGAGACCCTCTTGATTTTCTATTCTTTGATTCGTCTTTGTATATAGCCTTCCTTTTCACTTTCCTATACTAAGCACGAGTTATGTCTTCTTCATCGCTCTTGACTCCGAGGACATCGTTCGAGCTAAGTATAGGGGGTGTGTATATATTTCATATATACTTTAGCCATAACTCGTACTTTGTGTGAGTGTGTTAATAAATAAAAATGGCTAAAACCCAAAACTCCATAAAAATTAAAAATTTTTCCTTGTAAATATTTTCTTATCAAAATTATGTATATAGTACAAAATTTTTCCAAAATGTTTTGAAAATCAAAAGTTTACAAAAACCTTGTGCAAATTTGTGTAAATATTTTGCAAAACTTGCATTCATGCATACATTCATGGTTTCAAAACATTTTTCAAAAATTTTGCACATGTGTAAATATTTGTAAAATTGCATCTTTGTAAATACTTGTATAGTTTTTCCTGGATTATAGTTGACATTGAAACTAGCCTGGAATCAAATTGGAAAATGGAGCTTGGTTAAGATCTTAATCCACCTAATTATAAGAGGAACCTTATAGGGCTCAGGGTTAAGGCTTTTCAGGTCCATGGTGACTTAATTCTTTGAGTCCACTAGGCTATGATCACATGTCATCTCAATGAGCCTAAGTAGAGCACTTAACAACACACACATGACTCATATAGACAATGGCTTGACATGGACCCGCACTTTACACCGAGCTCTCTACGGATGAGGTGGTGAGGAGGCAGTCTTCCTTGACTTGGGGTAGCATATGAGGGTAGTACTTCTAGGCGGATCCTCTCTTCTTCTTATAGTGAAGGAAGTGCATCTCAACTTGGTCTGGTTGCCATGAGGTCTAACGACAGGAGTTGTGGGTTGCAATAATGCTTCAAAAGAGGGATAGTCTACTGGCTCAAGAGGAAAAACTCCTTATGTACATATGCTGCACCTTGTAAATATGTTGTATAGATGCACTTGAAAAAAAATGCAAAAAGAAAATAACTCCAAAAAAGTGGTGGGTCTGATAGAAAATGATAATCCCACCGGAGTATGTATATAGTGCAATAAGCAAAGCTTGAGACTCATGTTCCATCTTATGTAGCTTGCAGTAGGGAGACTTAGCTACACTGGTTGAGCTCCCAAGGATACATGGCTACACTGGCCATGGTCCATTCTCTTCTTCCCCCTCTTCTTGAGCCGGTTGAACTTGAACTTAGAAGGGAATACCCCGCTCCTCGAGGAAAGAGTGGCCAGATTGGGGTCATAGAGTTACCTTGTTGGGGAGGGTTGTCAAGTTGCTACTTCTGAGGTAGAGAGCTAAACCTCACATACACTGTACAAGGAAAGATTCATGGTCTTCAGGGTTTGTGTATGTAGACTTGTTCTGATCTGGATTATTGAGGAGTCTTGACTATAGATTAGTGGATCTTAGAGGTTGTTGAGTTTTAAACTTAAGTCAAATAAGGTTCTGACACATTAATAATCCAAAGATCTAACCGAGCTCCATATTTCAATTTAATGAAGGCAAGTTTAATAATCAGCATTGATCCATGCATTTACTCCTCTTTTTCTTTTTCTTTTCCTTTTTCACTTCTTTTTCAAATAAGTGTTTGCTAAGGGACTAGCAAAGTTAAGTATAGGGGGGTGATGAATACCCATTCATCACTCTTTATTCTTTTATTTTAGCTGCAAAACCTATGCAAAACACATGTATGTTCTTGTAAATAGCAATAATTATCATCTTGTATGCATTGTGTAAATATGGATAATTAGCATGTTTTTGTGCATAAATAAAAGAATACAGAAATAAAATAAAAAGAGGGAGATATTTAGAATAAATATTGAGCGACCTAATCCCAGGGGAGGGCTCAGCATGGGCCTGACCGCAAAAGATCCCAAGTAGAGAGAGATAGGGAAGCTCATGTGTGTACATATACCAATGCATATAAATAAAAATTATTTTCCTCTTAATAAAATAAAAATATGTGTATATTTGTAAATATAACTCTAAAATACACATGGAAAAACAAAATAAATATAAAAAGAAATAAAATTATCTCACTTGTGTACATAGACCATGTGTATATACTAACATAGATATTTATTTTCCCTGGTAAATAATTAATAAAAACCTAGAAAAAATATTTTCAAATTCCACATTTCATGGTGTAAATAAATAAAACAAAAATTAGAAAAATAAAAATAAAATAAAAAGGAATAAAATAAAAATCCAAATCCACCTTGTATAGATACCATGTATATATGTGAATAAAAGTATTTATTTAACCTATGTAATTAAATAATAAAAATCAAATAAAAATACCCTTTTATTCCAAATTTTATTCTATAAATAAATAAAATATAAAATTGGAATAAAATTGTATAAAAATAAATAATTAAAAATCAAAAATAAAAAATACATGTGTATATACCTATATATAATAATAATATTTTGTAAATACATAAATTATTTTTCAAAAAAATAAATAAAAATCACAAAAAAATAATTTAAAAATAAATAAACATTTTTCATGTTTTAAGTTTTTCGAAATAATTAAATTTACTATTTTATTTTTAATTTTCAAAATAATTTCCAATGGAAGCCTCCCATTGGTCCACAGGGGATTGTTGACCCCCGTTTAACTCTACCCCACGGACCTCTTCCCCCGCGGATCTCGCGACCGACCCGACTTCTCCCATTTTTCCCCATCTAACCTGACCTCCATTCGCCTAAACCCAGGGTCCTAATTAAATTAGACATATCCGAGACCCTCGCCCGATCATCTACCTAGGGATCCGAGCTCCGACCGACTCGCCCGACCTCCTTCTTCTCAGACCCCTAGCAGTACATAGGCCACCTCCTCCGCACCTTTTCACTCATCTTTGGTGCTGCTCCTTCATCCCAGGACCACCATCCCCTTCCATTGAGTGACAGCTTTGCGAGGGTGGTGTCGAAGAGAGGAGAGGAAGCCGTGCGTCACTGATCCGGCGACTCCTGCCGCCGTGCGCCGCCGCGAGGTGCGCCTGAGCCTCGAGCATCGACGACCCTTCGAGGCTACGACCTAGAGCTTCCTGAGCTCGTCCCCAGTCGATTGCATCCTCCAGGTAAACCCGATAGCTTCCCTTTCTCTGTCCATTTTGATTTTCATCTTTTAGCTCCGCCAACTCCGCCCTAGTGGTCGGAGCTCCGCCATCCCATCCTACCCGTACCGATACCCTCGCCGACTCATCGTCTCCCTTCCTCCACGATCTGATCATCTCGGTCTTGACTACCCGAGCCAGGATCGAGCTCGGCTCATTCCGCCGCCTTCGTCGGAGCCTGCATCCGCCCCCCACGTCGCTTCTTTCGTCCATTTTACGAATAACCCCCGCCGGAGCACTCCTCCTAGCGAGACCTTTCTTCTGCAGGTAAATAAGGAGCAGATACCCCCCTTGGCTGTGCTTTCATACCTTCGCCGGAGCTCCTCTAGGTCGCTCGTCCCTCGCCGGACGATCCGACCGTTGGAGGCTTCATCGGAGGTGACCAACCGACGCGGACAGCCATCGCGAGCAAGACCATCCTCCTCGATCGTTCATCAGCTTGCTGGATCCTCTCCGGCGAGCCGGGGAACCTAAGCTAGGAGGAGTTCTTCCTCATCTATCACCAGTCGTCGGATTCCCTCACCGCTCCAGATCGCATCCACACCGTCCATCCTCTGCGGTGTCAGACCGTCAGATCGTGCCGCCCACGTTCGCCTGATCGCCTCCACCATTGGATCGTCCAGGCGGCTGCACCAGGACCGCTCATCAGCCGCCATCCTTGCCTCGACATCTGGCACCTCACGTGCGCCATCACGTGCCTCGGCTGGGTAATTGCACCCGCACCCCTGCAGTTTCCTGTTGTTCTAGTTTAGTCTAATAAATAAATATTAGCTCTTGGACATATTGCACTTAGGACCTTAATATTTCTGTTATTTGCATTTTCGTCCCTGCATGTGTGATACACGTGCTTCGTCACGTGATTTTTGGACAATTTGCATTGTATGGGCTCATGCTTTCTATTTGTTATGGAATGAAATTTATTTTATGATATTTGCATCCATGCCCCTATGAATGTTTTTATTCGACATGTGCTTAATTAATTAGGCATTTTGCATTTTATTCCCTAGGCTTTTAGCATGTATTGCTAGCCCCTGAAACTAAGTTTTCTTACATATAGGTCCCTCCGTGCCCTGTACACATGCAGCGCGCGTGACTGTTTGGATATTTTGCACGAGGGACCCTTAACTTTTTGGATCTGTTACTGTTGAGCCCCTGCAAATACTTTTTATTACGTATAGGTCCCTGTGCACTGTGGGCTTTTGTTTCGTTTAAATAAAATATCAAATTAAACCCAAATTGCGTGAAATTTGGATACGTGGCTCCTGCCACTGTGTAAAAATTTCCCTAATTTTTGGGTATATTTTTGTGGCTTTTTATTATTTTTATAAATTCAAGAACTATTGTTTTTATGACTGTCCAGATTAGAAAATCATAAAAAATATAAAAACTATTTAAAAATTCTAAAAAAATAGGTTTTGTTAATTTTGTTGTGTTTGATTGTCTATGCATTTTTGCTATTTTTGGATATATAAAAACCTTAAAAATTAAAAAACTCTCAAAAACTCATAAAAATTCTAAAAAATTATAGAAAAACCAAAAAAAATATAAACTCTTTTTCTAAATTTTCTTTGTTGTTTATACTTTTCATAAAAATTACCTCCAGGATGTGAAAGACCCATTTGATATTTTTCATGGGCCTTTGAAGTCTGGTTAGACAACAGCTCACTGTTTTTGCCTTCTTCAGTTTTTAGAAAATTGTATAAAAATTAGAAAAATCTCAAAAATTCACAAAAAACACTAAAAAACCTAAAAAACTTAAAAATAGTTTTGTTTGAATTTTTGGAGCCTTTTTGAGTGATTAAATAATTTGTTGAGCTTGTCTTGTATTTGCCTTTTCTTATTTTACTTTATTATTAAAAATCCAAAAAATATAAAAACCATTAAAAATCCACCAAAAATACTTGTTGATATTTTCTTTTATTTTTAGACTACTTCGTAGGCCGCGAGGCCAACTCGTGCTCCCTGAGTCCGACCCTGGGTGCTACACCAGGCTAATCTCATAGCCAGGACCGCTATCTTATTTTTGATTTTATTGATTTTCTCTGATTTTGGTGGTCTGATCTATCTTTCTTGATCGAGCCGATTTCTCGAGTGACTGAGGTCGCAACGACCTTAGTTATCTATTTACCTTAGTCTATCAGGCGGCTCATCAGTGCATGAGTTATGTGAGGTGACATGGATCTGGACCTATTTGCAAATAAAGAAAGTTTGGGGGTTTGGTTGCAAATATTACAAAAAATTTCAATAGTTAAGGAAAGATTTAATACTAATTAATAAATACAAAAATCACTGGGGTTAAAGATGCAAAATACCCAGGCGGGCGAGATCCAACGGCTGACGTCCTTAAATTATCCACGTGGCACTTCAGGGACAGCCGATGACGGTTTGCTGATGACTGCCCAGATTAGATCCTCCAAGGCTGATCGGACGATGGTGACGTGCGAGGATCCAACGACGAGCATGCGATCTGGGGCGTCGGCCTGATCCAACGGTGCTGGAGAGTGGAGGAAGAACAGGGAAGCAACGCCGACGAGGCGAGCTTCCCCGAGCTCGATCTCCGTCCTCCGGCCTTCTTTGGGCTCCAAAATTGGCCGGCAGGCTCCGGGGATGGTCCTCTAGCTCCTGATGGCTCCAAAACCCCTCGACGACGGCCGAGGTTCTCGCGAGGGGGCGACGGAGCTGACGGGCTCCTAGATCCTCCGGCGAGGCTCAAAATGAACCCTAGGTCTTCTTCAGTGGCTCTTAGACCTGCAAAATGGTAAGAGGGTCGATGGCAAAATGCCTCGACCCCACGGTGGTGGAATGGAGGCGTGGAACGACAACGCGAGATGGGTGGTCGGAACGAGCTCCGGCAAGGGATCTAGCGGGTGATCCGATGGACGAATAGCGAAGTGAACGATGGGAGATTGATCCTAATGCTAAGGGGAATAAAGTTGCGCAAGAAAAATGAACAGAAATAAACCTCAATGGTGAAGAACACCTGAGGAGGAACCTCAACGGCAAGGATGTTCGCCGGAGGTGGTGGAGCCGCCTCGACATCTTTTCGATCCTCCTGAAGGCCTCCTGGAGAAGCTATCACCTTCTCCTTGCGAGGGGACACCAAAGGTGGAGAAGAAAATGTTCAAAAGGTGTTAAAAATCGAGGAGGAAGGTAGGGGTGGTATTTGAATGGTTGACGAATGGCTGGGAAGTACGAGGCACAAGGCGCGATGCAACGATCCAACAACCAAGGAAAGCTAGGGACGTGAATCATCGAAGTCCAAGGGAGAAAAGTCAAGAAGGCGGTTATGCAAAATGGTGCAAGGGTTGGCCTCGAAAAAATCAAGAAAAGGGGTAAAAAATGACGTTCTGATAAAGGGACAGGGGGAAGGACAGCCAGTTGACCGGGGTCAACGCTGACTGTCTCCTGGTTGGTCGACGTGGACCAACCAGGAAAAAGGCCCAAAAAAACATTTAAAATTTCTTTTAAAAATAGTAAATGAATTTATTATTTTTGTATAATAAAATGAGAAATATTTATTATTTTATTAATTATTTTATTATGATATTTATTTATTTTTTTTAAGATTTAAAAATGCAAGTTGCCTTTTTAGGCCTATATATGTATACATATCTATATATTTTAATCTTCTTATTTTTATTTTGTGTTTTTAATTTTAAAAATTTTGTTTATTATTTATAAATTTATAAAATATTTTTATACACTTAAATATATTTTTATTTTATTTTTGGAGTGTTTTGTACCTTTAATAAAATAGAAGTAGTAATTATATAGGTGTATGTACAAGTATTATACCTATGTGTTATAAACAAGTATTTTATTTTAGTATTTTTCTTTAGTGTTTTATTTTGATTTTAATGTACACATATATTATAAATAATATTTACAAAATTATAAAAATATAAAATTATAAAAATAATGAATAATTAATAAAATGGATATTTTAATCTGTACAAGTATACAATAGGGGTCCAAAACTCAACTTTCAAACCGCAGCTCCCAAAATACGAAACTACCTTCATTAAATAGCTTATTTAAAATTATATACAATTAAAGGTGATTTTGATGCATTTCGAGTTTTCATTTGAGAGATACATGTCTGGGAAGTTGGGATTCTGGAAACTTATTCAGATCATAACTTTTTATCTATATCTTATTTTTGTGTGAAATCAATTTTATATTTTTCTATATTTAATTATCTACAACTTTCATGTACAAAGTTTCTTTATTTGAGGTATAAAAAATGGAACCAAAAATAGGTCCCAAAATGAATAAAGAATGAAGGGAAATTTTGTTAGCTTCTGACCCTTATCTCCCCCTACTTTATTCCTTGTCGACCTATTCATCTAGATGCCTAGGTCTCGGGGTTTTGGGTCATAAAATATTTACAATATTTTATTCTTTTATTTTCTTTTCTTTATTCTATTATTTTGGCTTTAAAAACTGTATTTTATACACTATTTACATACACATGCATGAATGCTAAAGTATAGGAATTAAGGGTATTTACATGCATTAGACAGGGTTTTTGAGGCCCAAATGATAGAATAAAGATGATGAAATGTGGATTTATCAACCCCTCACCTCAGCAGGACCACCCTTGATAAAAAATTAGTATCATATGCATATTGGAGAACATGAATGCAGACGTCCCCCAATAAGTAACATGTTGTGAGGCCTTGAGGCATCACCTGATTTACCATACAAGGCAAAACATCCCCTGCTAGAATGAAGAGGAGTGGCGCCAGAGGGCACCCCTGGCGAACACCCCGCTGCGGCTGAAAGAAACCTCCCACAGTACGACCGCTCACCAAAACTGAGTAAGATGTAATGGTCACACATCGCTTTATCCAAGAGATCCTTAGATCTGGAAAACCCTTTTTGTCTAGTGTAGACCAGAGGAAACACCAATTGACACTATCATAAGTCTTGGAAAAGTCCACCTTCCACATCACCCCCCGAGTCTGGCGTTGTTGCCAGTCAACAACAATCTCAAAGGCCATCACCAGGTTGTCGCCAATTTGTCTTCCCGAAATGAAAAAAGATTGTACCGAAGAGACCAAGTTATCAAGAACCTCACCGTGCCTTTTAGCAAGAACCTTGGCAATAATCAGGTATATATCATTAGAGAGGGTGATGTAGCGGTAATCCTTAGCACGTTCGGATGCATCCTTCTTCCGAAGAAGAAAAAAGCAGGGCTTTATTGATTCTATTGAAACCTTCATTCCCACAACAAAACTCCTCTAGGACTGCAAATACATCTCCACCCACCACCTCCCATAACTCACTGTAGAATAAAACAGGAAAGCCATCGCATCCTCGCCATTCAACACAGATATTGCCTGCTTCAACTCCTACATCGAGAAAGGTCTAACTAGTTCCTCACTTTGTTCGGGTAAGAGACAAGATTCTTCTACCCCTATCCACCTCTACGATCTCGATACCACCGTTCTTGAGAGCCCGTGAAAATAATCCATCAGCGCTTGGCGAGGTAGTCAGGCGATCAAGGCTAAGTGATATCAAAGGTCGTTGCCACCTCTACCACCCGTGCCGGGCTCAACAAGAAAAATAAGACCACAAAATAAACAATCAAGCTCAAAAATCGAATGTAGCGGTCTCCGCTATTTATTTAACATGGTATAGCGACCATGGTCGAATACAAGGAGCACGAGCTAAGCGTACGAAGTAGTCAAGGATCAGAAAAGAAAAGGAAGCTTTTTGTGGTTTTTAATTTGCAATTTTTTTATATATTTTCTAATAAGAAAATGAATAACTAGATAAAAGAAATCAACCTTCAATGATTTTTATTAAGACTAAAAAGGATCAAAAATTATAAATAAAAATATTTTTTAATTTTTAAAATATGCAACTGTTTTTGTTGATTTTATGGGATTATTCAGATTTTTATATAATTTTCTAAAAATAACATAAATACAAAACAGAAAACACTGTTCAGCCGTGACCAATGGGCAAGATTTGCCTGAAAGAGCTGGTGCTATTTTTATGAAAAAAGTAGATAAAAAGACCTAATTCCATAAAATGGAATTGCATTTTTTTGAATTTTATGAAATTGTTAAGAACTTTTATAAGGTTTTTGGTATTTTGTGATTTTTTAGGGGTTTTATAGAAGATAATAGAACAAAAATGCTACTTAAATTAAAATAAACCAAAACAAACACACACATTTTTAGGGGTTTTTTTAGAAAATATCAAGTAAACTCAAATTGCATCACAAAAATTACCAAAAATATTACACAATAGCAGGAGCTACTGGTAAATTTTGGGGAATTTTTGGAGTAAATTTGATGATTATTTCATTTAAAAAAGTCACATAGGTTGTAGGGATCTATTGCAAATAACATAAAGTTTCCAGGTAAAACAATAACACCTATAAAAAGTCTAGGATATAAGTGCAAAATTCCCACGAAATTCACGCACATGTCAATTTACCATGCATAGGGGCATAAATGAAAATATATAAAACATTTCATTCAAATCATAACCTTTAAAAAGACAAGGACAAGATATGCAAAAACACCACAAGCCACGTGATCTTGCACATGTATTCAAACTGGGAGGAATAAAGTGCGAATACTAGAAACATCAGGGACTAATATGCAAAAAGTCTTAACTACAACTTTATTTAACATACTAGAAAATAAAACATAAAAAGTGTAGGGAAGGAAATGCAATATACCTTCGCAGGCGCGTGCGGTACATGTAGGGGGACATGTGGTGGCCGCTGGAGGCACGTGAACTTGCGTCTCAAATGTGGCAAGTGTCAGATTTGACGCCTCAGAAGCTATCGAGGACGTGGGGCGCGGATACGTCAGATGTCAGATCTAATGGCCCGAAAAGCTTCTACGATCGGCGGCTTGGATTTGATCTGGAGGAGGAAGGACAATCCGACGATGCTGAAGGGGTTTGGAAGAACAGGGCCGAGGCGAGCTTCACCAAAGCCTAGGAGGTTATCCTCAGCTCCGATGATCGAACGAGAGGCGCATGACCAATCGTGGAGGTCCTCCGCATCGACTAAATGGGTCCGATGGGAGAGCCGACGGCCGGATGTGCGTGACGGTGAAGGTGGCCTGAAGCCACTCCGGCGAACTCTCAGATGGCTGGAATGGTGGCTCCCGATGCGCGTGAACACCAGCAAAGGAAGGCTTGACTCGGGACGAAGTTCCGGTCGAGGGTTATTCGAACGAAAATAGAAGGAAGAGAGGTGGGGCGAGGTTGATCTCCGACGAAGGTGATAGAGGAGATCAGATCCTTAATCTCGACCTAAGGGACGAGCCTAAGGGGGATCAGGTTGCGGTGCAAGGTGGAGCGTGCATCGGGGGTTCGATCAGAGCGGATGGATGTGGATAATGGGGCTCCGACTAGCTAGTTGGAGCAGATGAACACGCAGCGACGATGAATGGAATGAGTGAAGTGAATCGGAAAATGTAAAGGAAATGGCAGGTACCTGAGGTCCTAGGCAAGCTCTAGAGCTTCAGGAAAAGGCGGTCGATGAGGTAATGCCCTCGACCAAGCTGTGAAAGGCCGAGAGACTGATCGCGACAGCGCACGCCGGCCACGAGGCTGAGCAGCGTGGCTGCTCCTCCAAGCCTCAATCCAAAGGCTCCCTCTGGAAGCTATCACTAGACCGGAGGTGGCTAGGGAGGAAGAAAGGCACGATGCACGAGCTGTCGCTCCTGGGAGGTGGAGAAGAGAATTTAAAGGGTTCCCAGGAGGCTGGAGGAATCGGGCGAGGGAATGCAACCCTAGGAAGATTAGCACTTTCCTAGGGATCCGCGAGGGTTCTAGATCCAAGGAGAGGCCACGGGCAAAGAATCGGGGTGAGGGGCTATGTGACCCGACCGGGAAAATTCGAAGAAATCAGTCCAGCGAAGCAGATCGGGTCGGGTCAAGTCTGGAAGAGGGTGTTGACCCGGGTCAATGAAATGACGTGGACCAATCAAAGAATAAGAATGCACAAAATACTTACAAATTAAATTAAAAAATAAATGGTTTTAAATCAAAAAGTGTATAAAATGAAAAATATTTGTTATTTTTCAAACTTTTTTTCTATGATTTTTATTTATTTTTTTGAAAAATAAATTAATGTACATATAGTATAATGTATTATATACATGTATAATATACCTATGTATTTTGTACAATTATTTTTATCTTGTTATTTTGACACAAATACCCCAATTTTTATATTTTATTTATTTATAATATAATTTTTGGAGTATAAAATAAATTTTATTTTATTTTTATTATTCATTTATAGGTATATAATAAATAGGGAATGAAGCATATATACATGTATTTTGTGCAAGGGAAAGAGGATTTAATTTTTATTTTCAATGATTTTTGCTTTATTTTTAGGAGTATATATAAGGAGGTAAAAAGAATCTTTTATTTTTATTTTGTCAAAAATAATTATTTATTTACATAAATAATATGTACAATATAGAATAAGCCCCATTTCTCTACTTGTTTTATTTGACGATCAGGTCAATGCTTGACCTTCTCTTGGGGTTCGGGTCATGTTTAACACGAGAATTCGGAGGTCGTGTTGTCTTACAAGGCGAATCAATAGTCGTCGAGTTTACCTCGCACGAAATCCGCGTTAAAACAACAATTAACCCACAACAGAGATCAAACAATAAAAATCAATGCGGAGTTTAATTTATTATAACTCTACAAAAGATGTGTATAGTGCAAGTACTGTAAAGTGTCGAACACAGGGAGCAAGCAGGTAGATCAGGGCAATAAATGCTCAAAAGTGAATGTGATCAATTTGTCTATATGTGCTATTTTTGTGGGTTTTTAATTTTATATTTTTTATATTTTTTTTATTTTATATTCTTATATTTTGATTTTTAATTTTCTGATTTTGTATTTTTTATTTTATATTTTTTTAATTTCTTTTTCATTTAATAGAAATATAAAGTAATACGAAGGATATATATACAAGAGAGGTAAGAGAGAGATTAAAATAGGTAAAAATAAGAAAAATACAAGAAATAAAATATTTTTGGGCTTTTTATAATTATCTAATGTTTTTTATGATTTTTCTATATTTTTGCTAATTTTTTGTTTTTTAAAATCAGAAATACTCAAAATAGGGAATAAAATATAGGTCTTGAATTAAAATGGAGATAAAAAATAGTAAACAAATAAAAAATTCTCCAAATTAATTTTTAAATAAAGATAATAAAATAAAGAAAATTTAGAAATAGTTTTTAGGATTTTTTTAGGAATTTTTAATAGTTTTATAAAGATTTTAGGGGTTTTGTAATTTTTATGAGTTTTCTTTTACATTTTTTAGTGATTTTTTAGTCTGAAAGTAGAAGATGTAAAAACACACAAAATGTATTTTTTTGGAATTTTTCGAGAAGTTTTTATAATTTTTATGGATTTTCTAATGCAAATAGGGATGAAAATGCATGTTTTTGATTTTTTGTAAATATTAAAATTCTGCAAAAATGTGAAATAAAAATATGGCGTAGAAATGCAATGCAACAGGAAGCTAAGGTAATTTTTTGGAATTTTTTAGGATTTTATAGATGCATGAAATAAATAGAGAAACATAAAGAAAACGAAACCCTAGCAAGGGTATTTTCATAATTATGCAAAAGGTCGGGGACCTGTGTGTAAATTTTCCAGAAAAATATATGCAATAAAAATTGTCTTGGACCAATCACAAATACCCAAAAGCACAGGGTTATTCCTGCAAAATTTCCAAAAAAACTCACGTGTTAGGCACCTGCCTGGCAAGGACCTAATTGAGTTTGCAAAAACCCAAGGGTTGAATAGCAAAATATCCTAAAAAAAATAACTACAATGAATATTTGCTGGACTAAAAATAAATAAGAAAAACTGTAGGGGGTTCCTTCACAAAATGGCCACACCTCATGTGCACATGTCACGTGAGGTGACGTGGCCAATGACCTAACTGTAATTATTGAAAATGTAGGGGGTTGAGTGCAAATATTACAAAGAAATATAAAATAGCTAATGAAAGTTTATGTCCTAATATTTAAATACAAACTTTGCTGGAGAAATAAATGCAAAATATCCAGCGGCGCACAACTCTTCACTGGTACACGTGGCAAGACATGATTAAAAGATCTCCAGATGATGAACGGCTGGCAACAGGGGCGATCCAACAGCTACTGTAGCGCGGAAAGAACGCGTCTGATCGGACGGCGGGCAGGGGTCGATGACGAACAGGGACGAACTCACGGCGAGGCATGCTTTCCCCGTACAGATCTTCAACCTCCGTCGGAATTTGGCGCTCTAAAATGCCCCAAGCTCCTCCCCGGAAGTCCCCTCGTGGTTGGTCGCTCCAAAAATCTCTGGCATGACCTGGAGGTCGCGCGCGAGGGCGGAGGAGCTGGGAGGCTCCTGGTATCATGGGGGCACTTCAAAACGAGCTCCAGCTGCGGCTAAAATCCTTGGACCTGCAGAAAATGATTATGGGGTCGAGGGTAAAATGCGTTGACCCCGTAACGACGTGATGGACTACGGAGGGTGGCGGAATGGAAGCTCATCAGAGCCAACTCCGGCGAGGTGATCGAGATGGTGATTGAATGGATTTCAGGCGAATCAGTCGGTAGTGATCGAATCCTAAGACGAAGAGGAGGCTAAAAATGTAGGAAAAAATGAAAGAAACGTAAACCTCAATGGCCGGGAACCAAAGATGAACCTCATGGCGCCTCAGCCCTCGCCTGAGCTCCACGCACATGCTGGAGGAAGCCTGTCACGCTTCCGGTCCGAAGCACGGCGAAAAGAATCCAAACTAGGGTCGAAGAGGGTTCAAGAATGGAAGGGAAGCTCAGAGGGTATTTGAATAGGTGGACGAGAGCGGCTCCAAGATTGAGGTGTATCAGGTGGCATAGAGATCCAATTCCCTAGGAGAGCTATGGGCATGTAAGGTCAATTGATGTGGAGAAAAATTCATGGAGAGAGTGATGCAAAAGAACGAAAGACGCGACCTAGAAAAATGAGCGAAAACAGGTCAAAACAAACGTTATGATATAGAACAGGAGGCGAGTTGACCCGCGATCAACTCTCCGGCTCTCCTGTTTGGTCCACGTGGACCAACCAAGAAAAATCCTTGAAAAATATATTGTAAAATCATTTAAACTAGCAAATGAATTTATTAATATTTAATTATTAAATTAAAAATATTTATTATTTTCTGAATTATTTTATTATGATTTTTATTTATTTTTTAGAGGCATAAAATTATAAGTTACCTTTTATGGCCTATATAGGTATATTTATCTATATATTTTAATATTTTATTTTTATTTTGTATATTTAATTTTATTAATTTTATTAATTTTTTTATTATTTTATATATTTATAACTTATTTTTATAAACTTAAATATATTTTTATTTTATTTTATTTTACTGATTTATTTTATGCAATTAAATAAATAGAAGTGTTAATTATATAGGTATACTTATTGGTATTATACCTATGTATTTTATACAAGTATTTTATTTTTATGTTTTCTTTATGTTTTTATTCTTGTTTTAATATACACATATATTTACAAAATTATAAAAATATAAAATTATAAAAATAATGAATAATAAATAAAATGAATATTTTAATCAGTTGAAGTATACAATAGGGGTCCAAAACCTAACTTTCAAATCGTAACTCAGAAAAATATGAAACCTTCATTATATATCTTATTAAAAATTATATACAATTAAAGGTGATTTTGATACATTTCGAGTTTTTATTTGAGAGATACAGGTCTGGGAAGTTGGGAATTTGGAATCTTATTAAGATCATAACTTT
This sequence comes from Ottelia alismoides, assembly GCA_037367405.1. Lineage (NCBI taxonomy): Eukaryota > Viridiplantae > Streptophyta > Magnoliopsida > Alismatales > Hydrocharitaceae > Ottelia > Ottelia alismoides. The sequence continues at coordinate 77,103 of JAZKJV010005285.1, forward strand.
TTAATTGTACATTATTTTTGGGTGAAGTCAATTTTGAATTTTTCTATATTAAATTATCTACAACTTTCATGTTCAAAGTTTCTTTATTTGAAGTATAAAAAGTGGAACTAAAAATAGGTCCCAAAATGAATAAAGAATGGATTAAATAAAAGGGATTTTTATTGTATTTTGGCCCTTATCTCCCCCCTACTTTATTCGTTGTCGATCTAGTCATCGAGATGCCTAGGTCTCAGGGATTCGGATCATAGAATATTTGCAATATTTTATTATTTTTTCTTTTATTTATTCTATAATTTTGGCTTTAAAAATCGTATTTTATACACTATTTACACAATAATGCATGAATGCTAAAATGCCTAAATTAAGCCTATTTACACGCATTTACTAGGTTTTTAAGGCCAAAATGATAGAATAAAGATGATGCAATGAAGATTCATCAGGTCACTCTGCATTTGTTCTAAAATACGTCCTTCCTTTTTCTTTTATTCTTTTATTTTTGCACAAATACATGCTAATTAAGTAATATTAACAAATGCATGCATAATGCTAACTTATTGTATTTACATCTATTTACATGATGCATTGCCAAGATAAAGATCTAAAATAAAAGAATAAAGAGTGATGATCAGGTATTCATCAACGCTCTCCCGATCTCCTTCTCTCCCTCCACTCTCTATCCCCTCCGGATTTGGTTTATTTTTTGTTAGAATGAAAAGTCTTCATTTATTTTCTATTATAAGAATATTTTGTATAATAAAATGTATATAGAATATCTAAATATGTCCCTAAAGTAGTAGTCAATTGTTGGTACCAAAGGTGTATAAACTAAAATTTGAAAAGTTCTTGCGATGACATTATTTTGCATTATTTACGGATCTGTAGCATTAATTTTAGTTATATTTTTCCATCATGAAATATTAAATAAAAACTTTAATTAATTAGAGAATTAAACCAACAAGTTTCTTGAATTTATTTCTTATGATTCCAACTCCATTTTCCCTAGATATTCCATATTTAGTATAGATGTGTCGGATGATGATTGGATCATCAATATTACTTTTTTTATGTGTTTATCATTCAATGTAAATAAAGAAAAATATGAATTTATCCTAATTAAGTTGATACTTATTATTTATACAAATATTTGATTAAACATCAATTATCATCGAATGACTATTTCATTACAAAACCCTAATTTAACCTACAATAGTTGTAGGTCAACTTTTACATGCAAAATATGCTTGTTTGATATGACTAGAAATTTAGGATATTTAATGTTTTGAGATACCTAAGATTTTTGAGTGATTACTATATTGTATCATACTGGTCACCACGAACATGTGATTGATAAAACCTCTTAATATAATTTGTACTAATTATCTTCTCTTGAATTGATTTGGTGATGATGTCAAAGTCGTGGATATACTCATAGGATACTTAATTGGCACCTTGCACCGCAGTAGAAGCGCTCCCTATTAGCATAATCTGTCTGACATGGCTTAATCATTTTGAAGGATGTGTAGCATGAAGAGTCTTTGCGTACTTTAATCAACTAATTAGAATAATACAATTGTACAATTGTGAGGGTGTATATTATATAGTAATATCAAACAAATCCTAATTATTTATTGATTGAATTGGATTGTTGATTAACTTAATATGATTAAATTAATTAGATCCAATGAAAATAAACACTCTATTATTAATAAAGATGAAATTCCATTGGAAGAATTAATTATATGAATATGATTCATGATAATTAATTAAAATTTGAATTAGATATGGAGGATCATATAATGACATCCTTGTTATTGTCAAGGCGAAGGGTTCTGTCTTCATGGATTGTATGTTGGAGATGCCTATCTGAATTGATGGCTTCGACATACACACACACATGGATCATGTTCTTTACTTCTTGAAAGAGTAAGGTCATATGCCTAGTAACCTCAATATTGCTCCTCATATAATTGAGGTGGTATTGGATTGCACATAACGAGTTCTATTCCCTTTTATGGTTGATTCAATTAACAACGGGTCAACATTACCTTAGGGGTGGTGGGCCCTCATGTTAAAGATCGAATTGAGAAATGCAAGTTGGACTTGTAAGGTGGAATGAGTTCCCACTTCTTTTTATCCGAGTTGCAGTTTCTCATATTATTGGGATGTAACAAAGGTATGAAGGAGATCCAATATCTTGCTAGAGATATAGCAGTGAGTATATCTCTTACTTTGAAAGTTTGATAAGGGAATAGACTTCAAAGTTGAAAAAATAAGACTAATTTGATTAAAAATCCTTAATCAAATAATTTTAAATTTGAATATTTATTTATTTATTTTAATGTTAGCGCATTCTTAATTTCAGACATGAAATCCATGAAGCTGCTCAACATGTTTTGGAGGTCAGCTAGTTGATAGGACCAAATTATTCATATTAGATCCGTAATTTGGAACTTGTTCTTTCTGCGGAGCGCATTGGCTATGTGCTCATGAAAAACAAGCACACAAACTCTCAAACATGTGAAGAACTTAAATACAATAAAAATATGATGAAGATATTATATTATATCTTCATTAGTAATAGCAAAGAGTTAGCATTGTTCATGAAACATATGATACTATATTCACCACACTTATTTATCCTACGCACTTTGCATTTTTGTGGCTCAACTTCACGTTTAAATATGAGAAATTTCTCTAAGGATTAATCCTTGATGTTCATCAAATACATACAATGGTATCTACTACTATCATCTACAAAGGTGACAAAGTATTTCTTATTGTATCTAGTTAACACATAAAAAAGCTCACAGATATCCATATACATTAGATTTAAAATCTCACTATCTCTAAAGATTGACTAAAATTGATCCCTAGGTGTCTTAGCTTGCACACATATTATACATTTCTGGCTTTTATCAATGGTGTGTTCAAGGATCAACTTAAATTCACCATTCTTTTAACTAAATTTATATATGTCCCGATCGATCATGTCAAAATCACAAGATTTAAAAAAAATCAAGTAGCCTAATCTATAAAAAACACTACCATGTATATACCATGTCTCAGAATTACACTTTATTACAATTGATTTCAAACCTAGTTCTAACTAAAACAGAGCTAGAAAAAACATTCTTCTTGACGTTCGAGACATGCAACACCTGATGCCAAATCTAGAATCGTCTAGAAGAGAACTTCAAGTCAACTTGACCTGAACTTAGCACTGTAGTCACAAAGTTATTGGCCATATCCACAATCCTGTCAATGCATGTCTGATAAGACGGAAACAAGAATCTGTCTGAACAAATATGTAGATTGGTTCTTGTGTGACCATTCATTTGGACTGTGAATATGGTATAGTTTAGGTTTTATGAAGATAAACCCTTCACTATCTTCAAATCTCTTAGCTATCATGTTCATTAGTGCATTCCCTTCTACAGGTTTCTGTTGGGTGTTTAAGGATAGACAATCCTTCTTCTAATATCCAACTTAGTTACATGCCAAAAAGGTTTATACTTTGCCTTTTTATAGATATTGCAATTGGGCTTAATTTTATCTTTGTTGTTACCACCATTCCTCCTTTTATATTTGACTTTCGAGGTCATGAATTTAACCTTCATCTAAACATCGACATGAACCACATATTTTTGCTTCCCTTGTTCCATCACAATGATGTTTATCACCATCAAGTCATCCATAGTATCGTCCCCTTCCTATGTTTTAGGGACATACATATGACTTCCCAAAACTCTGAGAACTTTTCTATAACTGACATAATGCTAAACTTCTCTAAATGCTTCATTTCGTTATCTTCCAATCCATGGAGAAAGATAAGAAAAATATCCATGTTAAGAAATAAATTTCTTCTCGGTCATAAAAATTCAAGAATTTGCTCTTGAGTATTTCTCATTACTGAGGTCTTCGATATTTCACTTTTGCTTTTTTCCCAGAGTCCCCTCGTAATCTGGGTGGATGAACAATAAACGTAAAAAAACAACATATTGGATAGAACCAATAAGATGTAATCATGACATATACGACCCCATTTTTCCAAGCATATTGTGCCTTTAGATTTTCTAGTGCAGGATTTTTTTTCTACTATTGGAGATTTAGTTTTAAGCACTACAATTAATCCCACAGTGGTATATCAATTTTTCGCACGTTTGCTACCATTGCTTGAAATTTTGTCGGCATGGTCATGCCCATCCTCAATTTAACCATTGCAACATAATTTAATTTAGATTCAAGAAATCCTCTCGAAGAATGTTCGAATCAGTGTTATAAGAATAGTTATCCATGTTAACAATTTTCAATTCAATAAGAGTACAAATTTACGAAGAGATAATCTACCAGTTATAAATCCAAATTGTATTATAGGTCTTCAAAGTATAACTCAATGATCATAAATTTAATATTCTAAATAGCAATATTAAGCAAGATCCGGAAGAGGTGAATAAATAATTTAACTGCATTAACAAACAAAAGATAAAGTATATGTGTAGAATAAATGATCACCTCATGGATGAAATAGAGTTTGTGGGCATCTCTTCGGATCCGTAATTAACCAATGAAAGGACGTCTTTGAATCTCCAACATTTAGAAAACACTAGTGTATTTGCCCGCGCTTCGCGGCGGGTAGGTAAAGGTCTGCCGACTTGCTCGTTGATCTGTTAATTGAAATAAACATGCACAATTACTAACAGCACTATGCAGAAAATATAAAAACTCAATGGAATATTAAGATTGATAAAAAAGACAACTGTGGGCACATAAGAAATTGTTTTCAGAGCAAACTTACTTGGATCGGAATACTATCTGCATTTTCAGTTGATTTTTCCTATTGGGCATGTGTTTGTTGCCTTTATTTCTTTCTGACCTATTGTGGAATCAAATATCTCTGACTAATAACAACTACCATCACCATGCAAAAAATAATAATAATTTGATTATTACATTCAATCACAAACAACAATGAGTGTGTTTAGACTATATATTGATACCGATGAGGAGTTTGATGGAGGTATACAGAATATTCGATCATCACATACCGAAATGGACAATGACATTTGCGGAAAGAAGAAGCTGACACATATCATGACTCGTTTGCCGAACATCATGACAGATGGCAGAATGACCAAGGTAGAACCGTAAAACACATGTAGCAAATGGAAGGTACACGAAAAGATAAGTCCACATAACCATTTCAGAATTCAAATAATGATTGCACCAATGGGGAAAAAAGTGTATCCTCTGTGCATAGGTAAAAACCCACATATAATCAAATGACATTAGGTAGGGGTTACAACTCCCATACATTCTAATACAAATATAAATAAATAAGTAGATCATTACGAAATAGAATTAACAAAACACATATGATCACCCAAATAAACCATTCCCAGGTTCTTGCGAGAATCGAAGGAAATCCAAAACCCATATTTAATAATAAAAATATTTAAATAAACATGAAATGAATAAACGAACCACATAAAAACATATCCACAAAGGAAATCCACAAATATATCAAAGGAAATCATATAAAGACATAGTCGCGAGCAAATAATTCACAAATTAAGAAAAATCAAAGGAAATGCACAAAGCAAGAGGCAGATATATCTTCAAATTTCAATAGGAATAAAAAAACAAATAAAAAAGGTGAACCAATCAATCAAACACATTTCATTTATCGGCACTGAAGTAAATCATACCATAATGTTTGCAAGCATTGTTGGGGAACAACAAAGAAAAAAGGCAAACATATCTCCAAATATTAATAGGAATAAGAAGGAAATAGAGTTCAAGCATCACATACCGATGAGGAGGTCGACAAAAGTAGAGATCAAAGTTCTAGTATCACATACCCAGACAAATGGTAGGGGAGGCCAAGAAAACGGAACACACCATCATATGTTAGGCAACAAAACTAATCAAATTAAGTAAGATTAACATGAACACAATACTTTACAATTCCAATCACAAAGATACAACGCTTTAATAAGACTAATAAGCTGAAATTGGAATCTAATTAACGAAATAAAAAAAAGAGTAGCTTACAACCGATAAATGAATGATAAAAATAACACAGTACGGACAAAAGAGTAAATACTATACAGAAAAAAATCGGTAAACGAAAACTAAGAATGAAGAATGATTCATACCTCATATAGCAGTGTAAGGTCTCAGTCGAACAACCAAGATTGATCGCCTATCAGAAGGTTATCCACGGAAAAGGGTTTCAACTAAATAAAAATGGAATGATTCGGACATTATAGCAGACAATGAAAAATCACTGAAAACCTAAAAAACCAAGAAAGAACATCTATACCTCCTCAACTGACAGAAACATAAAATGTTATACAATCAAAGCAAATGGAAGACGCGCAAACCCCTCAAGGAAGGGGAAAAACCAATCATGATATGAATAATGAACACAGGAAAATTGTGTAATGAAGAATGTCATGCAGACAACCTTACTACAAAAAAGAACAACAAATATTTTTTTATCATGCAGTTTACCTTTTAAACTTTTTAAAAATGGATTCGTAACGTTTGCCTAATGGTGACCTGTAGATGCAAGCAAAACACGTATATGCATTAGTAATATAAATATCACCGGAAATATGCCATACAATTTATAAATAGAGCATATATAATCCAAAGCACATTTATAAGTATTGTAAAGAGAGGGGTGCAACTTAATACACATTAAAAGCACAATTAATTAAAGAAAAAGAGACATACTTAATATAAAGTAAAACCAAATCTAATGTTAATATGTAAACGTAAATTGAATAAGATTAAAAAGTTACGTTCCCTTTTGTAACAAAGACAGTCATACACCATGATACTATTAATTGAATCGAATTAATGGGATGAAATCATGTTTAATAAAAAAATAAAAAGGTCAATTTTTCTTATTAGGAGCACAATACATGGAATCGGGGTAAATTTGAAAAAAAAAACACGGGAGAAAGGAATCAATATCACAGAGATGCTTATTAAGTATACGCTTTTACAGCAACAACGGTAACTTCTGTTGTCATTCTTGTGGACAATATTTCTAATATTTGTTGCGACATAAATAGGCCCCACAACTATGATTGTAAGCATCACTATACTGAAGCATGTACTTCATGGATTCCATGTTCACACTCTTGGCGATATATCAAATCGTTGCATGTACACAGGTGCTAAGAACATAATTAAAAATGAAATATGGTAATATGCAGGCGACTTTCTATAATAAAATGTAAAACAAAAAAAACAACAAACATTGTCTACCTAATTAGTGAGTTCAATGTTAAACTTTTCACTGCACGTATAGTGTTTGAATGCAAACATAAAGGAAGGCTGAGACTCTCCGTGGTTAATCAGGAAGCAACAACCCAAAAAACAGCAAACCCAGTAGATAACAAAGTACAAAAAATAGTATATCTACACTATTGCAAAGAAGTTTTAACCATCTGGATTAATATAATAAAGATATGTCATCATAACCTTCACGGTAATGTTCGACTAAAACATCGTAGCATGATTTTAATAAGAATACACGCATAAGCAACATATGAAGAAAATCAGCAAGAATACGGTTTTTAAAAAATGATACAAAAATAAAAAAAATTATGACGTTACTACCATACACAACAACATCAAGAAACACTAAACACTAAGTACACAACTAAGCAAGAAATTTTTAATGTTGTTTTCACACCCATATTGTTCTACACAATTAAGCAAGAAATTGTTAATGTTGTTTTCATACACATACAGTTCACATATAAAAGAAGGCTCAGATGCTCTTGAAAACATTAGCAACAAAGAACAAAAGACAAACATATATTGATGAACTCACCTAATGCAAGCCGGTTACAAATCAGTCTCAAATTGCCTCACCAGATGCAGTAGCAAACACATATAGCCATATCGATGATGGAATTTCCTCGCCATCTGTAAAACAAATGGGCAAAAATTGTGCGAATACATGATACATCAGTAAGCGAGAATTTACTAACTGATTGCAGTAGAAGTTTAACCATTTCGGTTAATCTAACAAAGAGTCGTCATCATAACCTTCATGATAGGAGCCACCACATACCAAAAAATCAAACAATGAAGAAGAAGGCTAGAAAACTACATAAAAACCAACAAACACTGAGTTAAACTTTTCACTGCACATATATTATTTGAATGCAAAAATAAAGGAAGACCGAAACTGTCTGTGACTAATCACGAAGCAACAACCCAAAAACAACGAATCCAGTAGATAACAGAGCCCAAAAATAACATATCTACACTATTGCAAAGAAGATTTAACCATTTAGATTCATATAATAAAGAGGTGTCATCATTACCTTCATTGTAGAGGTATACTGTTCGAATAAAAGAAAGCTCATACTCTCTCAAAACCATTAGTTAGCAAGAACTGAGAATAAATGAATTTATATTTCACCATCCGCACACTACAAACTGGCTGCAAATCGATCCAAAATTGCCTTGACAATTGCAGAATCAAACATATAACAAACAATTGTCATCATCACCTTCAGGATAGAATCTTCCATATACAAATCAATGAAACAACGAAAAACAATTTATAAAAACGGGGGAAAACAACTAACAAAGAGGAAGCACAAGAACAAAGGTCGAGAGTGACAATACCCAGAGCCCAGACGGACATAAATACAATGTACAACGTTGTATCTCTGAGAAAGAGATTTAAGATATTTACAGCAAGAACAAAGTCAACAACAGAGATCCATAGTTCCATACCGAGCGGTGATACGAACGTCGGCGAGCAGACTGCCAACAGGAAGAGAACTTCGGAAGGTCGCACAACCAAATGGGCTGCGTGGAACCCGAGGAAGACAAACAGGAAGTGAGCTCCGACAGATCACACAACCAAATGGGAAGGCGGCATGACCCATAAAACTCTTGTTATTGTTTGTCGAAGGGAAGAAGGCAGCGACACGCAGAGTTTACACTTTGACAGATGGCTCAGGGCAACGAAGGGTTCATAACTTAAGGGTAAACAGACTATTTTTTTTATTTTTCATTCTAAGATAAAGATGACGAGATCATTGTAAGAGGGCAACCACGTGTAAGCAGCCGGTGAGTAGAATACTTGAAAGGGAATGTAGCAAGTGGCAGCAAGCGGGGAAGCAACTCCGCTTTAGTTAAGGTATTAGATATGTCCAATGCAAGTACGTCTTTATATCTCCAACATTTAGAAAACATATGAAATCTAAAGTATCCAACTCTAATTCGATTCTCATCATTGGATTTCAAATTTATCGCATGTATTAATTTATCCGACTCATCAAATGAAACTTCCAAGAAAAGTTCTGAGATTCGAGATCCAAATGGATTCTTCCAAGCCTAAGCTCGAGCGGAGCACGAGCGTGCATGTGGTCCCCATCCTCCTCTCTACTATTGTTACAAGATCTTGGGTAGATGGCACTCATATAAGCACACCAAGAATTTAGGACCAAGTAATATGATACTAAAATTCTACATCTAAATTCCTCCTTTTCAATTCGGAAATTACGAAAGTGTCAATTAATTGAATTGATGCCAACTAAATTCCAGTATTTTCAATTACAACAATGATTTCATGTTTAAATTGTGAAAGGAAAAATAAATAAAACTCCTATTCTATGAAGGTATGTAAGTGAGGATTTTGTTAAAAATCGCTGAAGCGGAGCATGCATAAATGATCAAAAAAGCAAGAATGAAAACACATGGAATTACAAGATTTACCCGTAACTGGACTATGTCCTTTGACGGTGGCATCGGTTTTCACTATGTTGAGAATGAAGAAATTACAAAGGATGTAGAGAGGATACATAAAGGATACAATAAGGATGGCATACTGAGAAGGTACAATAAGGATGGGATCCAACATATGGTGGCCTTAAGGCCCCTTTTATATCACAACGAAAGAATACCAATTGTATTCAATAATCAGTATCATCAGCTCTCAACCAATCAGGATTTAGGAGGTAGATTAGGCCTCTTAGTAATCCATCTCAACATTTCTTAGCCAATCAGAAGGTAGTAGGGAGATCAACTGCATTAGCAATCCTTTCCACTAGTACTCAACTAATCCGAATTTCGCATGATATATCCTATGAAGATATGATCCATCAGAATAGATGTTTAAGATTCAAGGCATATCAACAATTTCCACCTTGAATTGAATCATATAAGAAGTTTTCCAAGTTTCATCGTGTCGCCTACATCCCCCCCTTGGCGATATTGTCAATTGTCGACATTGAGCAAGTCCGAACAGTGTTTGAGCTTGCTCTGAGGAACTGCCTTCATGAAAATATCGACTGGATTATTTGTTGTGTGGACTTTCGTAACCTTTATCCTCTTCTCAGATGAATGAAGTGATATCTAACATCTATGTTGGCCATCTCATGATACACCTGTTCATTGGATAATCATATTGCATCGAGACTATCTGTCATAAAATACAATAGTTCAACCATGTTGTAGATTGAGATCTCAAAGTAAGCCCTTCAGTCAAACACCTTCCTTTGCAGCTTCCCTCAAAGCCATATAATTAATTTCACAGCTTGGGATTCCATTGCAACAAAACTGACAAATGTAGCCCTTGCATGCCATAGAGGATCTTCTCCTTGTTGCCCTTGACAACAATCACCCCAGCTTTGGAAACTTACATAACTCCACCTTAAACATTGTACCTATATCCTTTAGAGTTTAAGACTCCACGGGATATCATGTTCTTTCTCAAATGGGGAACATGACGAACTTCTGTTAATATCCTGACAACTCCATCATTCATCTTGATATTCATAGAGCCAATCCCTATAATCTTTTGTACTGCATCATTCCCCATGACGATATTTCCACCATCTATCTTCTCATAGGGCCAGGACCAATCTTCATTGGGATTTATATGGTAAGAATATATTGAATCAAGAATTCATGTGATATCTGTCGTCATTTGATTTTTAACGGTGAGAACTAGATCATCATCAGAATCTATACCTCCCTGAGCCATGGCTACTCCCTCTCTTCTTTAGACATTTATTCTTTCAATGTCCAGGTTCCATGTAGTAATTGCATATGTCCTTAGAACTGTGATTCTTTGCCTTGTACTTCTGCTTTCCTTTGTTCGCGTAACCAGATTCAACATGACTCTTTTTCACGAGTCATAACCAAATGTGCAACATTTAAGTCCTGCTTCATGGCAACCATATGCCAAAGTTTATGTATATGCTAACAATTGAAAGTCCTCTAGGATTATCTCTTCTCGCGATAAATGGTTGAGCAAAATTCTCATATGATAGTAAAGAAAACTAACAAAATCAATGCAGCATCTCCTCTTCAATCTTAACATCTATGTTTCTTAATTTTATCAATAATGTATTTAAATGACCTAGATGTTCTGTAAGAAATGTACCTTCCTGCATGCGGAGAGACTTCACCATGTACATACTCTTGAGCCTCAACCACAGACCATCCACAATCGTCTCATTGGTGACTTCCACGATCATCCGCCAAACAAAGCATGATCGATGAGTGCATCTTCTCTTCCTACACCATCAACACGGAGGGTTTGTGTGCCTTCACTTAACTGCGTCTAGATGCCCTGTGCTTCAGTAAACCATGCATCTCGATCTGTCATAGGCTGAAAGTGTTCCTCCATGTGAACTTACCGATGCTCCGATGCTAGTTTGTTACGGATCATGGAAGCGTAACACACATACCCAAATGATCAAACGAACAAGTACGAAGACCCACATATTTACAAGGTTCATTTGTAACTGGGCTACATTCTTGAGCGACAATGATCAATTTTCACTATATAGAGAAAGAAGAAATTACAGAGGATGTAGAGAGGATACAATGAGGATGGGATACCGAGAAGGTACAATAAGGATGGGATACATCATGTGGTGGCCCTAAGACTCCTTTTATACTGAAGCAATATGATATTAATTGTATTCAACAATCCCCATTATCAGTTCTCAACCAATCAAGATTTAGGAGGCGAATCATGCATCTCAGCAATACAACTCAATAACTCTCGGCCAATTAGGATTTAGGGGGCGGATCAAGCATCTCAGCTATCTAGACCGACAACTATCAACCAATCATAAGGTAGGAGGGATATCGGTCACATCCCAGCACTATTACTCAGTCAATCAGAACTTTATAGGATAAATCATATGAGGACATGGTCCAACAAACAGATGGTTAGGATTCAAGGTATATCAACCAAATAACATATACATCTTCTATTGTTAGTCTAAGTTACAATGTGTTTAAATTAACTTACTATTATTTCTCATAGCATCATTAGTATTGAAAACAATAACCTCAAACCAAAAAACCCCAGGAAGGCTTACGCTAATACCATGTTGAAAACAATAATTTGTAATATAATATACAACCACTAGTATAAATATTAAACTTACGTGGTCCGAGAAAGGCAAAATGACTGATTTGCTCTAGGAGATAAGATGCCTAATAATCATATTATTTCGTCGATTCTCATGAAGTAAAGGGCTTTAGGCGAATTTTATATGGTCTGAAGTCCAGTTCAGTTTGTCCCCAACGGGACCCATAGATTAGCTGATTTTGATGAGCTTTTTGATATGTGTGAGATGTTGTTTTTTATTCCATTGCACTGCATTACCAAAATTTCCGACCCGCGAAGCCGCAAAAAGATGGTTTCATGAGAATTGCTTGGGATTCATCAAGAAAAAAGAAAGCATGGATAAAATATTAGAGCTTTCAGTGGGTGCTAGGAATCTGTACCAACTTCTTAGTCATTTATTGACGATTGTTGTCAATAATTAATATGGTTTCAATTTTAACCCTTTTATATAGTGCTTTTGTTTAGTCATACTTCCTTGGTTTTGTCTAATATGGAACCTTGTATGCTTACTCATGTTCTTGAGGTCTATATGATGGTTGATCATTGACCTTGTGTGGCCATCCTATTTCCTTTCAGAACAGATTGTTACACAACTATATTAGTACTTTTCTCAAATTGCATTGTCTTGATGGTTCTGACAACTGACTTTTGTTTCTATCCTGCTTTCCCGACAGGTGATAGGAAAAGAAGTTTTCAGGATTTTGAGAGAAAAGCATGGGAACAAGTTTCAAAGTTTCATTTCTGGTAAGATTATTCCGGTTACCGGAGACATTGGTGTAGAAGGCCTTGGCATCAGTGATTCCAATCTCAGGGACTCTATGTTGGAGGAAGTTAACATTGTGGTAAATGCTGCTGCAACCACCAGCTTTGATGAAAGGTATGAAGAAAATATTTATAAATGAATTTATCTTACCACACATGGGCATGGTGAATAATTTTACAGTGCTATTTATTAAAATGTATGTAATTCTAATTATAGAGAACTCCATTCTGGGCTATGTAGAGAACAAATCTAGAGATCTCTAACTCCATATCGAGTTATTTCTTGTGCGAGGTTCTGAATCACTGAATAGAAATGGATTGGGTATCACTCCGAACAAGCCGCTTGCCGCCGAACTATTTCCCTGAGATGACAATTGTGTCGTTGAGTTGTTGCAAATATCAGTTTCTAATGTTCAGATGTAGAGTCTGAGTAAACACCACTTATACATCAAGAATGCACCGAACACAGCAGATCTTTTTGACAAATACATCCATTTTTTTATCTACTTGGTTAGCATTTACTTGTGCATGTATCAAAATTTTGTAAAATATATTGCAGTAATAATTCAACTTTCTTGTTTCTGAAGTGCATTCTGGTTAAGCTTCGAAATCTAATTTTAACATATAGTCTTTACTTTAAAACATGACAACATGGATCTCCCTATTAATAGAGGTCAAAGTTGAAACACAGAAAAATTCAGGTTCAAGTTTTTTATTAGCAACACCAGGTACCTTTTATGCTAAAATCAAACCGAATTAGATGAAACTTCACCACTGACCTCACGAGAATTACAGATCCAGATCCATCATAAGTCTAAATTGCTGCTCTGTCTCAACTTCTTCAACATGTAATGATGCACTGTCCTCATTGTAAACTACATTTTCAGCAATCCAGATCATATGAGGATAATACTGCTGTATTTTAGTGAGGACAAGAATTCACTTTCTTAATAAAACGAGAAGGCTTTCACCAGTACTAATTGGATCAGTTAAAAATTCCATACCATACGGTTAGTTAGAAAAAGAAACAAGTAATATGTAAAGATAAAGGCAAGAATAAAATTTGGCATCCTTACTTGATTATGTGAGATACATATATACATGCAGGTACGACACAGCTCTTAAAATTAATACATTAGGAGCCAAGCATGTGCTTGAATTCGCAAAATGCTGTGCTGGTCTCGAGCTGTTTCTTCACGTCTCAACAGGTAAGTTTACGACAGGCAGCAGTTATTCCCCAGTTCTGGTGTAGCCTTCTTCTCAGGGATTTTAGCACTTCCTTGCAGCTTATGTCGCGGGTGAAAAGGAAGGTCTGATACTGGAGAAAAGATTTGCTGCCGGTGAAACACTAAATGGGAGCACAGGTCTAGACATTGATGCAGAGGTGAGGTTGATGGAGGATACACTAAAAACTCTTCGATTGAAAGAATCAACAGAAGAGGTGGAGAGTTCAACCTTGAAGGAGTTGGGAATGATAAGGTGTGCAAGCTATGTGGTTGGTTCTGTTTTTTTAATTATATTTATGCTGACAAGTAACCAGAATTTCCATGAACTTTGGAATCTTGAATATGGATGGATTCTTAAGGATGGCATTTTGGGTTTCCATAGGATTGCTTCCAGTGACATTTCTTTGATAATTACGTCTGAAGTTTCATATTTAATATGCAGTTGACAGCTAACAGTGTTAAGATTATACAGATATAACTTTATAGAAATTGGAAGAACTGAACGCTGTGTTGGTAACTGGATCTTGTGTGAGAAGTATAATTTGTTGAGATGTGTGCTTGTGGATATATTATCTGAACATTAGGTCTATTTTCATGATGATTTAGGTTGCTTGATTCTATATATTTTCTTATTCTACTGTTCAACAACAACAACAACAAAGTCTTTTCCCACAATTAAGTAGGGTCGGCTACATGGATTCTTCGCCTCCATTCAGATCTATCTTGGGTCAATCTCGGACTTAAATCCAAAAAACTAAGATCCCTTCGTATAGTCTCTTTCCAACACTTCTTGGGCCGTCCTCGCCCTCTCTTAGCCAGCTCAACATCCCAATACTCGCATCTCCTAACCGGTGCATCAATTGACCTTCTTTGCAAATGACCAAACTATCTTAAGCGGTTTTCTCGCATCTTATCCTCAATCGGAGCTACACCAACTTTCTTTCTGATTGCATCATTCCGAATCCGATCTTTACGTGTATGTCCACACATCCATCTAAGCATTTTCATTTCTGCTACAGCCATTCTCTGCACATGTCTATGGTTCACAGGCCAACATTCAGAACCATAAAGCATAGAGCTGCTTTGTAAAACTTTCCTTTAATTTTTAAAAGGAATTTTCTTATTACAGAGAACAGCGGAGGCTCCTCTCCACTTTAGCCAGCCTGCATTTATTCTATTAGTAACATCTCCATCAATTTCCCCGTCATGTTGCAAAATAGATCCCAGATATCTAAAAGAATCTCTCTTCTGAATGTTATCGTCACCAATCTTCACCTCGATTCCTTCATCATTGCTTCCATCAAAGGTGCATTCCATATATTCCGTCTTAGCCCTACTTATACGAAAACCTTTAGTCTCCAATGCATGTCTCCAAACCTCAAGCTTCTCATTTACTCCATCTCTAGTCTCGTCAATAAACACAATATCATCGCCAAATAACATACACCAAGGTAACTCACCCTGAATGTGACTTGTCAACTCGTCCATAATCAAAGTAAAAAGAAATGGACTCAAAGCTGAATCTTGATGTAAACCAATGTTGATATCAAAATAGTCAGTCTTCCCCGTCGGGGTCCTTACACAAGATAAAGCCCTATCATACATATCCTTTATGAGATTAATGTATAGGACGGGTACTTGTCTCTTCTCCAAAACTCTCCACAGTATCTCTCGTGGGACGGAATCATAAGCCTTCTCCAAATCAATAAAGATCATATGGATATTCTTCCTTTTAGCTCTATAAATCTTCATTGTTCTTCTCAACAAATGGATGGCTTCAATAGTTGAGCGACCTGGCATGAATCCGAATGGGTTTTCTTTTACTTGAGAAACTTGCCTCAACCTTCTTTCGATCACACGTTCCCAAATTTTCATAGTGTGACTCATCAGCTCGATACCTCTGTAATTTGAACAATTTTGAATGTCTCCTTTGTTCTTATAAAGAGGCACCACGATACTCCTCCTCCAATCTTCAGGCATTTTCTTGTTTCGCCAAATAACATTGAATAGATTCGTAAGTCAATTCAAACCACGCTCACCTAAAACTTTCCAAACTTCTACAGAGATGTTATCCGGTCCTACACATTTCCCAGGTCTCATAACCTTCAAAGCCTCCTCTACTTCCTTTCTTTGTATTCGTCTATAGCATGCACGATTCGAGTAACTTTCATTACTAGCTAGATCACCCAAAGTGATCTCTCTGTTTCCTTCCCCAATGAAAAGTTTATGGAAGTATTGCTCCCATCTAGTCTCTATATCCTTCTGAGTAACAAGCACGTGACCTTCCTCGTCCTTAATGCATCTCACTTGAGAAAGGTCTTTAGTCTTTCTTTCTCTTGCTTTGGCCAACCTGAATATATCCTTCTGGCCCTCCTTGGAGTCGAGATTTTTATACAAAACTTCATAAGCTTTTGACTTAGCTTCGCTTACAGCCTTCTTTGCTTCCTTCTTCGCTATTTTATAGTCTGTGACAGTTTCCTCTGTCCTAACCTTAGACATAGCTTCAAAGCAAGCTCTTTTAATTTTTAGCTTCTCTTGCACCCCTTCACTCCACCACCAAGCCTCCTTTTGACCCGGAGCTCCTCCTTTTGACTCGCCTAGCATCTCTTTGGCTACCTTTCGGATACAAGATGCTACTGCTCCCACATCTCATTTGCACTACCACTACAATCCCAAGACAAGTCTTCTAAAACCTTCTCCCTGAAGCTTGATTGCTTCAGCGGAAGATTCCACCACCTATTTCTAGTGATCTTAGGAACCTTCCTTTTCTTTACCAGCCCTTTTATTTGTAAATCCAAGACTAACAAGCGATGTTGGGTTGTCAAACTCTCTCTAGGGATTACTTTGCAATCTTTGCAACACAACTGATCTCTTCTCCTCAACGCAAAGTAATCTATCTGTGTTCTAGTTGAGCCACTCTTATAAGTAATTAAATGCTCCCCCCTCTTCTTGAAAAGAGTGTTTGCTACGAAAAGATCATATGCAGTTACAAAATCTAGAATGACTTTTCCCTCTTCGTTTCTATCCTCAAAACCATGTCCTCCATGCACACTTGCATACCCTGAAACCTCTTTTCCCACATGTCCATTAAGATCTCCACCTATGCAAACCATCTCTCTTTGTGGGATTCCTTGTAAAATCTATCCAGATCCTCCCAAAAAGCTTGTTCAGTCCTTTCATCTAAACCAATTTGCGGTGCATAAACTGAGATGATATTCAGAATTTCTTCTTCAAGCACCAACTTTAGCAAAATAATCCGATCCCCAAATCTTTGCATCTCAACCACACAATCCTTCAAATCTTTATGAACAACCACTCCAACACCGTTCCTGCCCTTATCTTTACCTGAATACCAAAGTTTAAAGCCCGTCTTCTCGATCTCCCTTGCTTTCTCTCCAACCCATTTAGTCTCTTGAAGACAAAATATATGAATCTTCCTTCTTTCCATTGTATCCACTATCTCCATCAATTTTCCACTAAAAGTACCGATATTCCAACTACCAATACGTAACTTCCTTTGCAATCTCTTTTGGACTAACTTCTTTACTCGCATGCGTCCATTATGCGAGAACCCTTGCAAATTTTGGCCTGCATCCGGGCGGTGATGCAGCGGAACTAGCTTATTTACCCGCATGCGTTCCTCATGCGAGAACCCTTGCAAATTTTGAACTACATCCAGGCTGCGATGTAGCGGCCCTTGCCAATTTTTCATTGCATTCGGGCGATGCAACGCGTCGCAAGTAGGGAACGCCCCAACGAAATCTGTATGTTTGCTTAAATCCATGTTTAAAAGATCTGAACGGTTTCGAGATAAATTCATAAATAGTGTTCTTAGAAGAACTTTAAAAACACTATTTAAGAATTTATCTCTCCTGCACTGGCTGTCGGCTACCTAACGCGCAACCCTCATTTACCTGGGCTTGGGACCGGCCATGGCTGAGTTTTTCTTATTCTACTGTTGAGGAATCAAAATAACTTTTCAAGGATTTACTATATATTTTCTTTCCAGGATGTATTTTTTTAATTGATCACCTTCCTCGTGAAATAAATTTGAAAATTTGAAATGTTTTTTTTCGAAAAAACCAAGATTTTTCAACATGAAGTGATGCTGGATCTTGGATCTTCAAACAGTTTTTTCATGGGTCAGAAGTGGATTATAGACAAGTTAGATCATTTTTCATACTCTCTTTTCAACACTTCTATAATCTGTTTCGGCTCCTGTAAGTTTTATCATACAACTTGTTGTACCTTCAAATGGGGAACATCAGTTGATCTTCGATTAAGATATGTGGACAAACTTACACGTGATGTCTTACATCATGGTAACTCATTGGTATGCTTGATTCAGGGCGAGATCTTTCGGGTGGCCAAATACGTACGTCTTTACGAAGGCGTTGGGAGAAATGCTGCTCGGCGATGCAAGAGGAAACATTCCACTAGTCATCATCAGACCATCTATCATAACAAGCACTTACAAAGAGCCTCTTCCTGGTTGGATGGAGGGTATCAGGTAAGCTAGCAGTCATTTCTTGCTGTTCCTTTTTCTTGTTTTGCTGAACAAATGTTCCATAATATTTTGTTTGGCAAAAAATAGACAACAACAATAAATTCAGTAACATATGATTCACTTCTCAAATTGTTCATTGACGGTCTACGTAGGACAATAGATACCCTGATCATTGGGTATGCCAAGGGGAAGCTGAACTGCTTCTTAGGAGACATGGATTTGATTATGGATGTGGTAAGTCCACTTGTCTCAGCATATTTCGATTGTGGAATCTGAGTACTCTGAAATAGTACTTGTTAATTTGTTTCATTTGAAAGGGTCTTGCACTTCTTTTCACAATGGAAACCGCACTCAGATAATCTGATCTTCTTGTTCATTAATTACTTGGACATAAATAAACATCGATATCAACATTCCTGTGCAGATTCCAGGAGATTTTGTGATAAACGCCATGATAGCTGCCATTGTTGCAAAGTCAAACCAGCCTTCAGAATCCATCTACCATGTGGGCTCATCAGTGAGAAACCCTGTGAAATACCAGACCCTTCTGGATCGTGGTCACGATTACTTTCTAAGGAACCCACGATTTGGAAAAGATGGGAGGATCTTGAGTACAAAGAAGCTTCCAGTCCTGCCCACAATGGCCAGTTTTCACGGATACATGACCTTGAAATACAAGTTACCACTGGAGGTAAATCTTAAATTAGCATGATACGACGCAAACAAAGCAATGACAGTACCACAGAATGGTTTTACGAAAATAACAGCGGTTTTGCACTAAAGAAGGGAGGCTTGTCAGAGAGCAGTCATGAAAATAAACTAAACTACTCAGTTTGACGTTTTTGTATAATCATGTAAACTGTTCTAGGGGATCATCTTTCATATGGGTGTCTGGATATTTTGCATTAACGAAAACTTTATAGAACAGCCATACAAAAAGTAGAAAATTTGGAGAAATTGTCACCATAATTATTTTGGTCACTTTGTTTCAGGGCCTGAGGTTGGTGAATGCTGCACTCTGCCGCATCTTCTCTTACAAGTACAATGAACTCACTCGAAAGTACAACTTTGTGATGCACTTGGTCGATCTCTATCGGCCCTATGTCTTCTTCAAAGGCTGGTAAATATTTCAACACAGTTTCGGTTTAAATAGTCATAGGAGATTTTGAATGTAAAGTTATTTTCCTGCTTGCATGGTCTTCTGCCTCCTTGTTATGAATTGTAACTAAAAAGGTCCTGCATAGTTTCATTGACTTATGTGCTTCTCCTCTATTATTCAGCAACTTCGAAAAACTGCATGCATTTAAAAAGAACTAGTTAAAAGCTGTAAGAAGTTTATTAAAATATATTAACAGTATAGTTACTGGTGAAATTTTGCCTGTGACTATACCGGAATTATTACAAAATATTTTCATCACCATGAATAAACCGATGCAGCTTTGATGATATTAACTTGGAGAGGCTGAGGGCCTCGATAGCGAAGAGCGAGAGTGAGACCAAGCTGTTTTGTTTCGACCCAAAAGCCATAGATTGGGATCAATACTTCCTCGACGTTCACATCCCTGGGGTTTTGAAGTATGTTTGCAAGTGAACAAAAGAGAAGCCGGGAGGATAAGATAAGCACATTTACTTTACGAGGTAACTCTGCATAGATCGTTTTCAACCAGATAAGCTAACTCCATTTTATTATGTGATGGCTGCCGCTTGGTATACTTCTAACCTGTTTTTCTCATCTCAGGGATAATGGTGGTGAAGTGTATCTTTACAGGTTTCTCTGTGAGGGGTTTTACCAGGTAAGAAGTGCTTCATATAACAAGAGCATTGATATTCTTTACTGATGGTCTGATGAAAAACATGGCATGCATGAAATAGCCAAGTTCCCCTTATGGTTAATAAATTGTAATATTTTGTGCTTAATGTAAATAAAGTATATGAGTTGGAATTATTCCACTCATATAAGGCGTGATTTGTATGTCATTCTTGGAATCAAACAGCAAGATGGGTGATAATGATGTTGGCATTGAATAACGCTCGCATAATGCACTTCAGAATTGCTTTGGCCAGTGATTTGCCTTTATATATGCTCTTTTCTGATCCCCTTCTCATCTTTTAATTTACTTGAAATGACTACATAATTAGGTGTAGAGAATGCTAAATCAGATTTTTGTCACAAACATGATGCACAAACTTCGAATCCCATGCTAATGAGGCATGCTGACGCAAAGGAGTGATTGTTAGGATTAAGAGTAATATTATGATTAAGAACTCTAAAAGTAGCTCCTAATCCTTGAGTTTCATATTTTATACGTTTATTTAGGAATATGACAATGGGTATTGTACTTGTACTATATATAGAGGAGGTAAGGGTATGACCTGCTTACCACACTACAAAAGACAACAATAAGACACTGAGGAAGTGTGGTTATTACAATGACCATTCTTAGTAAATTTTCTTCTTCAATGATTGTGAGAAGTGATCAACCACTATCATATTGTATTGTGTTCTTAGTCATGTGCTTCCGTATTAGTGGTTGATTGCGCATATGGTTGTTTTTCCTAAAAATCTACGAGCAAAGGGAGATTCGATGTTGATGTGAAAACACAACACAATAGGTGTGCATTTTTAGAAGCAGTGAATAATCAATGGTTATGATGAACCTTTTTGAGATCCGGAGCATCCAAAGTCCTATCGAGGAGATCCACCAATGCAGACATTTTTTTAACACTTTGAATGAGGGGCTTTATCTCGTTTAAATTACAGAGGTATCAAGCTGATGAGTCACACTATGAAAATTTGGGAACATGTGATCGAAAGAAGGTTGAGGCAGGTTTCCAAAGTAAAAGAAAATCAATTTGGATTCATGTCAGGTCGCTCAACTATTGAAGCCATCCATTTGCTGAGGAGAACAATGGGGATTTATAGAGATAAAAGGAAGAACCTCCATATGATTTTTATTGATTTGGAGAAGGCTTATAATTCTATCCCACGAGAGATATTGTGGAGAGTTTTGGAGAAGTGACAAGTACATGTCCTATACATTAACCTCATAAAGGATATGTATGATAGAGCTTTATCTTATGTAAGGATCAAATCTAGGAAGACTGACTATTTTGACATCAACATTGGTTTACATCAAGGTTTACCTTTGAGTCCACTTCTTTTTATTTTGATTATGGATGTGTTGACAAGTCACATTTAGGATGAGATACCTTGGTGTATCTTATTTAATAATGATATTGTGATGATTGATGAGACTAGAGATGGAGTAAATGAGAAGCTTGAGGTCTGGAGATATGCATTAGAGACTAAATGATTTCGTATAAGAAGGGCTAAGACTGAATATATGGTGTGCAACTTTGATGTAATCAATGGTGAATGAATCTAGGTGAAGATTGGTGTCGACAACATTCAGAAGAAAGATTCTTTTAGATACATGGGATCTATTTTGCAACATGATGGGGAAATAAATGGAGATGTTACTAATAGAATAAATGCAGGCTGGCTAAAGTGGAGAGGAGTCCCTGTTGTTCTCTGTCATAAGAAAATTCTTTTAAAAATCAAGGGAAAGTTTTACAAAGCAGCCGTGAGACCTGCTATGCTCTATGGATCTGAATGTTGGCCTGTGAACTATAGACGTGAAGATAATGGTTGTGGCAGAAATGAAAATGTTAAGGTGGATGTGTGGTCACACACGTAAAGATTGGATTCGGAATGATTGTAATCAGAAAATGTTGTTGTATCTCCAATCGAGGATAAGATGCAAGAAAAAATCTTAAGATGGTTTGGTCATTTGCAAAGAAGGTTAGTGATGCACTAGTTAGGAGATGTGAGTTTTGGGATGTCGAGCAGCCTTAGAGAGGGCGATGATGGTCCAAGAAGTGTTGGAAAGAGACTATACGAAGGGATCTTAGTTTTTTGGAAATAAGCCTGTGATTGACCCACGATAGATTTGAATGGAGGCAAAGAATCCATGTAGCCAACTGATAACAGAGCATAATAGCAGAGGGTTGCACGGTTTCACAAGGCAAAACCACGGTCGATGAGTTGACCACTCAACAATTCCCAATTATTAAGCAGTTAACCCACAATATGCATAAATTAATGAATCACAAATATTGAATTAAAAATTATTTTTCTCTACCATAAGATGCATAACAAGCAAGCATGTAGAGATCGAACCACATAGAGCAAAATGGTAGCCTAAGGTTATTTATGTACAACCAAGTCGTTCATCATGTATATACATAGATCTTTTGTGGGTTTTTTATTTTATATATTTTTATTTTTTGTTTTTGTTTTATATTTTTTGTATTTGATTTCAATTTTCTGTTTTTATATTTTCTTTTTATATTACTTTTTCTATTATATAAACAATATTTTATATATAAGGCTTTATATATAATATATAGTAGTATACTTATAAATACTAATAAAAATAGATGAAATACAGAAAATAAATTATTTTTGTATTTTTCATATTTCTTCAGATGTTTTTATAATTTTCCAGGAATTTTTGCTAATTTTTAGATGTTTTTAAATTCAAAAAATCCCAAATAAGGGATTAGTAAAATATCTGAAATTGATTCGGATATTAAAAATAACAAATAAGTCCTAAAGTTATAAAAATCAATTTTAATATATAAATATTTATATAAATAAAATTATAAAATATAAAATCATATTTTTTTGGATTTTTAAAGGATTTTTTAGATTTTTATAAAAGAGTTTGGTGTTTTTCGATTTTTAAGCTTTTTGATTTTTTCCATTTTTAGTGGTTTTTGGTTTGTAATTAAAATATGGCAAAATATACTACATATATTTTTTAGGAATTTTTAGAAACATTTTTATTTTTTTGTTATTTTCTAAGTTAAACAGGGATTAAATAGGCTCCATTTCATTTTTAATAAATGATTAAAATGCTCAAATTGCCAAATAAATGCATGGCATGAAAATACATGGCAAGCAACATCTAATCCTATTTTTGCATATTTATAGGAGTACAGTAAGTATTTTTAATAAATAGATAGAAAACACAAAAATAGATGTCCTAACAGAGGTATATTTGCAATAAAAATAAATAAAAAAGGCATGCATGCAAATATCCCATAAATATACAACATAATTAAGATTTTAATAATAATAAACACAAAAACAACTAGGAAAAAATGTGCAAAATGACCATCACATGGGACAACACGTGATTCTACTTGTGAAGGACCCAAACACAATTTACAAAACATGTAGGGGTTCACTACAAAATTCCCATTTAATTTAACACTTGATATTTTATTTACAAAACTAATAGATTAATACAAAAATGAGTGGGGGTAGAGTATGCAATTTACCTCTTAAGTGGCGTGATCGGGCGGTGTTGAATCATCCACTTATCCACGTGGCACCATCCTTGTGGACGATATCGCTTCACCGACGGACGATTGCGATTAGATCATTGAAGGCGATCAGATGGTCAGGGCTTGGCTTCATCCAATGGCTACGATCACAACTGGGTTGTCGTTCTTGATCCAACGGCAGAGAGGCGATGACGAATAATATGGAAGAAGCCTCGCCTGGGCGAGGTTCCTCCAGCCAAATCTCGCTCCTCTATCGGGCGTTGCTGCTCCAAAGGGACCAGAAAGCTCCACGGCGAGGTCCTCTAACTGCTGGAGGTGTCAGAAGGATCGGAGGGTCACCGAAGCACCACCACGAGGTCGGAGAAGATGTGGTGCTCCAGGTACCTCCGGTGAGGCGCAAAGTCGACTCCAGGTGTCTCTGAAGCTCGTAGGACCTGTAATAAAAATTCCCGGGTCAAGGGAAAAGTGTCTCGACCTGTCAAGAGGTGAAATGGAAGCGGGGGAGTCAATATGGCAGCTTCTCCAGTAAGGTGGAGGAGATGGAGCATCGTTTGACCGAATTGGTGAGCAATCTGGGCGAATGAGATGCGTGGGGCGATCAGAAGGCAACAAGGATTGAAATGGAGGTGATTTGAATGGCGGGGAGCAGATAATTGCACACAGCGTCGGAGCCCAACTCCGACGAGCTACTCGATTCATCGATTACCTTACTTTAACTAGCAAGGACCTAAACTAAGAATTGGAGACTAAAGCTACAACTAAATACGATTAAAAAGGCAAAGAAAAACATCTCTTATTCCTGGGGATGGCCCAGGGAGAAGGGTCACCGGAGTTAGCGGTCGTGGGTGCACCCCGTCCTCCTAGAGCTTGGCCCGACCACGAGGAGACACCTCCTGTCACGAGGGACTCGACTAGGATAAAGATCAAGGCTCCTAGACTCGAAATGGTGACCAAAGAATGCATTGAAGATGGAAGGGATTATTTATAAAACAAAGTGAACACCCTTATTGATCGACCGATTGCGATGATTCGATTGTATGTACAAGAGATTAAAGTAGCTGGCATGTATGTACAATGATCAATGATCATTTCATATGAAGGGGATAGAGGCGATGGATGGGCGAGACACCCAGGAAAAATGCATGAAATCACTGGACTAGACAGGGAACATCAATGCATGTCACTGGAGGGATACTTGACCGGGCGATCAACTAATGGGACGCAGCCATTGGGCCACATCAGTCACTACACGACAAAACAGTAAGTTTTAATAAAAATAATTATTTAAAAATAATAAATGATTTTATTAATTTTTTATTATAAAATAAAAAAATGTTTATTAATTAATGTAGTATTTTATTATGATTTTATATATTTTTTTCATGTTTTTTATTAGCAGTTAGTTTTTAAGGGTATAATTATAGGTATATTTACATGTATTTTAACTATTTTATTTTTATTTTGTATATTTATTTTATTATTTTACTTTCTTATTTTATATATTTATAACATATTTTTATGTAATCAAATATATTTTTTTATTCTTATGATAAATTTTGTACACTTAAATAAATAAGTATGTATATCATGTAGGTACATTTATAGGTATTTCATCTATGTTTTTTGTTCAGTATTTATTTTAATATATTTTATTAGGGTTTATTTTAGTTTTATATTTTTAATAGAATATGAGTAATATTTACAATATTGTAAAAATATAAAAGAATAAAATAATGTTTTCTCCTTTTATTTATATACAAGTAGTCACATAGATATTTTGCCTATGTTTTCACGTAGACTTATTTTATTTTACATTTTCTTTTTTGGTTTTGTTTTGGTTTCAACATGCACATATGTTATAAATGATATTTACAAAATCATAAAAAAATATATATTTGTAAAAATAATGAAGGATGAATAAAATGAATATTTTAATCGAGTATAATGTACAATGAGGGTAGAAAACCTAACTTTCAAAACATAATTCCAAAAAATATAAAAATACCTCCATTAAAAAGCTTATGAAAAGGTATGCACAATTAAGGGTGATTTTGATATATCTTGAGTTATTTGGAAGATATGGGTTTGTGAACTTGGGATTTTGGCTTTTTATTTTGTGTATAAAATATACACTGCGTATTATTTTTGTACAAACTCAATTTTGTATGTTTAGTTACATTATTATCTACAACTTTCATGTAAAAAAATTCATCATTTGATGGATTAATAAGAAAGAATAAAATAGTTGTCAAAGAAATGCATAAACAATAAATAAAAGAATTGGGTTTTATTGTATTCTTGGCCCTTATCTCCCCCTACTTTATTCCTTGTCGACCAACTTAATTCTTGACTTGGTCTCGGGGTTTATGTCACAAAATATCTTCGATGTTTTATTCTTATTCTTTTCTTCTCTTTATTCTATAATTTTGGCATTAGAAACCATATTATTTACACAATAAATGCAGTAAATAAAGAATGTTATTTTGTACAAATTAATGATATTTGCATGCATTAGCTTTGATTTTTAAGACCAAAATCATAGAATAAAGGTGATGAAATGGAGATTCATCACCAACCCTACTTAATTGTGGGAAAAGGCTTTGTTGTTATTGTTCGAATGAGATGGAAGATCCAGATAAGAATGATTATACTATGATTTTTTTGCATTGCAAACTATTCTAGATTCACTATTTTGGAGGTGATCGGTGGAGATCATGTCCAATCAAGGTATTAATGGTTGTTGTAAAGGGAAACGATTGAATTGCATTAATGAAAGTGCCTAGGGTCTCTTATATAGAAGAGGAACCTATTGGGTAAATTACAAGAAAAAAAAGAAATAGAAAATAAGAAAACAATAATAAATATAACTAATTTCTCAACACTCCTCCTCAAGCTGGAGCGTAGATATCGATCAGACTCAACTTGGAACAACATCTCTGATAAGGTACTCTGGCTAGGGCCTTAGTAAGAACGTATGTTGTCTAGTCTCCAGACCTGACATGCGTAGTGGCGATAAAACCCTTTTGTATCATGTCACGAGTGTAGTGACAGTCCACCTCTATATGCTTCGCCCTTTCATGAAAGGTTGGGTTGTTGGCAATGAAAAGAGCAGCTTGCTTATCATATTGGAGGTGCATGTGAAGAGGCACCTCTATAGTCAGGTCAGTAAGAACATAACTGACCCACATCATCTCTGTGCTAGCCCTAGTTAATTTGGTGAAATTAACGTATAATTTGAACGTTGTAGGCAAGCAATTTGGATTAATCTAAAACTTCTAAATTAATTAATTATACAATTAAAGCGAGTGGTCAAAATGTTTTTGCTTGGGCAAGCCCAAGGCCGAACTCAGAGAGGCCACTGTCTCCTTAGGTTAATTATTAGTCGATATAGAAGTTAGGTTCTCAACGAGGTACTTTTTTGTATTTTTTAATGCAATATAAATGCAAATGCAAATAATGTGGTTGAACTAGATTATAAGAAATAAAGAAACTCATCTAAATTAAATTTTAATGTGAAATTAATCCAATTAACCAAGTGATATTTTTTTGGAAACCTAATCTAGATAAATGCAACATATTTTTTGGAATTTTTGGCGTTAAAATGCAACAATGAAAAATACAAACTTTTTAGGGGTTTTATGTTATTTTTCATCTAAATAGAATGCAAAAATTATGAAATTTTTACTAAAAGTTAGACAGGATGAAATGAAGCTATAGTAATATTTTTGGAATTTTTCGATAATATATGATTTTTTATGAACTTTTAATGAAAACAGAGTGAATGCTAGTATTAAGTAGAACACAATTAAATCTATGTACTGTGTATTTTCGAGAACTTGAGAAAGAAATATTTTTATAGTTATTTCAGAGTATAAAATGGTTAAACTATGCAAGTTTTCACCAAATCAGATATATTAAATAAATCACAACTCATAAAATTTTAAATAAATATTCAAATAATAAAGAAATGAAAATTGGGGAAAATATAAAACAAATATTTACAACTTAATATAGTTTTTTTTGGATTTCTGAAAAATTAAGTAAAATAAAATAAATAAATAAATAAATAAAAGGAACATATATACAATATACAAAGGGGTCAAAAACTCAAGTTTCATATACGAACTCTGATTCTTTTGAATTTGATCTTGTTTTGAAGATAATTGAAAGTACATTATTTCAGAAGTACGTAGGGGTCTATAAGAGAATGTATGAGGGAGATATTCATGTTTTAAGGTTCGTAGTCTCAAACTAGGGTTAGGGTTTTATTGATCAATTTTACATGTTAATGTTTTTTGATATTTTTGTATTTATTAGAGTTATTAATATGTACACTATAGAGTTGATTTTATTCAATTCCAAGTTAATGAAAAATAGATAAAAATAAAAAAATATGGTGAATATACAGGTGATATTTACAAGTTCTTATTTAATGAAATTATGCATGTTAAAATGCAGACATTAATTCTAAGTGCATGAATGGTAATAATGCAGAAAAAATGGAGAAATGCAACTAACTACTCGGGAAACAAACTCTATTTTCGACTTTTAGAGTGATGAATCATAGATTCATCAACCCCCTATGCTTAAACCTTACTCGTCCCCGAGCAACTAAAATGAATGCAATAGTGAAATGATTTTGGGTTTCATACCAAGGTCATGAACAAAATGTGAAAATGGAGCTCGACTCGTCCTTTGGATTAATAATGTGGCGGAACCTTATTGGAAATTAAATTTAAGATCTAACAGTCTTTAAATTCCACAAGTCTCTATTCAGGTTGCCTCAACAATCATGTCAGAATAATTCCTCATACGCAGATTCTGATGACTATAAATCTTACCTGTATTGTGCAAGTTAAATATATCTCTCCATATCAGAAGTAGCAAAGAAACAACCTCCTCTAATAAGGTAACTCTAATTCCCCGGTCTAACAACTCTTTTCTCGAGGAGAGGGGTATTCCTTTCTAAGTTCAAGTACAACCAGCTCAAGAAGAGGGGGTCGAGAAGAGAATGGATTGTGACTAGTTTAGTCACGTATCCATGGAGCTTGACCAATGTGGACAAGTCTCCAGCTGCAGGATTCCTTGGTATGAGACTTTGAAGCATATGCCTTGCAAATACACACTCCGACATGCACTTTATTTTCAATCAGGCATGTCCCCTTTTTTGAACTTCTTTTTTATCTCTTTTATTTTGAATCATATACAAGGTGCAGCATGTACATAAGGAGTTTTTCTTCTTGATCCAGTAGACTATCCCTCTTTTGAAGCTTTATTGCAACCCACAACATCCCGTCGTTAGATGTCGATGCTACTAGACTAGGTTGAGATGCACTACCCTCCCAAAAGGAGGATGGATGTTTCCACCCGTGTGCTACTCCAAACCAAAGGATTCTACCTCCTCACCACCTCATCAGTGAATAACTACATGCATGGTGCTTATCTAAGCTAGGTCACTATCTAAAAGAATCATGTATGTGTATGAAATATTCTATTTAGACCAATCAAGATGACATGTGATCATATACTTGCGGATTCAAAGAATTAAGTCGCCCGAACTGAAAAATCTTAACTTCAATTCCTATAAGGTTCCTTTGAAATTAGTAGATGATGAATATCCATTTCATCATCTTTATTCTATCATTTTGGCCTTAAAACCCCTAGTAAATGCGTGTAAATAGGCTTAATTTAGGCATTTTATCATTCATGCATATTTGTGTAAATATGTATAAAATACTGTTTTTAAAGCCAAAATTATAGAATAAAGAAAAGAAAAGAAAAAGTATAACATATTGCAAATATTTTATGACCGAAACCCCGAGACCTAGGCATCTCGATGACTAGGACGACAAAGAATAAAGTAGGGGGAGATAAGGGCCAAAAATCCAATAAAAATCCCCTTTTATTTAATTCATTCTTTATTCATTTTTGGCACATATTTTTAATTCTAATTTTTATACTTCAAATAAAGAAACTTTGTACATGAAAGTTGTAGATAATTAAATATAGAAAATATAAAATTGATTTCATACAAAAATAATGTACAGTTAAAAAGTTATGATCTGAATAAAATTCCAAAACCCCAACTTCCCAGATCTATATCTCTCAAATAAAAACTCAAAATGTATCAAAATCACTTAATTTTATATAACTTTTAATAAGCTATTTAATGAAGGTGGTTTCATATTTTTTGGAGTTGCGGTTTGAAAGTTGAGTTTTGGCCCCTATTGTATAGTTATACTGATTAAATATTCATTTTATTTATTATTCATTATTATTCATTATTTTATATTTTTATAAGTTTGTAAATATTATTTATAATATATGTGTATATTAAAACTAGAATAAAAACATCATTAAAATAAAAAAACTACTACTATAAAATACATAGGTAAAATACCTATACTTATACCTATACAAATAATAGTTCTATTTATTTAAGTTTATATAATACATCAGAAAAATAAAATAAAAATATATTTAAGTATATACAATTACGTTATAAATATATAAAATAATAAACAAAATTAATAAAATTTAAAATACAAAATAAAAATAAACCATTAAAATATATAGATGAATATACCTATATATAACCCTTAAAAGGGGACTTATATTTTTAAACCTTGAAAAAATAAAATAAAAAAATCATAATAAAATACTTCATGAAATATTAAATATTTTTCATTTAATAACCTAAAATTAATAAATGGGTTTATTTTTTTTAAATGATTTTACAAATATTTTTCAGGAGGTTTTTCCTGGTTGGTCCACGTGGACCAACTAGGTGGCTCGGACAGTTGACCTCTGGTCAACTGTCTGACCCACCCTCCTGCAAGCTGTCAGACGTGGTTTTGTCCCTTTTTTGCGGATTTTTTGAGGCTCGATCTTTCACCATTTCGCGTCGCGGTCTTCATGACTTTTGCTCCTCGTAGACTGGTCTTACACGCCCAATTATCATCTCAAGGCTAGCATCGCGGATTCGCTAGATCTCCATCGTTCTTCTCGCCGATTGCCTCTTGTACAAAACCACCTTCCATTTTCCACTTGATTTTTGAACACCCTTTGACCCGTTTGGACCCTTCTCTCTCATGCTCAGGATCGGTGGTGGTGATAGCACCACCTCCAGCTGACTGGGGAGGCGCTAGACGAGCCGTAGGCATGCGTCCAACTCCTCTGGTGAAGCTTCACCGTCGAGGTTTATCTCTGGTGTTCTGCCATCAAGATACCCTTTTTTCGTATTTTTCTTGCATTTTTTTTCCGTTGTAGTTTTAGGATTGATCCTTATTCTCGTATCATCGTCGATTCACTCGCCCACATCCGTCGCTTGCCTGAGCTTGCTCCGGTGAGCCTCACCTTGCATCTTCTGCGCCATTCCACACCACTTCGGGGTCGAGGCAACTTGCCCTCGACCCTTTCACTATTTGTCTTGCAGGTCCAGGGGGTACAAAGAACCTAGGGTTCATTTTGTTGTTCACCGGAGATACCTGGAGGGGCTTCGCTTTGTCGCCTTTGTGGCCGTACTACGACACATCTCCGGTGATTTTAGAGCCACCAGGACCTAGAGCACGCCTGCATGAACAACCCCCATCCATTTTGGTACTTTCAGGAGCCATTGAGGAGGAGGATCGGAGGCGGGGAAGCTCGGCTCGTCGGAGTTCTTCCATGTTCTTCCCGATAGCCTTCCCGTCGTTCGATCAAGGTTGCCAGCCCAGGTCTACAACAACCATTGGATTTGTTGCATCTTGCATCGTCCGATCTTCATCTGGGATCTAATCCCAGCTGTTGTCAGCAAACCGGTATCGCTCGCCAAGATCTCGCCACGTACCCTAAGTTATTGATCAACACCGTCAGATCTGTGAGGCGCCCGGGTATTTTGCAACGTAACCCTTGCACATTTTTGTATTTAATAATTAAGGCCTAATCTTTCATTTGTCATTTAAATATTTTTGTAATGTTTATAATTAGGCCCCTCAACTATCCATTATTGCATTTTCATCCTTGGTCGCGTCACTGATGAATCTCCATTTCATCACCTTTATTCTATCATTTTGGCCTCAAAAACCCCAGCAAATGCATGTAAATTGCATCAAATTATACAAAATAGCATTCATGATTCATTGTATTAATTATACATTAAATATTGTGTTTAATGCCAAAATTATAGAATAAAGAAAATAAAAGAAAAAGGAATAAAATATTGAAGATATTTTATGACCCAAACCCCGAGACCAAGGCCAGCATGGTATTGGTCGACCAGGAATAAAGTAGGGGGAGATAAGGGCCAGTGTACAATAAATACCTCATTTATTTCTTCATTTATTTATGCATTTTTGACACCTATTTTGTACATAACTATTTATTCATCAAATAAAGAAACTTTGTTCATAAAAGTTGTAGATAATAATGTAAATAAAATTACAAAATTGAGTTTGTATAAAAATAAGACTCAGTGTACATTCTACACATAGAATAAAAAGCCAAAATCTCAACTTCACAGACCCATATCTTGCAAATAAAAACTCCAAATCACTCAAACTCACCTTTAATTGTATATAGCTTTCCATGAACTATTTAATAAAATTGGTTTCATAATTTTTGAAGTCCATGTGCAAAAGTTAGGTTTTTGGCCCTCTTTGTACATTATACCTGAATAAATTAATACATTTATTCATTATTCATTATTGCAACAAATTTATAATTTTTGAATTTTGTAAATGATGTATATAATGCATACACACAATAAAAGTAAAGGAAAACCAAAAATAATTTCAAAATAAAATAAGTCTACAAAATTCATAGACAAAATACCTATATTATATATCTTTATATAAATAAAAAAGGATTTTATTCCTTGGTTCTTTTATTCTTGTATATTTTTATAATAATGTATACATTATACATAACTCATTAAAAATGTAAATCCAAAATAAAAATCAAGAAAATACATTAAATAAATTAAGAATACAAAACACATAGGTAAAATACCTATAAGGATACCTACATATACCTATACCTATTTATTTAAAAATGTAAATAAACTCCTAAAAATTAAATAAAAATACCTTTATACTCACAAAAATAAATTATAAATTTATAAAATAAACCAATAAAATAATAAAAGAAAATAAATAAATAAAATACCCAAAAATACATGTAAATACATACATATACACATTATTAAATTAAAACCATAATAAATCGCTTCGAAAAATTCCATAAAAATCATAAATAAATACTAGATGAAATAATACACATTTTTTTATTTTATAAGAAAAAAATTAATAAAATCATTTGCTATGTCAAATAAATCAATTTCTAATCAAATTTCCTGTTTTGTCTTGTAGCGGCTGACGTGGACCAATGAGGCGCCGGCCTTCGTTGACCCCCTGGTCAACTGTCCCATACCTTGTCTGGCGCCTCTGAACTGTCAACTCCCCGATTTTCCTCCAATTTTTACGGCCGTCCCTTCCATCGTTCAAGCTCGCTTCCTTCACAAGAATTTCCCTCTGATCATCCATGATGCCCGCCAAAATCTTAGATCAATCAGATTCTCATTGGATCAGTCAATAATCGCCGGTTAATAAGGCCCCTTGCCAATGTGTATAAATAAGTAGCTCCGCCTCCTTCCTCGAATTTGGCCACTTTTAATCCAACCTTAAGCCTTGATTCCAGTCCTGGGACATTCCTCGTGACAGGGGGGGTGAGCTGGTGCCTCGAATCGGCCGGAGGGAGGAAGGTTTTGTCGCAGTGGAGCTCCGGCGTCCGCCCTGCTCCCTGGAGGCCCCCAGGTATAAGAGCTGTCCCTTTTTATGCTTTTTAGTTAGTTTTTAATGCTAGCTTTCCATTCCAGTTATTAGATTAGGCTTTAGTTAATTCCCTTAGCATTAAAATCCAAATTCGAAGTTCGCCGGAGCTCCGCTCCAGCGACTTCTTCACCATAAAACCGACTGTGTCCGCCCGCCATTTGTATCCCATTTCGTTCCTCGTCGCATTCTCCATAGAACGCACACCTTGGACCAACCCAGGACCTTCGGTCTTGGCGAATCGGGGCTCCACCTCCGCCGTACGCCGGAGCCCCTCCGCCCTACTTCATCTCGCTACCAAGCTTCAAAACCCCGGGTCAAGGAGGTAGCTCTCTCGTCCCCGGTTCTTCCTATGCAGGTACAATGAAGGATAGAGCCCATCTGGGCTCGAATCGATCCAGGAAGAGGTTCCTGGGGGTCCCCTCCTTCACCGATCTCGACCGAACGACTCGAACCTCCAGGAGCCATGCGAACACCATCAGATGACGCGGAAGCTTCCCAGCTATGTCCAGAGCACTTCAGATGCACGGGAGGTGCCCGGAGGAGCCTGAGCTGCTCAATCAAAGCTCGCCGGGGGCGAGCTTCTTCCCCGTTCTTCCAGTCACCTTCAGCGCCGTTGGATCTGGAGGCGAGGCCCAGATTGAACGACGACCGTTCGATGAAGACATGCGTCCACCGTCAGATCAGCCTGGAGCTTCTAATCAGGACCATTCATCGACGAACCGGCATCCGCCGTCCGATGGGCGACACGTGGATAAGTGGCGCATCCAGCGCCGCAGGATGATGCGCCTTTAGGGGGTAAATTTCACATCTAGCCCCCCGCTTTTTGTATTTATTGTTTAATACCAAAAATAAAAGGTTAAGTTGTAAATAAGTTGTAGAAATTGCAGAAGGACCCTTAAGGTTTTTAGATTTACATTTTAGTCCCACCGCGCCTCACGTGCAGCAACCACGTGAGGCGCGTGAAATTTGCATGTGAACCCTGCCGTGTTTCATTAATTGTAAAATGGTTCTGAAAATAAAAGTGCACGTTTATTTTTATTGTGATTTTTGCATGTATGCCCCTGACAATTATTTTATTTGCAAAAATTCCCCTGCTAGGCCATTTATTTTTGTGTGCTTTGTCCATTTATTTTGTGCCGCATATTAAATCGAAAAAATTTGCGAAATGGATTTAAGCCCCTGTTAGCTTGCTTCTACACGACATATTTTTAGTTTTCAATTTTGTTGCATTTTTGCATTTATTAAAAATCAAAAACATGTCTTTTATTCACTGTCTAACTTATAAAATCCCAAAAAAATGTTAAAAGTCTCGAAAAATCCCAAAAAATTAGTTATGGTGTATTTTGATCTATTTCAGTGTCAGTCCAAAAATCCCTAAAAATCTAAAAAGGAAAACCCTAAAAATTCAAAAATATCCAAAAACTTCAAAAAAATGTATAAAATCAAAGAAAAAGCAGAAAAATGTGAACTCAGTCTCTATTTATGCTATATTTTATTGTCCTTATTAGAAAAATAGTGTGGAAAATTTTTGAGGTTGTTTGCTATTTTTAATTCCTATTTTTCATACAGCCAGACCCTATTCCACTGTTTGCTCTTATTTTGCTATTTAAAAATACTAAAAATGTTTTGAAAAATGCACAAAAATCACAAAAACAGTAAAAAATCATAAAAATCCCAAAAAGACTTTATCCCTGAATTTTTGACTATTTTTGAGTATTTTTATAAATATTATAGTACCCCTTTATGTATATATATGGTATTTCTAAAAAATAAAAGAAGAAAAAAATATAATATATATATATATATATTATATGTATTATAAGCCTCATACAGGGGTTAGTGTA
>JAZKJV010005286.1:0-248128 GCA_037367405.1 Ottelia alismoides
TGGATGGCATAGATGAGGCCAAGGTCTTGATCGGACGATGAAGAAAAAAAAGGCAGGCATGGAGAGCGTGGAGCCGTTGGATCAGAAGGAGATCCAACGGCCCTGGTGAGGGCAGATAAGACAAAAGGAGACGGGCCACGTGGCTCACCCAGAACGGGCCACGTGGCCCAATTAGATTATTCAGAGAGAAAACTCAAAATGCTAACCACAAGAACTACAAGTTTCATGTTAACCAGAACTAGAGATGAGGTCATCTGTAGATACAAAATATTTTTGAGGGTATTTTTAAGGCTAAAAATACCACAGATTTTACTTTTGCCATTTTTTTGTGATTTTTAATTTATCAAGGACTCTGATAATTACAGGACATTAACTGGATTTTATTGACACAAATTTAAGCAAGGGGGTTAATAATGGGAAATTGTGATGATGAAATTGGGTTTCATCACCCCCTTATAATTAAACTATGATCGTCCTCGAGCATCACAGAAAATGAATAAGTTGGATTAACCCCCTTATGCATGTGAGTACAGGATCCAATTTGTTCAAGTCCACTTAACTTTTGAGGTCCAAAATTCTAGAATTCAACCCAACCTTAATCAAGAGGCACCCAATTCCTCTAATTCTCCAGACTCTCTCTGATATACGTATAATCTAAAGGATATGAAATTTAATGTTGACTACGATTCCAAGAGTAGAGTCAAACCATCACCCAAAGCCTTGGTCCAAGAAATTCTCCTAAGGACCCAATCCTCAACACTAGGGAATAAATCAAATCTTGCATCCATTCCACCGTCTCTTTAGTTGTTAGACTTAGAAAATGTAGATGGAAGGCCAGTAATGGAGGGTATGGGATTGTGTCATTTCTTCTTTCCCTCTCATTGGAACAAGGATCCTGTCTAGTGCCTTTTACGTAACACATTTTTTGTGTTGATCAGTGCGTCCGTCAAGAGAAGTTGGAGCCGTCTGCACTTGTTTTTTTGGGAATACACCGGGGTTTGTCTTTTTTGAGTACCTATCGTACCTTCGACACCCAGACTTGTAGCATTTACGATGCAGAGCCCTTTTTTGGTGCAAGCCCGACTCCTGGTCCTAATAGCGGTGGTCCAAGTGGACACTTTGAAATGGTTGGGAGCGCTCGCCTTTGGTGGAAGCTCTTTGATATGTAACTTTGTGGAATGAGAGCTTTTCTTTGATATTTCTTTGATTTGTAGTATTTTTGTCTAGCTCCACTGCTTTTACCAAGAGTTGGCGCACAATGATCGACATTTTTTTATTTAATCACACCCTGGCACTTAGGTCAATATCAAGAGATTAGTATAAGAACCAAGTTCTCATAACTGGCTAATATTTGCTGACACTCAGGTTTCATGAAGCCTTCAAAGATTTTATCCCATCCTCGAGCATCATTAGATCAAATCCAAACTTGAATTCCTCATCCCAATCCCTCAAGTGAAAAATCAACTCATCTCATCAAAACCGCAGTCGTGTATGTGATGTGCTGACCATATTCTTTATGTCTGAGACTAAGCATGGAATATAGCATGCAAATCTAGAAACCTAGGGAAATGTGGATGATTAAGTCTATGACCCTGATGGCTAAGGTTGGTTAACCTAAAATCTCAAAGACCTCATTAAAACTAAGTTTCCTTGATCATTTCAGATCCTGGGTGGAAGTGTAAAAGTAGAGGATTAATCCAACTCCTTCATTCAAAAACAAGATTTTTTTTTGAAACTTCAAGAGATATTAGGACTGTCTAAACTCAATTAAGTAGATGCATCTGCATTCAGCCAGTATGGATGTGAGTACAGGCGAAGCCTGTTGCTTGAGGACGGGGCCTTACGCGATGTCCTCTAAACCATCCAATCTGCTAAGGGCGAACCCTCACTGAACGCGGCTACTTAATTTGGCTTAGTAGTCACTAATGACTCCTAAAGGATTTTGGGTTTTTTTCATTTTTATGGATTTTAATTGAAGGTTAAAACACGGGTTAGACTCAACTTTCCTGAAAAGAGAGAAAATTTTCAAAATCATGTCACACAAATAAAAAGTTTTCAAAACATTTTCAAAACAAGAAAAAATCATTTTCAAAAATATTTTTATCAAAATAGTGCAACATAGTATAGAAAAATCCGTGAAAAACATTTGAGTCCACTTAGTTCAAAGAATTTTACTTTAGCCAAAAAGTTTTAAATTTTTCAAATTTTTCAGATTATGGCTAAAGTAAGTATACTGTATATACGGTATACCCCCCTATACTTAAACTTTGCTATGTCCTCATAGCACTAGATGATACAAGTCCATAGGTCCATTTAAATATAGAGAAATATACGGAGCTAAGAGGGGCTCCCCCTATACCTAGGTTAGAAATAACCTAAGTATAAAGGCAAGGAAAGGAGAGTAGAGAAAATCACGGGGACTCGGGTCCCCCCCATACTTAGGTTGAGATTAGCCTAAGTATAAAGATGGAATTTATGTTGGAGAGACCCAAGGTGAACGAAGAAGAAGGATGGAATTTACAAGTGAGCGGATGAATCTACGGAGATGGGTGGAGTGACTAAGGCTCTGGGGAGTGTATCGAAGCAAACTTGGCTCAATCAAGCAAGCAAGACCCTCAATTTCACCAGCTCACACATGAAACAAATCGAGGTTGGTTTATTATCTTGTCGATTTTATTGGTGATAAAACATTTGATGTTTACGCGGAAAAAAATGTTAAGTGAAAATCAATGCGTAAACGAGGGTGTTGCTCTCCCGAAACCAAAATTTTACTCCATTTTAGGTTGACTTGCAATTAATAGTCCCAATTATTTTAGGATTGTCACTGATTAATGTGAGCACATAAACCAAGCATTCATCGTCTACCGTTCATTCCCATTTTCCATTAATCCTAGGTGATCAAGCTAGGAAGGGAAACCGAGAAAAACCATGTATTCGATAAAAATGCGATCTAGGCTAAGCGATAAAACATGCAGTGACTTGCCGAAAATCCGTGAAAAACTTGGGCTATTTTGAAAATCAAAATCAATATGTATGCAAGTCGATCAAAAATCCGCACCTAACAAGCTTCTATTAGCGGGGAAAAATTTGATTAAGTGAAGCGATGCTACGTGCGTCTTGAATTAAGGTGTGTCCTACCTACGAGCAAGCACATAAAAATCTGAATGACAAAATGAGCTCGAAGAGCCGCGTGCCTGGTCCTAGGTCGACACTCAAGTGGGGACGATCCCCACACAATCACAATCGTTCGATTACAATTGCGAATCTTCAATCGA
Organism: Ottelia alismoides; assembly: GCA_037367405.1. Taxonomy (NCBI): domain Eukaryota; kingdom Viridiplantae; phylum Streptophyta; class Magnoliopsida; order Alismatales; family Hydrocharitaceae; genus Ottelia; species Ottelia alismoides. Next base: position 3,276 of record JAZKJV010005286.1, read on the forward strand.
AGACCGTTGTAAAGGACAAATTATTACAAGAGACAATAATATGCAGAAATGACATTTTTTTCTTGACGTGCTTCAAGCGTGCTTCTGCGGCTCCTCGCAGTGGGAAGCAACAGCTCCTCGCCTCCTTGAACACCAAGGGCCCTGCCACAAAAGCAATGGTTAGATATCAACAGAGAAGAAAATTTTATAATGCAAGACAAATTAACAATCTTGACCTATAAAGAAAAACACTTAATTAAATAAATGAAAATCCAAAAAAAATACAAGAAATGAGCTGTGTCCCCGGCAACGGCGCCATTTGACGAGCCGTAAAATCGGCCCTTTAATAACGTGTAATTAACACTCGATATGTCATCGCAGTCAAGCCAATTCGGGTCATCAAAGAGCATCTCATGGATATTTCAAATAAGAATAAGATGGTCGTGTTTTTATTTTACTGGGCAAGAAACCAAGGTCGAACTCAAGGACACGAGCCTCTCTCGTATTATCCAGATTTCTATCCACATAAGTGTTGAAATTAAAGAAGCATAGGTCAAATTATGCAAGAAGACACAACAATGCATTAAAGAAAAGAATAAACATGCATTTTTTTTATTTTATTTTCATCATGCAAATGAATGCAATGAGATGCAACGAAAATATGCCCTAAATCTGAGTAATGAGCCAAGTAAACGATGAATCAATTTCAGATTTAAATGAGATGACGAACTTGATTTGAACAAGGCATACGTTAAGTAATAAGAGACACATGGCTTCTAAAATATTGCATCAAAAATTTTGTGTCCAAAATAACATGAGTATGCCATTAGGAAGTGCATCAAACAAGATTTAAAATGCCACTGAAATCACCTGAAACGGAGTTACGAAGCTCAAGATATGCAATAAAGAAGACAAGGGCATAAACGCAAGAAAACATGAAATAAAACTAAAATATAAGAAAATTAGGGACCTTCCCTGTAAATTGCTCACACGCACAGGGGCATTTTTACAATTTTAAAAACTTACGAGGGTTTCAATGCAAAATATCCAATGTACATGTGCGCTGCACGTGATGCAGTACCTATCTTGAAATTGGAGAAGTCGCCGGGGCCTCATTGCAATTTACCTAGAGTCGCACGTGCTGTGCACGTGCTCTTCCAAGCTCGGGACGGCTCAAAGGCTCGGAGAAGGCTCGGGCTGCTTCGACTAGGCTCAAAAGTCACGAACTGCTAGGCTCGGAGTCGCAGGAGGATTGGAGTAGGCTTGGGACCTCCAAGCCTAGAGCTCGGAAGCTGAGGATCGGACTTTGTCTAGAGATGACACGTGGCTGATCGTACACCGTCAAATCTTCGAAGATCCAACGGTATCTAACGTCGTTGGCGTGGCTTCATCTGAGCCGTCAGATGGTCACTGGACGAGGACCATCCAACGGTCGCTGAGCTTCCTCCTCCATCTTCAGCTCGCGGCGGGTTCAGAGCTCCGACGAAGGAGCTCCTCCTCCGCCACTGGTGTTCGAGCTTTGTAGGCTTCCCCGAAACTCTGTGGAAGTGTGTCGAGGTAGAGGGAAGATCGGTGAAGACGTCGGGCATCTTTGCTCAGCCCATCGGAGCCCTGATGATGCTGGCGAGTTCGACAAAGTTGGCTCCGGTGGAGCTCCGATTGTTGATATTTTTGATGACCTGCACAGTGAAGCACATAACCGAAGCAAAGAACGTGTGTGCGTGAGTGGAGTGAGGTTCCCTACGAGTGGAAGGAAGTGAGGAATCGAAGCTCCTCCACCGAAGAGGGCGGAGGAGGTGGGTCGGAGATGACCATAGGTGAAGAAGGGAGATCAGTGATTCAAATTAGAGCGTGTGATCAGTGGAGGTGTGATGAAGCTATAATGGGGGTTTGTGAACGGCGATAACAGCAATGGCGACCTAATTAATTGAGCAAAGAAATAAAGAAATTGAAGAGATGAGTAGAAGGAGCTTACCTGGAAAAAATAGGTGGGGTGGGGCCTAGGCTCGAATTTTCAAAGAACCTCTGGTCATCGCTGAACTCCCCCGGCTATGGGGAGCAGCTTGGCGGAGGCTAAGCTCCGCGGGCCTGGCCTACCATGGCCAGGGGTCGTCACCGGAGGTAACCTTCTTCTTTGCGCTCCTCTCCGCCCCCTCGCTATCACCGGGGGACGGGGGCTTGCTGGGAGGTACCTCGCGTAAAGGTGGACGACGGCTACAGGTGGATGCGGCGAGGTATTTGAAGGCGGAGGTTGTGATTTGGCTGGTGAGGACGTGGGTTGCGAGGGGATTATGGAGTGACTGGAGAGATCCGCGTGGGTTAATGGAGGGCTTGCGAAGATGAGGATGAGTGGTGACGGTCGTGGAGCTTCCGGGTAGTGGAGGTGGTGGCTGGAGACGCAGGGAAAATGGAAAGGGCTAGGCTTCCACGCGAGGTAGCGAACGTGGGAGAGAGAGGGTACCCGGAGGTAGACGACGACCTGTGGCCGTTGGATTTGGAGATCCAACAGCGGACGTTTAAGCGCTGAAGAACGACCCTGATGAGATCTAGGATGATAGGATCGAAGGGTCGTAGAGTCGCCACATGTCACCTTGGCGATAAAGTGCAAGCGGACGGGTACGATGCGAAGGAGGCGCTGCTAAGATGTCACCACGTGTCAGGTGAATGGGCAGGCAGAGGCGGGCGGCTGAGATGTGAGATGGAGATGATCGAATGGTGGGGAGTTCAGGTGGCGATAGACGATGGCAATCCTACGATCATACGGTCATCGGGCGGTTGAACAGGTGACAAGTGACGCAAGGGGATATGAGGCGCTAACGGATGGCATAGATTAGGCCAAGGACTTGATCGGACGATGAAGAAAAAAGGCAGGCATGGAGAGCGTGGAGCCGTTGGATCAGAAGGAGATCCAACGGCCCTGGCAAGGGCGGATAAGACAAAAGGAGACGGGCCACGTGGCTCACCCAGAACGGGCCGCGTGGCCCAATCAGATTATTCAGAGAGAATTTTTTATTTTTGAGTGGTTAAAAGGCCGAATTGGAGAAAACTCAAAACATGAAAGTTGTAGATCTCGATAAGATCTACAAGTATCATGTTGACTGGAATTGGAGATGAGGTCATCTGTAGATACAAAATATTTTTGGAGGTATTTTTAAGGCTAAAAATACCACAGATTTTACTTTTGCCATTTTTTTGTGATTTTTAATTTATTAAGGACTCTGATAAATACAGGACATTAACTGGATTTTATTGACACAAATTTAAGCAAGGGGTTAATAATGGGAAATTATGATGATGAAATTGGGTTTCATCAATTTGGTGAATGATGAACAAGATAATGGTAGGGGTATGGTGATTATGAAATGGATGAAGTGGTGGAATCTATGATGTAGTGAAGGTGATGGTGTTTGATGAAAATGATGTGGTGGTAGAAATGAACGAAGATGAACAAGACACAAAAAATAGATGTTAGATAAAAAAATGACAAAGTTGGGATAGAGAAATTACATGTGGTTCATCGGATTTGCGGAGCAGCTACGCTGGAATACTATCATGGCCTCGAGGGGCATAGTGGATTCACCGTGAAGCTAAGTGAGCTTGTTGGGAAACTCGCGATGAGGGGATGGTGGTCGCTGCGGAACTCACCTGAAAGAAGGTTGTCGCTTTGTATCGTAGTGGAATGCTGTCAACGATCGATCGCTATGAGCTCTCTCCTTTTTCTCTAAGAATGGTTGGTTATGGGAAAATGAAGAAGACGAGATGAATAAAAAGAAGAAGAATGGGAAGTTGGAGAAAAATGAAGGTGGAGATTGAGTTGAATGGGAGGTAGAAAAGAAAATGGAGTTGAATGGGAGTTATTGTAGAGAAAGAAATATAAATAAAATAAAATAAAACAAAATGGGCTACTAAAAAGAGATAAAATAAAAAAAGACAGGAAATGGAAAATTTATGTAAATATCAACAAAATAAAATGCAACAAACAAACAATATGTACACATTTTTTGACATTTCTAATTTTAATTTTTTTGTGTTTTCAATAAAAGATATCTATCAAAAAATATTAGAGATAAAATAAAAACACAAACATATTTTTTGGATTTTTTAAGAAATTAGAAAAACTAAATAAAAAATGATAAAGGAAAAATATGTATATTATATGCAAAGTCACTTCGCCTTATTTTCAATAACAAAACATTTTTTTGAGATTTTTTAATTATGTAATTTATTAAAGTATAAACTAAATAAATTAGTAGAAAAATAAATACATCAAAAAGGTTAGATTTGTACAAAAGAACAAAGTCAAATTTATTGCATTTTGTACAATATACAACTAGGTCCCAAAACTCAAATTTTGCAAACGAGCTCTAACTTAAATGAATTCAATTTCATTGGATAGATAGTTTTCTAACATAAACTTTAAAAGTGAGTTTGGTGAAATTATAGTCCATAAAGAGCGGGAATTTATCAGGAAGTTGGACTTTAAGGCTTTTTCTCTTTAGGATCTAGGAGTATTTATTTGCAGTAAAATTTATTTATATTTTTATATTTTTGTATACATTTTTATAAACAAGTCAGAAAAAGAATTATCCAAAAAGGAGTTGAAATTAAAAATTTAAAAATACATGAAGTTTGGACTATTTACAAGTGAAAACTACTTTATTTTATGGCTTTTTATTATTAATTTATTTTGTACACTATAATATATAATAATTAGTGTATTTTATTTACAACAGTTATTTTATTAATTTATTGATTTTATGAATATTTACTTGAGATTTTACTCAGGGATTTTGCTAAGATCAATATATTGAGATGATGAATTGTAGATTCATCACCCCCTATACTTAAACTTTGCTAGTCCTCGAGCAAATAAGGAATGATTAAGTTGGATTAACCCCTGACTGTGCATGTGAATACAAGACTTGATCCGTTGAAGAACTCTCAATTTTAGTGATCCTAAAATTCTAAGATGAACCAAGCTCTAGCCAAAAGGTATCCAATTTCCCTAATCATCAGACTCTTTCTATTTACATATAGTATAGGGATATGACTTTAAGTGTGGGTTGCAGTTACAAGAGTAAGTCACAACTTCACCCAAAATCCAGTCCAAGAGACTCTCCTAAGAACCGATCCTCGACACTAGGGAATAAACCATTTCTTGTATCCAATCTACTGTCTCTTTAGTTGTCAGACTTAAAAGTGTAGATGGAAGGCCAGTTGATGGAGGGCATATCATTGTGTCATTTCTTCTCTCCCTCTTATTGGAACAAGGATCCTCTAGAGTGCCTTATTAACTCAACACATGTATTTTTTGGTTATTGATTAGTGTGTCCGTTAAGAGAATTTGGAGTCATCTGCACTTGTTTTCCTAGGAATACACCAAGGTGTGCCTTATTTGAGTACCTATCGTACCTTTTACACCCAGACTTGTAGCATTTACGATGCAGATCCCTTTTTGGGTACTAGACCGACTCCTGGTCCTCATATCGATGGTCCAAGTGGACAATTTGAAATGGTTGGGAGAGCTCGCCTTTGGTGTAAGCTCTTGATATTTGACTTTGTAGTGTAGAGCTTTTTCTTTTTCTTCTTTTTTTCCTGAAACTTTGGCTAGCTCCACTGCTTTTACCAAGTTGGCACACACTGATCAACAAATTTTAGATTTCATCACACCTTGACACATAGGTACATGTTAAGAGATAGTACAGGAACCATGTTCTCATACTGGCTAAAGGTGCTGACACTCAGGTTTCGTGAAGCCTTCATTTATTTTATCCCATCCTCCAGCATCATAAAATCAGGTCCAAACTCAATCCTTCATCCTAGTTCCTCAAGTGAAATTTCAACTCATCTCATCACAATTGCAATTGTGTATGTGAGGTGTTGATCATATTCTTAAGGTAGAGACTAAGCGTGCAATATAACACACAAATCTTTCAAACTAGGGAAATGTGAATAATTAAGTCAAAGACCCTAATGACTAAGGCTGGTTAACTCAAAATCTCAAGACCTCATAAATCAAGTGTTCTTGAACTTCACTAGTCTTGTGTGAATGTGTAATTGTTAGGGACTAAACCAACTCATTAGTTAGTTTTTTTTGGATTATGTCTTTCTGATTTTTTTACTTTTTATTTGAAAAAAATGGAAAATTCGGTTTTTTGTTTTTTAAAAGAAAGAAAAAGAAGAAAGAAGATTTTTTTGAAAAAGGTTTTTGTTGTTTTTTTTCAAAAGTTTTTTTAAAAAAAGGAAAATAAGAAAGGACGCATATTTTTTGAAAAAAAAAATTTTGAAAAGAAAGAGGAAGAAGATTTTTTTGAAAAGTTTTTTTAAAAGAAATTTTTTGAAATTTTTTTTTAAAAAAAAGTGTATAATTTTAAAAAATAACAAGAAGAGATTTTTTTTGAAAAAGGAGAGTTTTTTGTTTTTTGTTTTTTGTTTTTTTGAAAAAGTTTTGTTTTATGAAAATTTTTTATTATACCTCTTATTTACAACAATTTACCCATAACCCCTTATTTTAATTACAAACAAGTCAAAGTACGACCTATAGGTAAAGTTTATATGTAATATATGCAAACCCCCCTATACTTAGCATGTGATATGTCCTCACACTAGGTGACAAAAAGCCATAGCTCGTACTAAGCATAAGTGGGTGAAAAGAATAGAAGAGAAAAAGAATATAAGAGTGTTGGAGAGTAACAACAGGCATCGCCCCCTATACTTAGGCTCTGGTCAGCCTAAGTATTGGAGAAAGCACAAGATTGGGGACCGATGAGAGTAGGGAAGAATATACAAAAAGAAAATAAAAAGAAGAGACGGTGCAACTCAGATCATTCTCCCCCTATACTTAGGATCTAGTCATCCTAAGTAAAGCCATAAAATGAAAATGATACAGAACTAGGTGAGTGATGTGAATCACAGGGTGGGGGATGGAAATAAAGGAAGGAAAATCTATACAAGGAGGAGTGAGAATATACAAAGATCAACAATGTTTGTGACAACTTTCTTGCTAGAGCAAGGGGGTGGGTAGCATACATATGTGTCGCTGTCAGAATCATCCTCAGGGGAATAATAGTGAGGGGTAGGGAACATCCAACGAGGGTCGACACATGGCTGCTTGCTCAAATATGGCTTAAGAACAGTTGAACTGAGCTCATTCATATAGATCACCTCATCCGGACATGATGAGGACTCCTCAAAAAATTCCTTCTCTTGTATGACAAAGGCAACTTTCTTAGCCGGCTTTCTAGAACCTGAGGCATCAAGAGGAAGAGGAGAGTGATACGTCTTGAGGAGTTTGGGGGAGCACCTCGAGGAATCAATACTCTTCTTCTTGTTACGAGATGACCGATTAGAGGATGGAGCAACTGATTTATCAAGATTGGTTAATTTGATCCCAGTTGTCTCTTTTGGTGTAGGTCCTGGATGTAGTATGTGTGCGGTGCTGACCAGAGGTTCATAATCATATGAGTCACCATATGCATTGTAATACTCCTATAGGGTCAGCACACGTCTATGGTATGGCATAGTTTTGTTGGCTTGGCATTGTTCGGCTCATGCGTGGGATAATCAAAATAGTCAAGGAAATTAGAAATGATCATGTCCGACTCAGGGGTAACTTATGGTTGTGAGTGCTCTCTAGAAGCTATCACAGCGGTTGTGATGCAAGCAGTTGGTGATGTGGAGGTGTAGGGAGTCTCTGAACTAATGCTCGTTTGGACAGTCGATATCTGAGGTGTACTAGAGATACGGGAATCAACTATCTCTCGGAGGTCGCGGTTGTCTGTGACTTTATGGGTTACCTTAGAATATCATGTGACCTCAAAGATTGGGTGAGGTTGGAGTGCTCAAATGCAGTGAAATCGATCTTCTGAACCTCGCAATCTATAGTTTCCTTAGCCAAGGCTAAGAATAGCTTCCTGAGAATGATTAGAGACTGGGTGAACTCTCCTCGGTGCTCAATGTCAATGATCGTGAAGTCTTGCTGGAGTAGAGCACATTGGAAAGTAATGATGACTAAAATGGTTCCTCTTGACCGTTTTCTAGACCGATCAGCTAACTGAACGAGCTCTCTCATCTTCCTTCTTGATCTGAGTTTGAGCTTGGCAAACACGAAGGTCACGAGGATATTTATCGATGAGTCATCATCTATTCTTGCATGGGTAAAGGTAGTGTCTTTGATTTCACAATCAAACCTACGAAATCGCTTCACTCTGCGGCTCTAGGTTTTTCTCCCTATTACCAAAGGGGTGGCCATAAACACTATGTGTCTCTCAGTCCTTGTCCTCTTATTGCCCGACCTTTTAGGCATAAATTCACTTCTCACAAATCTTTTGAGGTCGGGAAAGTGTTCGATGGCCATTATTAAGGGAATCTCAAAACGCAACTCTCTATAATCGCTTCCCTAACTACAGGGTCCATTTTTAGGTCTTTTCCATTTTCAATTTTTATGGTGTTTTCAGATTTTTCAATTTTTTTTGGTCTTTTTGGTAGGTGAAGGAGGAATAGGAGAATGTACAGACTCTAGTTTGGTGGGAAAGTGGTTAGTAGAAGAGGGAGGTAGAAGGGACTCCAGTTGTACATGACGTGTGGTCAATCTGGTGTCTTCCAGATTGTTCAAAATTCAATCTGTGAAATCCATGATTAACTTTCATACATGGACTCTTGTTAGGTCTAGAAATGTCATCCTCTAATCAGCTCTCATAACACATCATAAGAGAAGTCTACTCAGTTGGAGGATACTGTTGAGAACTCGGGATCTTATACTCAACACACCTTGACTTAGGTGTGTAATCCTAGGTTGAGTATGGCCCATCTGTAGGGAAGATGTTGGTCGGAGCCTCATAAGGTCAATCCAGTAGATAGGGGGTCTGTAAATTGGTCGCATGAATCCAATCCCTTGTATATGTCGGCTCTCTGAATGGGTGGTATCAAGGCTAGTCAATGTGGGCTTGATCACTAAGGTCGATCAAGCCTGGAAGATCATGTAGTGCAGGCCTCTCCATTTGGTCTATTTAGTCAACCATGTTGTATCCTAAGGTCAAGTCGGGATGTGTATAGGTCAATTGTTGTCCGATCCCAACTCGAGGTGAGAATGAGGTATGTGGAGGCAACTGATTCTGCCAATCATTCATCTCAATAGTTGCGTGCTCTTCGATTTGTTCCTTAACTCCAACAAGCGGATGAGAATATGGTGAGTCAATCCATGGTGGATGTGGGTCAGCGGTGTAGGAATGTGGGGTAGGTTAGAAGTATGAAGAAGTAGGGAAGGCAGTTGGAGTTCTGACTTCAAGGTCGGGGTGTGGGTATGAGGAGGAATAAGAGGGTGGAGAAGATCGGAATATGGTTATTAGATTCGTCGGCCAACCTAGGTCCTTTGGCGAGTTATAGGGATATTAAGGCCTACCTTCGTTGTTTATGTCATCACCACCTGCATCCTTGGACCAAGTGGGGCTCGGCTTTTCGAGAAATAGCATAGTAATGGTCAATACTATCTGGCATTCATCCATTGATCCCTGATTTATGGTCGGCCACCTCCCAGTGATGAAAGATCTCCTACATCAAAGTTGAGATTCAATCGCCCGAAGTCTTGCAAGAGTGGTCGGGATGCACTACTCCAGGAGCTCAGAGAAGAAGAGTGACCTGGATATGATTAACAATATTTTGATATCTTCAAAGAGAGATGGAAGAATGAAGCGGGTCGAGGAAGAAAGCGTGCAAGTGCACCGAATAACACACAAACATATAAACACAAGAGCAAACCCTGAGTTCATCTTCTCAACACAATGATGGTCCAAAAGTCTGACCATTTATCTTTTTAATTTTTAATTAGGTGATTAATCAAAATTTACGTCCAATTATGCAAGGCTTTAAAGTAGGTTTTGGGTACTATCCTAGGCATGTGTCCTCACCTCTCAACAATATCACAAGTGTACAATTTGGGTTTTGCTTTCCCGAAAACAATTGTTAATTTTAGTCAATTTTTTTGGTCAACTCTGATTAGCAGTCCCGATTTTAAGTTTGATTTTCACTTGATTAATCCACCAAGTACGGCATGCCTAACGATCAGTCTCGATTTCCTTTTAACCTAAGCTTCAAAACCAATGGGAAGGGAGTCGAGAAAAACCAATGCAAATAGTGAAATAAATGATGCATGCCTAGTTTAGAAGACTTACAGTGATCCTCGCGATCTACGTATAGGATGCAACACTGAATTGAAATTTTATACTATATGAAATGCAAATGAGAAAACTGTTCCTAGATAGGCAGTTCTATTAGCGAGTGATGAACAATTTAATTTGGACTAATAGCTCTTCAGTCTAAGTGCGTCTTTTTAAATGTGATGTGTGGCCCTAAAGATTACGAGCACAAGCAATAAAAATATTCTTGTAAAAATGCTCAAATAGTTGTGAGTGCAAGTCCTATTCTACATCAATCAACTACGTGACCACGAATGGGTCAAATGTCCAGTCCTGATACACGTGTAAGCTCTCAAACAAGAGCCATTGTTAGAAGCAAACTACCTAAATTATTGCAACACAATAATTACAAAATTTTACAAAAATGAAAATGATCTCAAAAATAAATTAAAATTTCCTTGATCTTCAGCAGTCGGAGCGTGTCATGTCCGTCGCCCTCTGATGCACTCCAAGTCCACCAAGCCCTCGTAAATAAAAGAAATTTATATTAGAAAGATAAACAACAAAATATATACAGAAATGAGCAGAAAAATAATTGAGAGGAAGAAGAAAAAATGGATTAATTACAAGGTGGCTTGGGGGTCAGACTACCAAAGTGAGAGAAAACCTAAATCTAATTTTCTAAATTAAACCCTAAGCCATTTGCCTCCCCGGCAACGGTGCCATCTGATAATCGGGCTAAGTGGGCATACTAATCGGTACTAGTTTCGCACGACACTCAGCCAATTATATAGAAATGAGAAAAGATCTCCTCGAGGAGTGTCTCGGCTTCAATTTATATCTTGGGAAAGTCCGGGATCGAACACAGGGAGGCAAAGGAACAACTTTGGGTCAAATAAAACACTTAGCTCTAGGCTTCCAATGCATTTTTTTTATATGCAAAATAAATTTGAATGCAAAATGCATGTGAATAAAGTTAATAAGAAAGCACACAACTTAGCTAAATTAATTTTAATGTGAAATTGATCAAATTTAGCCAAATTATATTTTTTTCTAGAAATCTAATCCAGTGATGAATGCAAAACACATTTTTTGGAATTTTAAGGGTTAAAATGCAATAACGAAAAATGTACACTTTTATGGGTTTTTATGCAATTTTTCACAAAAACAGAATGCAAAAATTATGAAAGTTTTATTAAAAGTTAAACATGATGAAATGAAGCTACAATAATTTTTTGAAATGTTTTGAGAATATATCAATTTTATGAATTTTTAATTAAAATAGAGTGATTGTGAGTATTTAATTCCTAATAAATCAACTAAATTTACTCAGAGAATGAACTATCTCAAAAAAGGTATTTTGATGAGCAATCTAGGAGAGTTAGAATTTTGTAAAAATAATGTTCTATGGATTTAATTAAAAATCAATTACTAAAATAAGTAACTAATATATTTAAGGCACGAGACAACTCAAATTTAGATAAAATTTGGATAATAATTAAAGAGAATTTCATAATTTACATTTTTTGGGTAGTTTTTGGTGTAACTGTTAATTAAAAACCATTTTCAGATCAAAAATTTGGTAAACTATGCAATTTTTCACTACAACAATTTTCATTAATTACCAAGAGCTCACAGTAATCTAAATAAATAGATAAATGATAGAGAATTAAATGATCTTCAGCATGCTATTTCTGATAAAAGAAAAGATGATGAAATGATATCCAAGTTACATTGGAAACAGAGGGTTGTCCTGGAAATACAAAATTTGAACATGAACAAGCTGAAATATGCACCCGTACTCGTTTGTAATTAGAAAACTTAACAAGAAAAGCATACAATTTTTCCAATAAAAAAAGAAGGAATGACTTTCTTCCTCCTCCGTTGGAAGTTAGGGCTTGGTTGGGTGAAGGGAGCGTGAGGCGGCTCCACTGGAGGCAGCGGTGCGGCCCGTGCGGGAGGCGTGGTGGTTGAGATGATGGTGCTGCTCGGAGAGGATGGTGTCGCTCGTAGGAGGCTTCGCATGGAGGCAAGCTTGGAGGCACGGGGGCATGGCGAGGGAGGTGGCGTAGCTAGGGAGCCGACGGTGGGGATCGGACGCGATGGAGGATGAGGAGGGCCTAGCCCTGGTGGCAAGGCATCGACGGGAGGCAGCGCCGCTCGAAGTGCATGTGGTGGAGAGGTGGAGCACGGCCAGCGGTGGTGGAGAGGATGGTACCCCTCACAGGTGGCTTTGCACATAGGCGAGCTTGGGGACACAGGCCACGGTGGTTGAAGAGGGTGGCATGGTAGGGCCGCACAATGTTGGTGGTTGAGCGAAAGGAAGCAGCGACGTCCTGCTTTTTTTCTGATTTTAGTTTTAGTTTTTTTTCTCAAACAGAAATCAAACACATGAAAGACAAATAAGGTGGTGATTTGGTGAATGATGATCAAGATAATGGTGGGGTGATGTTGATTATGAAATGGAGGAAGTGGTGGAATTTGAAGATGGTGTAGTGAATGTGGTAGTGTTTGATGAAAATGATGTTATGGTGGAAATGAACGAGTATGAACAAACATAAAAAAATTTGACATTAGATAAAAAAATGACAAAGTTGAGATAGATAATTTACCTGTGGTTTGTCGGATTTGTGGAGCAATTATGTTGGACTCCTGTCGTGGCCTCGAGCGCTGCGACAGATGCATCGCGAAGCTGAGCGAGCTTGACGGGAAACTCACGATGCGAGGACGGTGGTCGTTGTGGATCTCGCCTGAAAGGAGGTCGTCGCTTAGTATTGTGGTTGAACGCTGTCAACGATCGACCTCAATGAGATCTCTTCTTTTTCTCTAAAAATGGTGGATCAGGGGAAAATGAAGAAGAGGAGATGAATAAAAGAAAAATAATGGGAAGTTGGAGAAAAATGAAGGTGGAGATTAAGGAGTTGAATGGGAGGCTTAAAAAGAAAATGGAGTTGAATGAAAGTTATTCTAGAGAATGAAAAATAAATAAAAAAATTAAATAAAATAAAGTAGGCTACTAAAAAGAGAGAAAATAAAAGAAGAAAAGATGGAAAATTTAAGTATATTTTGCAAACGAGCTCCGGTTTTAATGAAATCACTTTCATTAGATAGATAATTTTCCAACTTAAAATTTAAAAGTGAGTTTGGTGAAATTGGAGTTCATACGGAGCGGGAATTTCGTCGAGAAGTTGTACTTTAAGGCTTTTTCTCTTTGGGATCTAGGAGTATTTATTTGCAGTGAAATTTATTTTATATTTTTATTTTTTATATCATTTTTATAAACAAGTTATAGAAAGAAATAGTCGAAAAGGAATTGAAATAAAAATATAAAAATACATGAAGTTTGGGCTATTTACAGGGGAAAAACTCCTTTATTTTACAGATTTTTATTATTAATTTATGTTGTACGATATAATATATCATAATTAGTGTATTTTATTTACAAGAGTTTTTTTTATTTATTGATTGATTTTATGGGCATTTATTTGAGATTTTACTCAGGTATTTTGCTAAGATCAATATATTGAGATGATGAATCATCGATTCATCAAGCAGCTGGTTGCTAATTATAGGAATTAATACCCCTCTTAGCATAACCAGCAGTACTCTTCTCGCCCCACTCCTCACTATTCCTCTCAAGGATACCAGCAGTAGTCTCCCCAGCAATACCAGAGTCTGAGGCCCCATCAGAGCGGCTCTTCTGAGGTTGTGATGAATCTCCATTTAATCACCTTTATTCTATCATTTTTGGCCTTTAAACCCTAGCTAAATGCATGTAAATACCATAAGTTTGCATAACTTAACATTCATTATGTATTGTATAAATACTGTATAAAATACATTGTTTAAAGCCAAAATAAAAGAATAAAGAAAAGAAAATATATAAGTAAAATATCATTATGATCCTAAACCCCGAGACATAGGCATCTTGATGATTGGGTCGACAAGGAATAAAGTAGGGGGAGATAAGGATCAAAAACATTAATAAAACTCTCGTTTATATTCTTCACTATTGTATTTTTGGGACCTATTTTATTGTTTATTATTTATACCTCAAATAAAGGAACTGACTTTGTACATGAAATTTGTACATAAAAATGTATAGAAAAATACAAAATTGATTTCACACAAAAATAATATACAGTGCACTTTTTATACTTCGAATAAAAAGCCAAAACCCAAACTTCCCTGACCTACATCTTCTCAATAAAAGCTCAAAATGTAGCAAGATCACCTTTAACTATATAACTTTTAATAGCTAATTAATGAACGTGGTTTCAGTAAATTTGGAGTTAAGGTATGAAAGTTAGGTTTTAGACCCCTATTGTACAATATACCTGAATAAAATATTCATTTTATTTATTCTTTATAATATTTATGATTTTTTTTATAATTTTATATTTTATAATTTTGTGAATATCACTTATAGCATATGTATATATATTTATAATAAAATAAAACCATAAAGAAAATAAAAAATAAATTAATATACAAAAATACATAGATGAATATACAATACTTATAGATGTATAATAAGTATACATATTTGTTTAAGTGTATAAATTATATCAGAAAAATACAATAAAAATATATTTGTATATATTTAAATAAGATATAAATATATAAATTATGAAAATATAATAATAAAATAAAAAATATGAAATAAAAATAAAATATACATGATATAGGTAAATATACTTATAAATAAAACCCTAAAAAGTAACTTAAATTAACCCGTACTAAATACTAAATAAAATAGCAAGCATTTTTTTATAATCTAAAATTAGTGAATTCATTTATTATTTTATTTTGAATTATTTATCATTTTTAGGCTATTTTGTCCTCTTGTGGTCCTATGTGGACCAATCACATCCCACCAACTGTTGACTCTAGGTCAACTAACCCTCCTCTCTCTCCCTCGATTGTGGACATGTCAGACAAGGGTTTTCTTCCATTTTTCACATGGAATCCACTCATGATCTGGCTTAGCTCCCTGATGAAAACGTTGATCTGGTCCCCGTAATTTCTGCCCATATCTTGGATTTGATCAATCTTCTTCAGGCTAACCAAAAGAACTAGATCCTTGAACCTCGTTCACCTTATTCATAAAAAAGAGCCTCCAGTCAGTCTTTGATTTGTTGATCCTTCTTCAAGCTCTTGAACCCCTTGCTCTGTGTGTGTGTGTGTGTGCTCTCGATAACAAAGAGGGTATTCCCGGAGTCCAGGCAGTGCGAGGAGGCGAGGAGGTGGTCCAAGGCGGAGCTCCAACCCATCCTTCTCCCTAAGCAACACTCAAGTTCGAGCAATGCATTTTCATTCTTTTTAAATAGCTTTAGCTTGCAGTAGTTCATTAGAATCATTTATTTCGTACTTAAATCGTAAGATTAGCTAAAAATTATAAATCCTCAATCACCGAAGCTCTCTGCTCTGCCCCCTGTTCACCATCAATCAGCCATGTTCCGACCACCATGTCCATCCCATATTCTTCTTCATCACCTGCTACATACATCCCATGTCATGGTCCAACCTGATCCATTATGGGGCAACGATTCAAAGCTCCGCCTCTGTTGCTAGCCAGAGCTCCTACATCCCACTCATTTTGTATGTGGACAACATCAAGATGGCATGAGGCGAATTGCTTCGAGGTCCTCAACTTTCTTCTAAAGGTCAAAGCGCAAATAAACCCCATGAAGGTTGATTCTACCTTGGGTTAAGGCCATCCTCGCCCAAACCGCAGATGCTAAGATCGTATGCAGATTTTTGAGGAAAAATATCATTTTCACGGTTCGGGGTACCTAGAGTTTTGATGTATGACGGGGGGAATCACTTTATCAACGACAAGGTAAAGGCCCTTGCTAACAAGTTCAGCATTAACCATCGTCTTGCCACTCCATATCACCCTTAGACCAATGGTCTTGATGAAGTATCGAACAGGGAGATCAAGACTATATTGCAGAAGGTTGTCCGCCCAGACCGAAAGGATTGGTCACAACTTTTGGACTCGGTCTTGTGGGCCTATAGGACTTCCTTCAAGACCTCACTGGGCGCATCTCCCTTTCATCTCATTTATGGCAAGCCATGCCATTTACCCGTGGAGATCAAGCACAAGTCACTATGGGAAGTCAATGAGTTATTATTGGATCCCAAGAGTAAGGAGATCAGAGGAAAGCAGAGTTGGCAGCCCTAGAGGAGTTGAGAGATACAGCATTTTCGAGTAGCCTACAATATAAGGAGAGAGTAAAGATATGGCATGATTCTCATATCAGCCATAAACAGTTTGAGCCCAACCAAGGTGTATGGTTATTCGATGCTAGGTTGAGATTATTTCCAGGGAAGTTACAAAGCAAATGGAAGAGACCATACTTCAAAAGGTGTACGACAACAGAAGCATTGACATATCTAAGTTGTCATCTGATTCCACTTTTGAGTTAACGGTCAGCGCCTGAAACCATATCTTGATCATGATCTGTTGATTGTTGATGTTGCCCATATTCATTTTGCATGAGATGTGGTCTTTGACTCGTATCAAGTGCATCTCATGCTTGGTTATCACTTCTCTTCCGCGGTTGTGTAGATCTAGTTGTCCATATCATTCATTCTTTTTGTCTAATATCCCATCTTCATCTTATGATTATGCTATACTTAGGGTGTGCTTTATCCTAAGTATAGGGGGGTATCAGACTTGTGATTATTCATTTGATTCTTTTTACCTCTTTTTTGCTACCTATACTTAGGGATATAATAACCTAAGTATAGGGGAGGTAAACCCTATACATCCTAACCCTCGGTTTTCCCCTTGTGCACATACTTCTATACTTAGGATTATTTGATCCTAAGTATAGGGAGATCACCAACCTCTATTCATTTCAACCTTTTTGTCGTTGTAGTATAGCATTCTTTTCACTTCCCAATACTCAACACGAGTTATGTCTTCCTTTCATCGCTCTTTGATCACTTTGAGGACATCGTTCAAGCTAAATATAGGGGGTGCCGTATATATTGTATATATATATATATATTAGCCATAACTAGTACTTTACGTGAGTGTGTTAATAAAATAAAATGGCTAAAATTCATAAAACTAAAAATCATAAAATTTTTAAAATTTTTGTACAAATTTGTTTGCAAATAATTTTTTGTAAAAACTATTTTTGTACAAATGTTTGTAAAAATGTTTTAATTGTAACATGTTTGTAAATATTTTCCTACCAAAATTATGTATATAGTATAAAACTTTTGAAAAATGTTTGGAAAATAAAAGTTTGCAAAAAATATGTTTGTAAATGTTTGTAAATAGTTTGCAAAACTTTCCCTTCCCTGCATCCAAATATTTTCATTAAAATTTGCACAAAACATTTTGTACATATTAACTTGTATATTCTTCTAAATCAGAGTTGACATTTAAACTAGTCTGGAATTAAATTGAAAAATGGAGCTTGGTTAAGACTTTATCGACATAACGTCAGAGGAACCTTATAGGATTTGGGGTTAAGACTTTTCAGGTCCATAGTACTTAATTCTTTGAGTCCACTTGTCTATGTTCACACGTCCTCTTGATAAGCATAAGTAGAACACTTAACAACGCACGCATGACTCTCAGAGACAATGGCTTGACTTGGACACGCACCTTACATGTATCTCAACACGGATGAGGTGGTGAGGAGGCAGAATTCTTTGGATTCGAGTAGCATACGAGGATAGTACTTCTAGGTGGAGCCTCTCATCTTCCTCTAGGGAGGGATGTGCATCTCAACCTAGTCTAATAGCATTGAGGTCTAAAGACAGGAGTCTGTGGGTTGCAATAATGCTTCAAAAGTGGGATAGTCTTTTGGCTCAAGAAGAAAAACTCCTTATGTACATGTTGCACCATGTAAATATGTTGTATATATGCACATCAAAAAAAATGTGCAAAAGTATGAAAAACTCCAAAAAAGGGGAAATGCCTGATTGAAAATAAAATGGTTGTTGGAATGTATATAGTGAATAAGCAAAGCTTACGCATTCCACCTTCTCATCTCTTGGAAGCTTGCAGCTGGAGACTTAGCTACACTGGCTTTGCTCCAATGGGATACGTGGCTACATTGGTCATGGTCCATTCTTTTCTTTCCCCTCTTCTTGAGCTGGTCGAACTTGAACTATAAAGGAAATACCCCGCTCCTCGAGGAAAGAGCTTCTAGACTAGGGAATTAGAGTTACCTTGTTGAGGGAGGTTGTTTCTTTGTCATCTCTAAGGTGGGGAGCTACATATCACTTACACAGTACAAGGAAGGATGCATAATCATTAGAGTTTGCATATGTTGACTTGTTCTGACCTGGTTTACTGAGGAGTCTTTACCCTAGAATAGTGGAACGTAGAGGTTTTTGAGTCTTAAACCTATTTCCCAATAAGGTTCCGATTACTCCAATTTAATGAAGATAAGTTTAATAATCAACCTTGTTTCTTTTTCTTTTCATTTCTTTTTTATTTTCATTTCTTTTTCAAATAAGTGTTTGCCAAGGGACTAGCGAAGGTAAAGTATAGGAGGGTGATTAATCCATGATTCTCACTCTTTATTCTTTTATTTCAGCTCTTCTTATTGGCAAAACACTGTGTAAATACCTGTAAATATAATAATTTAGCTTTTACATGCTCCTGTTAATATTGCATAATTAGCATGTAATTTTTTGCAAAAAATAAAAGAATAAAGGAAAAAGAAAAAGAATGATGTATTTAGAATAAATACAGAGTGGCCCAAACCTCAAGAGAAGGTCAAGACTTGACTTGATCGCAAAATAAAATAAGTAGAGAGAGATAGGGTTCACTATGTATTGTATATATCCTTTGGACTTGTACATATTATTTATTTATTATAAAATCAAATTATTTTATTCTTTTTCACCCTTGTATATAGTTTTAACAATATTATAAAAATAAAATAAAAATCAGAAAAATAATACAAAAAGAAAAATAAAATCCTCAATTTCTTGTACAAAATACACAAGTATAGTCTACACTCATTATTTATAATATACCCCTAATAATTTGTAAAAATAAAGAAAAAATTATTTTATACTCCAAAATTTATGTAAATAAAAAAATATAAAATAAAGGTATTTATGTAAAAATAATAAAATAAAAATACTTGTACACAATACATGGGTATATTATACATGTATATAATACTATAAAATGTATATATATTATTATATTTTTCATATAAAAATAATTAAAAATCATAGAACAATACTTTATTAAATAATAAATATTTTTTATTTTATACACTTTTTATTTTAAATTCATTTTCTATTTTTTCTTGAATTTCCTTTTATTTTGTATATCCTGATTTTCTATTGGTCCACGTGAGTTTGTTAACTCCGGTCAACATCACCCTCCAGGTCATGTCGGGTCACTTTCCTCTCATCGAAGATTTTTCTTCGACATTTCACACTCGAACCCAACCTCCTCTTCTCCCAGTTCCTGCGCCGGATTGAAGTCTGATCTCCCATGATCCCCGCGGATCCCTAGGCTTAGTCGGATCTGCCTAGGGTTCCGCAATATGCTCCAATCTTATAGGACCCTTGTGCAGCCTATATAAACTCTCTTCTAGCTCTACCAGCCCTCTAGCTTGTCCCTCGCACACCCATTCTTCCCTATCCACCTTCAGTGGAGTTACAGCCACTCGAGGAGTTGCTTAGGATCCTTAGGAGACGCCTGGAGGCTCGTAGCTCATCGTGTTACCGGAGAGCTACTACGAGAAAACTATCAACCTCCCACGGCTCAATCGAGGCCATAACCTAGCCGACCACCTTCGCCTGAAGCACAGGAGCTCATCTGAAGCTTCGGGTATCACCTTTATGCTCTGCATTTCCCCATCCGATTCCATCTTTGCATTTTACGTCGTCGCTAGTTCCTCTGCTCTGACCAGCCGGTCGGAGCTCCATCTCGACCATCTATTCGTTCCGATTGAAATTACACCTCGCCTCGCATCTTCTGATGCAACCTATTCCCCGTAAGGCTCAACCACCGGGTCGAGATTAGGAAAGGTATCCTTCCCCCACGTTCACTGGAGACCCAAACCCCATCCATTGTCGCTTCTTTCCTTTCCTGCTGCAATAACCAGGACTGAAGCATAGACCCAAGTCCCTTCTATTCTTTGCAGGTCAATATGCGTGAAGGAGACCACTTAGAATCCTCGGCTGCTTCGACGGAGCTGCTCTAGGTCCCCCTTCACCGTCGCACACATCCAACCATCGCCACCTCCATCCAAGCACCCCACCTGACACGGAACAACTCCATGATGCAGTCGAACCTCTCCGATCTTCCATCAGAGCGTCAGAGCCCCTCTGATGCTCAGTTGAAACTCATCGGGGTCATGTTTTTACTAACCCTTCGCCCGCCGTCGGATGGGCCCCTCCTGCTAGATTGCATCTAAGCCATCAGATAGGGCAAGCTTTTTGGCCGTTGGATCTGAGCTCTAACACATCTTCCCCGCGCATTCGTGACATCCTCTACAGCTGTCAGATCCACAACAGGAGTTGATCAGCACCGTACGACAAAGACACCCTCCACGCACCCCACGTGCCCTCTCCTAGGGTATTTTTCTCTTTTGCCCTTGCACGTTTTGATATTTTGCTTTAGTGCATTAAATAAATGGTGTATTTCAGAACTTTTACAGTTTGGTCCTCGTAGTTTATAGTATTTGCATTTTAGTCCCTCCGAATCTGTAGCACGTGTATGCTCACGTGTAGTCTAGGATATTTGCATGTTTTGCCCGAAACTTTTATGTTGTTCATGAATTGTTGTTAACTTTTGAAATTGCATTTATACCCCTACGCGTTCAGTATTAAGCATGTGCATGATTAGTTTCGGATTTTTGCAAATAAGGCCCTATGCTTTTAAAGTATGTTATTGATTTGGTCTGTAAACTTAATATATTTATAAAGAGGTCCCTGTGAAATGTACCTAATTATACGTTGTATTTTGGACTTAATAAATAGTAAATTAATTCGAAAAATTACATAAAAATTTCCATTGACTCCTGTGAGTGTGTAATATTTTCTTTAATTTTATTAGATTGATTTATTTGCATTTTCTATTTCTAAAAATTCAAATGCCTCAAAAATATCCATGTTTGCCTTATGAAAATTATAAAAATTCGAAAAATTTTCTAAATTCTTTAAAAAATCCTATGGGTGCCTTTTTGTGTGTTACACTTACATTATTAATTTTATTTGAAAAAACCCCATAAAAACCCTAAAAATTACAAAACATTCAAAAACTTACAAAAATCATATAAAATCATATAAAACTCCAAAAATTCAATTTTTAGTTCCTGTTTGTAGGTTTTTATCATAAAATTGCTATACAAACTTTAGGACATTTTAAATATTTTTAATTTGCAATATAGTCGTGTCTATGCACTGCTTTCCTCTTTTAGCTTTATTTAATTTTTAGAAAACTACAAAAACATTAGAAAAATATAGAAAAATTACCAAAAATATTCTAAAATCTATAAAATCCAAAAATATTTTTACTTACTGAACATTTTTAGTTATTTAGAATAATCCAAAAAGATAATTGTACTTGTTTTATTTTATTTTTATTTTTGTACTTGTGTGCATTATTCAAAAATTAAAAAAAATAAAAATTAAAAACCACTAAAATTTATTCCTTTTTATTTGGAAATTTGACTACTTTGTATTTCTTTCGTGCTCCTTGTATTCGACCTTGGTGTCTATACCAGATAAATAAAATAGCAAACTACTACATGTGTTGATTGTTTTTTGATATGTCTTGAGTGGTTTTATTTTTCTTGTTGAGTTCGCCCATCAATTGGGGTCGCAACGAACTCTGTTCCACTTTGATACTTAACCCTAGTTGGTGGGTCGCTCATAAGAAAGGCATCATTGCCGGGAAGCACGGCTTAGTGGTCATTTTTCAATTTTGCCGCTTTATTTTTATCTATTTGTGATATCTTCTTTCTGACACTTTTCTTTTTTACTTTATATGTGAGAAATCATCCGAGGAACGCCTTGGCTTTCTGGTGGAGGAACTTGTATCAGAGGAGAGCAGAAGAGAAGGAGGACTTAGTTATAGCATATAGATATTTATTTTTGCAAAACATTTTATTATTGTAACAATTGTGGATTGAGACACTTGTTTCGAGACTCGGACACTTCAGAGTCTGTTTTGCCGAGTACCGGTGTACTCGAGGGACCTCACCGTGGATTTTTTGTGTTTTGTTTTATCGCTTATATTTTTTTGATTCTCGAGGATTTAGCCCTTAGACTTAGGATTTTTGTTGATTGTGACGTAACTAGCTAAGGCCCCACACCTAATTGCTTATCTATTCCTATAGATTGTAATTGGACCTAGCTAAAAATAAATTTAAAAAAGTGGACTTATTGGGATTAGAGACCACGTGCCGAGAGAGGCCGTATACAACGCTAGCAGGACCCATTGTGGTGGGCACTGATCAGCATCGAAGACCAGACTCCTGTCTCTCTTCCCAATAGTTAGCTATTTGTGCTTTACAATAAATAGAAATTTCTTGTCTAAGGTCGATTTCCTCGTGCATCATATAATTAGTTTATTTTATGTCTTTACTTTTATGGGTGAATCATCCTGCATGTAGAGTGTTGGAGTCAGGTACGCATTTCTATATCTGCATGCATCAACATGTTTGATCATGTGTCGGCTTTTTTGACTTCCTCCCCTTATTTTATTGGACTCAAAATAACCAAGGAAATCGAAAAAATCATTAGGCGTTGTCTTCTTTCAGTAGAACACCTAAAAAGAGATAACCAAATAAAATTGGGACTGCTAATGCAAACTTTACCCTAAATAAATTTCATATAAAAATTCTTATTTTGGGGATAGTCACCCCCTCATTAATTGATTTATCTGCAGCAAGAGAGTGACCCGCACACTAGGCTAGAGCCACATCTGATCTTTCTTCAGACTAATGTTCTTGCGGTTGGTTGTTCTCCAGTGAGGATTTCACCGGGTAGCTAGTAATCGGTTCGGGACTTTTTTAGCATATTGGGCAGATCAGGTAGCTGGTAAATGGTCCGCACCCATACTAGCTAGGAAAAACTAGCTATGAGATTGGGCCAGTCTCCTGGGAGTATTGGGCTCCTAGCAGCTTGCTTAATCGCTCTGATAGATTGATTTGTCTCCTTAATAAAAATTGACAAGTTTAATGATCGATCTTTCATGGTCATCAGCTCGAGTGTTGAGTAGGTGAAAAAGGGGTTTGTCTTCTCATCTTGTTTGCATCCAGATCCCATCTTTATAAATCTCCATATCACGATGATGGGCAGGAAGTCCCTTAGGTTGCCATTGACAGCACCGCTTTCGAGCACACCTCTCCATTCATCTAGGGCAGATTCAGAGAGCCTAGATCAACTCTCTGATCCTAAGTTTGCTACCACCCTGTCCCCCCTTGACCACCCTTCTACCAGTCCTAAGGTGCTAGAGCAGAGGCTAGCACAATTATATGTTCACTTGATGGCACCTGAGTTGGGGTCTTTTGATTTTGCAGAGACCCAAGAGATGGCCAGTAGTGAGGGACGCACTGATGAGAAGCTACAGGGATCTGCATATGTACTTGACTAGGACGCCATCAACAACACTCAGCCTCCTTGGAAACCATGCAGTGCCAGATAAGAGACAAAGGAGCATTTATGGCAGAGGTGTGCTGAGAGCTGATGCGGATGCGAGACAGCAGAGTAGAGCCACAGAGACCAGTCGGTGGAGAGATACCAGCAGTTGGAGGAGGAGACGGATGACCCGAGGACCTGCAGGAGCCAGCCAGACAACCACAGACGATGAAGCAATTGCACAAACCTGGTGCAACCCTCACCCACCGTTGGATTCAACTTCTGGAAATCCTGGGCAATTTCGAGCTTCGCCCCCAGACCATCCAATTATTGCCCATGTTATATGGGCTAGCCATTGAGGAGCCACACCTTCATCTACAGGAGTTTGAGATGATATACAGTATGGTCCATGACAGATTCATGGACGAGGACACGATCACGATGATCGCCTTCCTGTTCTCCTTAGTTGATAGAGCAACCTATTGGTTGAAGCATTTGGGGAGGTATGTCACTACTTGGGAGCAACTCCAGACCGAGTACTTGAACAAGTACTATCCACTCAGCTGGACCAACGCAGCACGGGCCAGATCAACAACTTCACCATGATCTTAAACGAGCAGTTTCATGAGGCTTGGGATCGATTTCGAGAGCTCATCGACCGGTGTCCACATCACGAGATATCTAAGCCCAACCTTGTCCAGAGATTCTTTTGTGGGCTGACACCGGAGCTGCAGGGGCTAGTAAATACCTCGTGTGGAGGGTCCTATTTTGCCAAGGATGAGGATCAAGTCTGGGCCATCTATGAGGAGATGGCGGAAAACTACACTGTGATGTCCCAGACTAGGGTCTACACTCAGAGGAAGCCCCTCCCACATGATGTGTCTTATTAGAGGACTGCACGAGTCCATGTCAGTCATTCTACTTCATCAGTAGCATCACAGGACAAGTCCTCAGCCACTGACATGGGGATCATCAACGAGAAGCTAGACTGCATCGAGATTATTGAGAAGAAATAGTGTCATGGACTTACCCAGATCGATTAGTTGGCATAGACACTGAGTGACCTGAAGACCCAGATCATGTGTCTTCATGAGGCACAGACAGCTTCTCAGACTCGTCTTAGTTCATGGGTTGATTCCAGCAGTAGCAGCTCCACCCAGCCATCTGCCACATACCGACAGGTCCACCACATTCAGGTAGAGCCAGTCCAGCCGCTGCAGCACTACTCACAGCAGCCACCATCTCAAGACACTCAGATGGTTGTCTACCAACCGGATCAGCCCCTGGCAGTTCTTCCCCTGCCACACTACGAGCAGTAGGAGCCGTTGATGGAAGTCAACAGGATTTGGTACGACTGGTACTAGCATCATCCCTGGATCCATCGTGATCACCCAGGTTTCCGATGGTCTACCGGAGGCACCTCATCTCAGCAGCATCCTCCAGCTCAGGCAGGATAGAACAGCTAGCGCCCCATCACTCCCGGAAGTACCAGTAACAGCACCAGCAGGGTCCTCATCCCTCATACTAGGGACAGCAGTGGAGGCAGCCACATCAGCCTCATCAGTACTCTCAAACTCCCCCTCCTTACCAACAGCAGTCTCAATCTCATTTCCAGCGAGGCAACCCGTCTGGTTCTCATGAACCCATCTATGAGAACCCAGCCCTTAACGACCTCGCCCCCCTACTTTCTGATTAGCAAGCAGCCTTCCGGTGTCAGATGGATGAGTTCTTGCAGGAGATGAGGGAGATTATCAAGGGAAAGGCTTCCATACCTGCTCAGATTGAATATAACCCGAACAATCTGAAGAGAAAATTTGAGCAGGTATAGTTTACAGAGACTACTGCTCCTAGTGATACTTTGGGTGATATTTCCTCCTATGTATTTGACGTTGATTTTGTGACACTTAGGACTGGTAGAATGTCAGTCGGTGGTGCCTAGTCTGAGCGACGACCACTTGGAGATTATGGAGCGTCGGACGAGGATGGAAGCGGTGTTTATGCCGCTCATGATGATGATGAAGGTGGCGATGAAGCCACCGAGGATGTTGATCCAGCTGACAGTACTGAGGGCGTCACAATTCCAGATGCAGACAATGATGTTAATGCCACCAGTATTCTAATTGTTTGGCCAGAGAACGGTGCTGATACCGCATCCAAATGTTGTAGGTGGTACTGATGCCACCAAATTTCCTTCAATTATGTTACCTTCTTCTGTATCTCAGGATAGTTTCAGAAAAACACAAAAAATGGAAAAATTGAAAAGAACAAAAATATAAACAAAGGAAAGGTTTATGTATCCCCTACGAGTCCATATGTGTTGCATGATGATATTGGTGTGGATTCTACTCTTCTACATGCACATGAGCCTATCCCTAACCCTCATCTCTCTGGAGAGGGTCCAGCCATCCCCTTCCCTCAAGCACTCCATTTAGCAAAGGGGAATAAAAAAGAAAATACCAAAAAGAAACACCAATTAGTATTTTGCAAGCAGATGATCGATCGATTTCAGATAAAACTAACTCTACAGGAGGCACTAGAGCACATCCCTCTCTTCTAGAAGAATTTGAGAGAGAAGACCATCGTCTGTAGGAAGAGAAGGAACCACAATGCATAGATCCATGTGCTCACTCATGCCACTTATTTCATCATTCAGAACCGATTGCCAGCCAAGAGACCTGATGCAGGGGCTCCATATGTCAGATGCCATATCCATGAGCAGTGGTTCAATCATACTCTATTAGACAGTGGCTCTTCTATTAACCTTCTTCTGGCAGCCTTACTTGATCGATTCGAGTTCGACCCTCATCGACAGAGTAGGACAGTACTTCAGTTTGCTGATAGATCTGTCAAGATGCCAAAGGGGTTATTGAAGGATGTGGTCGTCACAATTCAGGGCCTGAAATTTCCCGTGGACTTTGTTGTATTGTACATGGAGATCCCTGAGTCTGTGACAGATACCCCCATCATACTAGGATGCCCATTATTGGCCACAGCCAAGGCGGTGTCCGACCATGATTGTAGGGAGGTATAATTTCACATCGAGGGCAAAAGTATACAAATAGAGACGATCGAGGAGACCAGCACACGAGATTCAGCCTGCTCCGAGCAATCGAGTGATTCAGAGAAGATGGCAGATTCAGAGCGAGACATCCACCAAGAGTGTGACTTTGTGATCATAGACGATGAGGCAGTTTGGTTAGACCCCGTTTCATGATCTCTTATCACACCATCAGACACTGCATATTTACATATTTTTGCAGATGAGAGTTCGCAGAGCACACTCTAGGCATAGGATACAGTTGAAGCCGGTGATTGTGGTCAAGATAGTGAAGCAGAGTATATTTCATGTTCTTCTGATTCAGATCCCTTGGATTCAGGCATTGATTGGGATGACTTTGAGAATTATTTACCTTTTCTGATTCCCACAAAATCGACAGTTAGGATGGAGAGTAAGGCAGGACATATTACAAAGACACCAGTAGGGCCACCTTCGTCAGATTTTCACATGCAGCGAGAGTTCTCTCATGCAGATCTGGTAGCCTTCACATAGACATTTCAAAATCCAGATTTGCCAGCTCTCAGTTGTCTAGAACTGAAGACCTTGTTGCAATCGATGAAGTACAGATTCCTTGCGGGTGAGCTAGAGATGTTCCCAGTCTTTATTTCAGCAGATTTGACTAGAGATCAAGAATCTCATTTGATGGAAGTTCTTGAAAGGAACCGCAAGGCAATTGGATGGAGTGTAGCTGATCTCCAAGGGATAAGTCTAGCCCTGTGCTCCCACCATATCTGTCTCGAAGAGGACACAAAGCCATCGTGTGAGTTCCAGCGACGACTGAACCCAAATCTTCAAGATGTGGTCATGAAGGAAATTTCAAAATGATGGAGCACCGATTTTATCTACCTCATCTCCAACTCCAAGTGGGTTAGTCCATTGCATGTGGTACCCAAGAAGACGGGTATCACTATAGTTTTGAGTGAGTCTGGAGAGGAGATAGCTACCCTGGTACCCACTTCTTGGAGGGTCTGTGTGGACTACAGATGATTAAATCAGGCCACCAAGAAGGATCATTTCATGTTGCCATTTATTGATCAGACTATCAAGAGGCTAGCTAGGAAGAGTCATTGTTGTTTCCTAAACAGGTAATTCAGATACAATCAGGTGGCCATATGGGATGTATGCCTTTAGATGGATGCCTTTGATTTATGTAATGCTCCAACTACATTCCAAAGGTGCATGCTTTCCATCTTCTCGGACATGGTGTTTGATTGTTTGGAGGTCTTCATGGATGACTTCTCGATCTACGGCAATGGGTTTGATGCTTCTCTTGACTTCCTAGACTACGTACTTCAGCATTGTATAGAGGTCCATCTTGTATTATCTTAGGAGAAAAGTCACTTCATGGTGATTCAAGGGACGGTGCTTGGTCATATCATCTCCAACAGGGGAATGGAGGTCAATCTGGTCAAGGTGGATATCATCAAGAAACTCAATCCACCATCCAATTCGCGACAGTTGCGGTCTTTTCTAGGACATGTCGGTTTCTACCGATGATTCATTCAGGATTTTAGTCATATTGCCTGACCGCTCATTGATCTGCTAACGAAAGACACCGAGTTCATTGTAGATGATAAGTATCTAGCATCATTTGAGACTCTCAAGGGATAAGTTGTCGAGGCTCCTGTCTTTCAGTCATACGATTGGTCTCTCCCGTTCGAGATCATGACGGATGCTTTTGATTTTGTCATAGGAGTTGTGCTAGGACAGAGGAGGGATGGATTACCTTATGCCATACACTACGCTAGCCGGACTTTGGATGTCGCTCATTGGAATTATATTGTGACTGAGAAGGAGATTCGAGCCATAGTCTTTGCTTTGGACAAGTTCAGATCTTATATTCTAGGATCCTGAAAGACTATATTTACATATCACACCGCCATATAATACCTCATGGCAAAGAAGTATGCCAAAGCTAGATTGATCGGATGGATCCTTCTACTCCAAGAGTTTGACATAGATATTAAGATAAGCCTGGAGTCAAGAATGTGGTGGCGGATCACCTCTCCCGTTTAAAGAACCATGAGGATTCTGATCATATTGCACCCATTATAGAGACCTTCCCAGACGAGGTGATCCTTGCTATCGCCTCGCTTCCATGGTACGCTGACATTGTGAACTATCTTGTCGCCAAGAAAGTTCCACAAGGTTGTCCCAAGCAGTGACTTGAGACTTTCCTTGCGAAAGACAAGTAATACCATTGGGAGGATCCCATCCTTTATCATGAAGGAGGGGATAGTGTATGGTGTCAGTGCATTCCTCAGGAGTAGCACCACAGCGTCCTCACATACTGCCATAAGCTTTAGGCAAGAGGACATCCCTCTAGGAGGAGGACAACATAGAAAGTCTTCAATCCAGCCTATGGTGGCCTACCCTCTTCAAGTATTCTGATGAATTTGTGAAGAGGTGTACTGATTGTCAGAGGATGGGCACATGTGGATAGCGTGATATGATTCTGATGCAGTCCATTCACTTCTATGAGGTTTTTGACGCATGGGGAATCGATTTCATGGGCCCATTCCCTAAGAGTCAGGGATATGAGTACATTCTGCTCGTTGTGGATTATGTGGGTCGTTGGGTTGAGGCCATCCCCGCCCGAACTGTAGATGCTAAGACTGTATGCAGGTTTTTGAGGAAAAATATCCTTTCACTGTTTGGGGTATCGAGAGTTTTGTTGTCTGATGGGGGGACTCACTTTATCAATGACAAGGTAAAGGCCCTTGCTAACGAGTTCAGCATTGACCATCGTGTTGCCACTCCATATCACCCTCAGACCAACGGTCTTGCTGAAGTATCGAACAAGGAGATCAAGACTATATTGTAGAAGGTCGTCCGCCCAGACCAAAAGGATCGGTCACAGCTTTTGGACTCGATCTTGTGGGCCTATAGGACTTCCTTCAAGACACCGCTGGGTACATCTCCCATTCATCTCGTTTATGGCAAGCCATACCATTTACCCGTGGATATCAAGCACAAGTCACTATGGGCAGTCATTGAGTTATTATTGGATCCCAAGAGCATAGGAGATCAGAGGAAAGTAGAGTTGGCATCCCTAGAGGAGTTGAGAGATACAGCATTTTGAGTAGCCTACAATATAAGGAGAGAGTAAATATATGTCATGATTCTCATATCAGACATAAATAGTTTGAGCCAAACCAGAGAGTATGGTTATTCGATGCTAGGTTGAGATTATTTCCAGGGAAGTTACAAAGCAAATTAAAGGGACCATACGCGGTCTGAAAGGTGCACGACAACGAAAGCATTGATATATCTGAGTTGTCATATGATTCCACCTTTCGAGTTAACGTTCAACGCCTGAAACCATATTTTGATCATGATCCGTTGATCATTGATGTTGCCCCTATTCATTTTGCACGAGATGTGATCTTTGACTCGCATCATGTGCATCTCATGCCTGATTTTCACTTCTCTTCTGCAGTTGTATAGATCCAGTTGTCCATATCATTCATTCTTTTTGTCCAATATCCCATCTTCATCTTATGATTATGTTATACTTAGGGTTTGCTTTACCCTATGTATAGGGGGTTATCAGACTTGTGATTATTCATTTGGTTATTTTTACCTCTGTTTTGCTGTCTATACTTAGGGATATTATACCCTAAGTATAGGGGAGGTAAACCCTTTACATCCTAACCCTCAGTTTTCCCCTTGTGTACATACTTCTATACTTAGGTTTATTTGATCCTAAGTATAGGGGGATCACCGACCTCTACTCATTTCAGTCTTTTTGTCATTGTAGTATAGCCTTCTTTTCACTTCCCAATACTTAGCATGAGTTATATCTTCCTTTCATCGCTCTTTGATCACTCTAAGGACGTCGTTCGAGCTAAGTATAGGGGGTGTTGTATATATTGTATATATACTTTAGCCATAACTCGTACTTTATGTGAGTGTGTTAATAAAATAAAATGACTAAAATTCATAAAACTAAAAATCATAAAATTTTTAAAAATTTTATACAAATTTATTTGTAAATAGATTTTTGTAAAAACTATTTTTGTACAAATGTTCGTAAAAATGTTTTGATTGTAAAATGTTTGTAAATATTTTCTTACTAAAATTTTGTATATAGTACAAAATTTTTGAAAAATGTTTGGAAAATAAAAGTTTGCAAAAATCTATTTGTAAATGTTTGTAAATAGTTTGCAAAACTTTCCCTTCCCTGCATCCAAATATTTTCATTAAAATTTGCACAAAACATTTTGTACATATTAACTTGTGTATTCTTCTGAATCATAGTTGACATTTAAACTAGTCTGGAATTAAATTGAAAAATGGAGCTTGGTTAAGACCTAAACCCACCGAACTTCAGAGGAACCTTATAGGATTTGGGGTTAAGACTTTTCAGGTCCATGGTACTTAATTCTTTGAGTCCACTTGTCTATGTTCACATATCATCTTGATATGCCTAAGTAGAACACTTAACAACGTGCACATGACTCTCAGAGACAATGGCTTGACTTGGACACATACCTTTCATGTAGCTCAACATGGATGAGGTGGTGAGGAGGTAGAATTCTTTGGCTTGGAGTAGCATATGAGGGTAGTACTTCTAAGCAGAACCTCTCGTCTTCCTCTTGGGAGGGATGTGCATCTCAACCTGGTCTAGTAGCATTGAGGTCTTAAGATAGGAGTCTGTGGGTTGCACTAATGCTTCAAAAGAGGGATAGACTACTGGCTCAAGAAGAAAAAGTCCTTATGTACATGTTGCACCATGTAAATATGTTGTATATATGCACATCGGAAAAAATGTGCAAAACTATGAAAAACTCCAAAAAGGCGACAAGCCTGATTGAAAATAAAATTCCTGACAGAGTGTATATAGTGAATAAGCAAAGCTTATGTATTCCACCTTCTCATCTCATGGAAGCTTGCAGCTAGAGACTTAGCTACACTGGCTTTGCTCCAAAGGGATACGTGGCTAAACTGGTCATGGTCCATTCTTTCGATTCCCATCTTCTTGAGCTGGTTGAACTTAAACTTAGAAGGGAATACCCCGCTCCTCGATGAAAGAGCTGCTAGACTAGGGAATTAGAGTTACCTTGTTGAGGGAGGATGTTTCTTTATCATCTCTAAGGTGGGGAGCTACATATCACTACACTGTACAAGGAAGGATGCATAGTCATTAGAGTTTGTGTATGTAGACTTGTTCTGACCTGGTTTACTGAGGAGTCTTGACCATAGAATAATGGAACTTAGAGGTTGTTGAGTCTTAAACCTATTTCCCAATAAGGTTCCGACAAACAAATAATCCAAAGGTCTGACTAAGCTCCATACTCAAATTTAATGAAGATAAATTTAATAATCAACCTTGATTCTTTTTCTTTTCATTTCTTTTTTATTTTCACTTCTTTTTCGAATAAGCATTTGCTAAGGGACTAGTAAAGGTGAAGTATAGGAGGGTGACGAGTCTATGATTATCACTTTTTATTCTTTTATTTTTGCTCTTCTTTTTGGCAAAACACCGTGTAAAAACCTGTAAATATAATAATTTAGCTTTCTGCATGCTCCTGTTAATATTGCATAATTAGCATGTAATTTTTGCAAAAAATAAAAGAAAAGGGAAAAGGAAAAAGAATGATGTATTTAGAATAAATACAGTGACCCAAACCTCAAGAGAAGGTCAAGACTTGACCTGATCGTAAAATAAAATAAGTAGAGAGAGATAGGGTTCACTATGTATTATATATATCCTCTATACTTGTACATATTATTTATTTATTATAAAATCAAAATATTTTTGTTCCTTTGCACCCTCATATATAGATTTAATAATATTATAGATTAAACTAAAAATCACAAAAATAAAAGAAAAAATAAAATCATCAATTTCTTGTACAAAATACACATGTATAGTCTACACTCACTATTTATTATATACCCTTAATAATTTGTCTAAACAAAATAAAAATTTATTTATACTCCAAAAATTATGTTGTAAATAAATAAAATATAAAATAAGGTGTGTAAAATAATAAAATAAAAATACTTGTACACAATACATAGGTATATTATACCTGTATATAATAATACTATATATTGTATATATATTATTCTATTTTTCATAAAAATAATTAAAAATCATATAGCAATACTTTATAAAATAAAAAAACATTTTTTATTTATATACTTTTATTTTAAATT
This sequence comes from Ottelia alismoides, assembly GCA_037367405.1. Lineage (NCBI taxonomy): Eukaryota > Viridiplantae > Streptophyta > Magnoliopsida > Alismatales > Hydrocharitaceae > Ottelia > Ottelia alismoides. The sequence goes on from JAZKJV010005286.1 coordinate 36,192, forward strand.
TATTTGCTATTTTTTATTGAATTTCCTTTTATTTTGTAAATCCTAATTTTCTATTGGTCCACGTGAGTTTGTTGACTCCGGTCAACGTCACCCTCCAGGTCGGGTCGGGTCACTTTCCTCTCACTGGAGCTTTTTCTCTGACGTTTCACGCCCAAACCTGGCCTCCTCTTCCCTCGGTTCCTATGCCTGATTGAAGCATGATCTCCGATGATCCTCGCAGATCCCTATGCGTAGTCGGATCAGCCTAGGGTTCTGTGATATGCTTCGATCTTCTAGGACCCTTGTGCATCCTATATAAACTCTCTTCCATGTCCGTCAGCCCTCCAGTTCGTCCCTCATGCCCCCATTCTTCCTTAGCCATCTCAGTGGAGTGACAGCCACTCGAGGAGCCGCTTAGGATCCTAAGGAGATGCATGGAGGCTCGTAGCTCATCGCGTCGTCGAAGAGCCAATGTGAGAAGCCTCTCAGACTGTCAGTGCTCGATCGAGGCCATAACCTAGCCGATCACCTTCTCCTGAAGCACAGAAGCTCATCTGAAGCTTCAGGTATTACCTTTATCCTCCACATTTCCCCATCTGATTCCATCTTTGCATTTCACGTCGCCGCCAGTTCCTCTACTCCGACCAGCCTGTCGGAGCTCCATCTCGACCATCTCTCTGTTTCGATCGACGTTATGCCTTGCCTAGTATCTTCTCACACAACCTATTCCCCCTAAGGCTCGACTATTGTGTCGAGATTAGGAACGCTCTCCTTCCCCCACGTTCGCCGGAGACCCAAACCCATCCCATGTCGCTTCTTTCCTTTCTAGCTGCAATAACCAAGACCGGAGCATAGCCCCGAGTCTCTTCTACTGTTTGCAAGTCATTACGCGAGCGAAGAGACCACTTAGATTCCTCATCTGCTTTGGCGGAGCTGCTCCAAGTCCCCCTTCACCGTCATGCACATCTAGTCATTACCACCTCCATCCGACCACCCCACCTGATGTGGAACACCTCCACGACGCAGCCATACCTCTCTGATCTTCTATCGGAGCGTAGGAGCCCCTCTGATGCTCAGTTGAAGCTCGTCGGGGTCCTGTTCTTTCTGACCCTTCACCCGCCGTCGGATGGACCCCCTCCTTCCAGATTGCATCTGAGCTATCAGATAGGGCCAGCTTTTTGGATGTCGGATCAGAGCCCTGACGCATCTGCCCTGCATGTCCGCGACATCCTATGCAACTGTCAGATCCGCAGAAGGAGTCGATCAGCACCGTACGATAGAGACACCCTCTACACGTGTCGCGTGCCCTCAACAATGGTATATTTCCCTTTTACCCTCGTATGTTTAGATATTTTACTTTAGTCCATTAAACAAAAGTTGTAGTTCAGAACTTTTATAGTTTGGTCCTCGTAGTTTATAGTATTTACATTTTAGTCCCTCTGAATCTGTAGCACGTGTATGCTCACGTGTAGTATGGGATATTTACATGTTTTTCCTGGAACTTTTATGATGTTAATGAGTAGTTGTTAACTTTTGAAAGTTGCAATTATACCCCTGCACATTCAGTATTAAGCATGTGTGTGATTTGTTTGGGATTTTTGCAGATAAGGTACTATGCTTTTAAAGTGTATTACTGATTTGATCTGTAAACTTAATATATTTATAAAGAGGTCCCTACAAATTGTGCCTAATTATACATTGTATTTTGGAATAATAAATAGTAAATTAATTTACAAAATTACATAAAAATTATCATTGACTCTTGTGAGTGTCTAATATTATCTATGATTTTATTGGATTGATTTATTTGCATTTTCTATTTTAAAAAATTCAAAAAACCCTCAAAATATCCCTATTTGCCTTAGAAAAATTATAAAAATTTGAAAAATATTTTAAAAATTCCATAAAAATTCATGTGGGTGCCTTTTTGTGTGTTTCACTTACAGTACTAGATCTGTTTGAAAAACCCTCATAAAATCCTAAAAATCACAAAACATTCAAAAACTTACAGAAATCATATAAAATCATAGGAAAACTCCAAAATTCCATTTTCAATTCTTATTTGTAGGTTTTTATTCATATGTTACCATAAAATTGTTATCTAGGATTTTGGGTATTTTATTATTTTTAATTTGCAATTTAATACTGGTTGTGCCTTGTTTGTCTTTTTGAGCTTTATTTGATTTTTAGAAAACTACAAAAACATCAAAAAATACTAGAACAATTACCCAAAATAATTTAAAACCTCTAGAATCCAAAAATATTATTACTTTAATTTTCTAAGCATTTTATTATTTATAAAAATCCAAAAAAAATCATTATACATGCTTTATTTTATTTTTAATTTTTTGCGTGTGTGCTTTATTCAAACATTAAAAATCTAAAAATTAAAAACCAGTAAAAATTATTTCTTTTTATTTGGAAATTTGACCACTTCGTATTTCTTCCGTGCTCCTTGTATTCGACCCTGATGGCTATATTAGGTAAAAAATGGTGAACCGCTACATGTGTTGATTATTTATTTGATCTGTCTTGAGTGGTTTTATTTTTCTTGTTGAGTTCGTCTATCAACTGGGGTCGCGACGACCTCTGTTTCACCTCGATACTTAACCTTATTTGGTGGGCCTCTCATAAATTTGCAACCACCTGGTGGAGCAGTTACTGTCTGATGGAGATGGACTCGACCGTCAAATCTCCGCCAGAGATCTAATCCCAATCATTGTAGATGAAGCATCATCACATGAGGACAAGCCACCACATGTTTAAGTGAAGAGATCCACACCGTTGGCCCATGACCTTTTGGGGTAAACTTCATCGATACCCCTGTTGTTTTTTATTGTGTTTTTTAGTACTGAAAATATTGTCTGGAGTGTAAATAAAAGTTGTAAAATTTGCATAGAGCCCTCAATCTTTGTTGTGTCTTACACTTGGGTCCATGTCGGCTCAGCTCATGTGGTCCCGCATTTGAGCTGGGCACTTTATAGGTATGCCCCTTTGGTTTTGTATATTTCATTTTGATGCATAAATTTGTAAATTTAGAGTTAAGTGGAAAATTTTAATTGGGACATTTTGTAGATATTATATTTATACCCTCACCAGGTGGTTTTAAATTAAATATGTGTGGTTAACGTGCATAGTAGCCCTTGGGTTTTGTTTTAGGGTTCTAAAATGAATTAAAACTTCTTGATATTTATAAATAGGTCTCTACTAGTATGTAATTCTTAAGTGTGTTCTTTAGTTTTTATAAATATCATATGTGCTTTAAAAATTATGCAAAAATAGGATAATGTACTTGGATGATGGTTGTTTCCGGCTATATTTTCATTTTTGCATTTTATACACACTACCTATTTATTAAAATCAAATGGATCCTATTTTATCCTTGTCAAATGTAAAAAACCAAAAAAATATCAAAATACATTTAAAAATCACAAAAAAATTATAGTGTGTTTATTAATACTTATATTAACTCCAGAACAAAATCTATAAAATAGAAAAAGAAAAAGACTAAAAATTAAAAAGCTCCAAAACTTAGTAAAAATTGAAAAATCGCCAAAAAATCCAAAAATATTTATTTTGTCTACGAATTTTCTTTTTATTATATGTTATTAATTAGAAATAGATTTGGAAATTTTTGTCTTTATTTACAATTTTTAAATTCCAAAACAATTCAGCCTATCTATTTTATCCCTATTTTGGGATATTTTTACTTTAAAAATATGTAAAAATTAACAAAAATTCTTGAAAAATCTCAAAAATAGTAAAAAATTATAGAATATCCAAAAACATTTTATTCTATAAATTTTTTTATTTTTAGTTATATTTATAATTATACTACTCTATATTATATATATACTTATATATTCTTATATTATATAGTTTAAAAGAAAAGGAAGTTAGAAAATCAGAGAAAATAAAAAGAAAATAAAAAGTAAAAACAATTAAAAATATATAAAAATTAAAATAAAAAAATTATAAAACCAAAAACCCACATAAAAAGACTTAAAGACAAGTATGCACATACTTTACATTGATTAGCAATAATCCTTAGGCTACCTGGCTTGCTCTTTGTGGTTCGACCTCTACATGCTTATATGTTATAAATCTTTGTTTGTAGAGTATAATAAATTGTGCTTAACATTTTTTATTATTCATTGCTTATTTATATATTGTGGGTTCTTGTTGATTGACTTGGGATTTCTCGTGGGTTGCTACAATGACAATGTATCTTCTCTTTCGATGAGGGTATCTTCTAACCCATAGAAAATCCCAATTATCAAATGGCATCGTTGTCGGGGAGCAACATTGTGGAGTCTAATTTGTGCATATTTTTATTTTATTTTATTTTATTTTATTTCTTACACATATGCCTATCTCTTCTTTCTTTTACTTGTGTATATCGATAGCTTTTATTTATTTGCACATATTATTTGGTTAATTATGCTAATACACCTCTTTTGTTGTGTTTGTTGTGAGGGCCCGCTACGTGAGGATGACCTCTTAGTAGGACGATGTTGCCAAGAAATGTGGAGACTGGTCTTCCTAACATGACCAGTTGGAAAGGTAGCAAGCTTAGCAAGGAAAGCAATTAGCGTAGATTTTTAGCTTAGGGTTTTATTTTATTTTGGTGAGAGAGTGATTCATTTATTCATTATTATTTGTAATAATTTTTGGACTTGGACACTACTCTACTTAATGAGGTCCATTGCTTGAGTGATTGTTCACCTGAGGGCCTCGTCGTGGTTTTCTCAAGTTTTCATTGCTTTGTTTTATTTGTTTCTCGATGTTTTGAGTTTTCCACCTTTCTTTTTATTTCTTTTGTGTGAATGGAGCCCTTAGACTTTAGGATGGCTTGTATCGATAAATAGGTCCAAACCCTAATAAGAATTATGTGCCTATATTCTCTTACGTTTGTATCTAGTCAAATTAATAAATGTTAGCTATTTGGACTTGAACCCATGCACCGAGAGAGCCACCATACAGCACTGGCAGGACCCATTGTAGCAGCCATCGAGATGTCTCAAAGACCGGACCCTAGGGTTCATTTCTAAATAACTAACATATGGTTCTTCATATCTAATAGCAGCTATTATTTAGGGTAATTTTGTCAAGTCCACACCACCATTTAGATAGGTTTAAAAATTCTATTTTGCATACCACATGGAGAGAGATGGGAAGCATTGTATGTCCTCTAACTCTACATGCATCATTAAATTCAATGATGAGATTTCAATCATCGAATCAATAAAGTTTTTTCGTTATCTCCCTCTGATTTTGAGCACCTTGGACTTAAATGAGAATTTACAAAATTGTTAGGTGCTTGTATGTAAAATACCCAAAAAAGGTGAAAACCAAAAATCTGAAAAAAGGGGACCGCTAAATAAACTTCGACCTTAATTAAAATCTATAATGGATATCATTGCTTTGGGTTCATAAAGCCCTCATTGTTTTCAGGTACCTTAGGAGGGGACCAAACCCCTCCAATGAGTGAGGCACAACCCGCTAAGGATTAGAGCTCAAAACCTAGTCCGTAACTACCTTGAGTATCACCTGGATTTTCGAAGTATTGGTGCTTATATCGTACATGATCGAGTAGGGCCCTATCATCGATGGTTTTCCTACATTGTGTGAAATATCAACTTGGTCTGAAGTACTGAGCTTAGGCCAGGCCCTCATAGGTGTGTCGGTCTCATCGTATGCATCCAAGTAGGTCCTTACACACTCACAGATGATTCTGTTGGGAGCAAAGTCTGACGTAGTAGCTTCACCTATCGGCTTCCTCCCTCTAATTCTTTGGTTGAGTAGGGATATAGGAAGGGTTACCATGATCTCAAAAAGTGCAGACTACAGGTTACAAAGAAGGAGGACAAGTACGGGATAATTTTCTAGTAGTACTCTCACTCCTATAGGGTTAGCATCTAAGGACTTGTTAAAAGATATGCTTGAAATAACAACTCTAAAAATGAAAAGATAAAAATAGCCAAACCCTTAAGGCTTCGTGTGTGGAGAGTGGTGAATCCAATTTTGTATTGTGCCTGTATGGATCTAGATTAAGGTTCAAAGATCAAGTCCCGCGCACCTATGCTAAATTTTGTCATATGCATCTCCTCTTTGACCCCATGCTTGTTCCAAGCCTTTCCCTATTTTACACTCCTTTTATTCATCATTGACCATCGTATCCTTCTCTCTGCATTGATCCACTTTTGCTCCACGCTGTCGATCCATGGATGGTTTAATCGGGACTCCACCGATGCCTACATCGATTCCATAGACTCAGCATCATCAACAATTTGAGGTGATTCCCCCACTTCCATCTATTATGAATGGAGGTCGATTTTAATCTACATCTTTTACTCCACTCATAACCATCTGAGATTGACCCTACTCTTGGACTCATAACTACAGTTGGCATTCAATTTCATAGTGATCTTATTGGGATTCCTCTTACATTGCAGATAGAAGTCAGTCCTAGTCCTGAATCCCAACTCGGAACTCATCTCCTCAGATTCAGACCTTGAGATGGCTCCTCCTAGCAGAAAGGGAAAAGTTTCAGCGCAGCCACTGCCCCAGACAGGGCAGGGCTCAGCGCCCGACAGAAACTAGGTGAATGCTCAGTTGATAGCTTCTATCCAAGCCATCCAATAGCAACTGACAGAACAAGCCCTCACACAGACTACATTTCAAGATATGCTTAATGATTTAAGTAATAAACCTAGAGGGGGAGGAGGAGGAAGAAATGAGGGTCCACCCCATAAAGATCAAGAATAAGAAGAACCAAGGAATGAGAACCCCAAATCAATAAAAGAGACAAACAATCCTGGAGACGGCCAGATGACCGAGTTGATCCGCATTCCCCGGTACATGCTCACTTTGAGATAAAGACTCAGTTCCTTACGCTTCTACCCTCATTCCACGAGAACACCAATGAGGAACCGTACATTCACCTACAGCAGTTCTCACGCATCTACAGAATCATGTACTACCCTAACATCTCGTTAGGTGTAGTTAAGATGATTGCATTTCCCTTTAGCCTCTAGGACAAGGCCTTGTACTGGTTCAATCATTTGGAAAAGGTCGTGACGACTTAGGAGGAACTTAAATCTGCATTCCTTCACAAGTTCTACCCTCTCGGTCGGCTCAATCAGATGCAAACCAGGATTAGCAACTTTTCTCAGGCTACCCACGAGACCATACATGAAGCTTGGGAACGATTCACTGATTTGCAGGAGAAGTGTCCCCACCATGACATACCAAGGACCAACTTGGTTTAACACTTCTTTGGGGGACTGAATGTAGAGAGCCAGAGATTAGTTGATGCTACTTATGGGGAATCCCACTTTAACAAGGATGAATATGTGGTCTGGCATATCTTTGAAGAAATGGCCTAGGGAGAGGCCACCCTCTCTTCATCCCATTCTTATCAGTGACAACCCCAGGTCCTCCAGAAGTTTGTTCACATGGCGGCATATAGCAAGGCAGAGAGAGATGAGAGCTCCAACCTCAGCATCATTGGGGCCATCACTCAAAGGTTGATATTATCGAGACACAATCACAGGATCTGGAGAAATTAGTTGTAATCGAAAATAGTGTTGGACATGTGAGCCCACGGCGAGCTATTATGTAATAAATGTTATTACGAATATCATTCCCTGATCTGAAATGAAGAATAACTAATTTGCATAATAGGTCCCTTAGTACAATTAGGATTGTGTACCATGGCTATCTTAATGATCATACAGCTGTTGATTCAATTTATTGAATCACATAGGCTGGTGCTTGGATGAATATCTAAAGCGTTAGATTGAGGACTCATCAAGCACTGTCAAATGATTATTAAGAAAGGATCTCCAGCTTGAGAAGGAGACGGCAATCCTATCTCTATTGGTTGATATCTATCCGACCTCTTGATGCAAGTCCTCTGCATAGGAATAGAGATTCGAAGGTGTTAGATAAGTTAGGTCAAAGAGTTGACTTAACGAGATCGAGATAACCAAAGTCATATACCGTATGTTGCAACGATATAGGCACGCATCCTCTAACCAGAGACAGATGTGTTACTATAAGTCTGAGTATGTACATTTGGCAGACCAATAGGTTAATGACCTAATCAAGGTCTATACATCGGTGCGCTGGTGTGCATGCAAGGGCATATGAGTAATACCATCTCTCAAATGGATCATACAGGTTCATTATTGAACCGGAAGACATGAGCTCACTCATGATATATTGGGAAGAATCAAATTCCGTGCACGAGCGTCTCGCTTTGGAAGTTTGACTGAATTTGTAGCTTTGATATATGTTTTTTTGGAAAAGTATATAATCAACACATAGGTATGATATATGCTTTTGGAAAGTATATGATCGATACCAACTCCCAATGATCGAATGAGAAACTTAATGATAAAACTCTGAAGTAGACAGGGTAAAATTGATTTTATACTTCAGGTTTATTCTGGGTCTTCCAGTATGTAGGATGTACAGGTATTGGGAATACCTGAGGGTGATGTGATCATAAACGATTGTATAACCATGACGCTTCCATTCCTAGGGAGTAATGAAATGGGTCTAGATTTTAGTGACTCCTCTCAGTAGAGAAGTGATCTAATCTTGGTCCAAGTTTTGGATAGTGATCTGAATGTTATTCAGATGCAATGAGAAGATTGGATCTACGGCCTTGATTTAATCAAGCTTCTATGGGAGGTCCGCAAGATATGGATTTGAGATGTGATCTCAATATCCAAGTCACTATACATGGAACACTACAATCGCCATGTCCTTATCTCCAAGTATTCGCGGAGAACGCACATTATCCTTGAAAGAGTTCATGGATAATTTCATTATTGATATATGTATCCGAGCATTGAGAAAATGGATAATTAAATGTAATTTAACTATCATGAATAATATGAGTTTGATTCATATTATATGGAGAGTTAACTAAGATAATTAAATGTGATTTGATTATCAAATATATAAATAATGTGAATGTGATTCATATTATATGGGCACATGAGAATAGAGTTCCAAGATGATTAAATGTGATTTAATTATTATGGATATTGAATAATGTGGATAGCGTTATTCATATTAATCATATATATTATAAATGTGATTTATAATATATAAGAGAGAGCTATTTGTAACTTATGTTTGTTAAATAAATGTTGATGTGACTTGGATTCATATTGGACAATTAACTGAAAATGTAATTTACATTTTATTTTGGGTTGTGAATGTGATTCACAATTTTCCAATGGCAAGATTGCAATATTCACAAAATAATTATGAATTATATTTGTAGAATAATTTACAACAAGTATCTTTGTAAATCTTGGAGGTGTTGTAAATCTTGGAGATTTCCATGGAATAATGTAATCTCATGAGATCTCATGAGATTACATGAGATTGCCACCAAATCCCATATTATGGAAGGAGGCAATCTTCATTCCATAAATCTCCATGCTTGATTGATTTAGTTTGGGATTAAATCATATTGATTTATCAATACATATTTAATCTAAATTAAATTAATCGTTGTTGGTTTTTACCAACAAAAATCATAGCCATTAAAAGAAACACAAATCAATGTGAGCCATTGGATTTATGTTGTCCATGGATTGAGATCCATGGATCCCAAAATATTATAAAAGGAGGCACCCCCTTTGATCTTCTTTACACAATGAGAATCAAAGTCTCTCTCTCCCTCTTTTTCTCTCTACATGCCATTTCTCTCTCTCTCATGTGGTCGTCCACCATAGAAGCCCTAGAGAGAGTCTCCATTGTCGCAGCGTCGTTGTTATGCTGCCAGATCATTGCTCGTGGATCTCTGTCTCCTTTAGCGTGCCTCGCTTGTAAAGAAGACATTGTATCTCATGTGATGAGATCAGGAGATTCACCGCTACATGGATTGCAAGAAGCACACATCTCATCTATGTGTTCGCAAGCGTCTCCTCCGTCGGATCGGACTTGAGATAGGAGGTCTCTTCGTTTAGAGACTCGATCACAACCACGCTTCAAGAGGTAAATTTAATACTTGTTTGTGGTTTATATGAATCGATCCGAGAAGTGTTTTTGGATCATGTGGTTTCATTACATGATAATTTTTAATTTCCGTTGCCTCGAGCAACTAGTGTGACTAGTCACTCCCGATCGCATACGATGCGATCCTCACGCTTACGTGATGCACTTAAGTATCTCCCCATATACTTCAAGTGGTATCAGAGCCATAGGTCGAAGGTTTCAGATACGATCCATAAACCTAAGAAGACTTGGGTTCGTTAGGGTTTGCGAAAGTTTTCTCGCATTTCATTTTCGCATCTCTGTTTTGTGATTATTTTCGGACCTATTTAAATTTTTTAAACAGAAAATTAAACTAGTATTTTGCTTCGCATTAAATAAGGAAACCGTGGGATTTGAGTTTGCCTGATTTTGATTCTGTTTGCTCAAGTTATGATTAATTTAGTAAACATGTATCCACTGTTTCGGGGACTGCGAATCTTGGCATAATTAAGGAGTTAATTACGGTTTTGAAATGCCTAGAAATGTATCCAAATCACTTAGATTTTTTTAAATAAAATTAGCAAACTTTGGAAACTTACTTTGCTTAATTTGGAATTAAATTGATTTAGATATGCTAATTTTAGTAAGTGGGGTCACTGCTGGAAATTACTTTCCTAATCAAGAACCTTGTGATTGTCATTTAATAAATTAGTGAAATTAAATGGTTTAATTTCCTGGAAAATGATGGATAAATATTTGTGAAATATTTGATGATAACTATTTTCTTAAATGACATTGCCTTAACCAATAATAGATTAGATATGATATAGATCACAATTGGTTTAATGAACTTTCCAACAAACAAAGTTGCTTGAATAGGATAGGAGATTTGTTTAGCAAATCTCCTTATAATGTTAATCAAAATTATTTTGTTTGTTATTATATATGGTATAACTTCGGTTGAAAAATTGATTATCATCTCAAGTATACAATGATCAATTTGGCATTATACTTTCCTGAGGTGGATATGGTGTCTAGTCGGGGAGCGTTGGGGTAGCAGGTTGCGCCGTGTGCGGTCTGTCCCACTCCCATTGGTATTGGCCATGATAGCAGGTAGGGACTCGATAATGCAGGAGAGATTATGGTGTATTTTTCTAATTATTAAAAATCGAAATAATGCATATTTAAGAAAATACCACAATTCAAGTAACAAAAAAGAATGTTTGTTGGATATTGATTGGATCATTAATTTAATATGATTAGATTAATTGAAATCCAAATATAAAATTAAAACACTCTATTATGAGTAGAGTTTTTATTTCCCTTGGAAGAATTAATCGTAATGAATATGATTCATAATGATTAATTAGAATTTGAATATGATATGGAGGATCACATAAGTGTCATCCATGCTCTCCCGTCAAGACGAAGGGTTCCGTCGCCAGAGATTGTATGTAGGAGACGTCTGTCCGAAGTGACAGCTCCTGTATGCAAGCGCATCTGGATCGGGCTCTTTGATTCTTGAATGAGTAAGGTTGCATACGTAGTGACCCCAATATCGAGTCCTCATATTATTGGAGCGATATTAGATTGTGCATAGTGAGTACTAATCCTGTTGATGATTGGTTCAATTAACGACGGGTCAACATCACCTTAGGGGTGGTGGGCCCGGGTGTTAAAGACTGAATTGGGAATGCAAGTTGGACTTGCAAGGCGGGATGTGCTCCCACTTCTTTTTATGGTAAGGAAGGAGATCCCAGATCTTGCTTGAGATATAATGGTAAGTATATCTCTTACATTGAAAGTGATTAAGGGAATGAACTTTCAATGTTGACAAGGCAAGGTAACTTTGATTTAAAACTCCTAAATCAAAGTAAAACATATATTTATATATATTTATGCAAATTTCCTATTTCAAATATTCCTTCATTAAACCCACTCAATATTATACTCAATAATAACTAGTAGAATATCATTGATTAGATCCATGATTAAGATATTGTACTTCCAGTTGGATACATATTGTATGTGGTTGCAATGTGCATGTTTCCTCGTAATAATGAGGAATGACAATTAAATAGACAATAGGTCTACAACTCTAGAGTTTGTATGTTTCTATAGTCTTGATCTCTCATCGAATGTACTTTGGAAGTGACGATGATGATCGTAATTGTCGAATAATCCTTATAAAATATAAGAAGATGTTTTGGCATGCATATGTGCTCTTGACATTTTATCATGAATGACATGGTTCTCTGCATCATGCAGAATGGTGGCTCTATAAGAGATGATGTATTCAAAATGTTTGAGTACTACCTGAACCTAAGTCTTTAAGAGTTAAGATGTATGCAGATATGATGAGTGTCATCATTCTACTATCTATACTCTAGTAATTCATGAAGCTACAGAATATTCATATTGTATGAATTGAATGAAGCATGTATAAATGTTGAAATGCTCTTATATTGAAATCTATTGAATTCAGCATAAGAGATCCTTCGTCTTAAGCAATGGTTGTTTATAGATAAAGGGAGTGTAGTGGAAGCATGAGTTGGACCCAAGTAAGAAGGAAATTCAAAGAGTTTACCATACTTCTATGACTTCCATATGGCATCCAAGGGTTGGATGAATGCCAATACTGCAATAAGCCGATGTATTGATAGTGTGACTATATAGACTATCTTGGATCCTTAGAAAATGACTTGGATAGTACATCAGAATAATCTTCATCTAATCATTGAAATTGACTTTCTTATTGGATAAGATTAAAAGTCTAATAATTGTATATCATTTTTCTAATAACACTTGCAATTGGATGCATATGTTTTAGAAGACTAGAAATTTGATCTTAAGGTTTAATAGTCATCCACATAGATATTGATGCAATTGTTGTAACAATCTCTATTGGATGGATAGACTTCATAATTCAGTGGGAAAGCCCTTAGTCTTAGAGAATGTCTCTGTGACCTAGATATTAGAATACAGTAATTGTTTATTTCTAAATGTTAGAAATAAATATGAATTCTGGAATAAACCTATCATAAGGAATTATGATGGATATATTTAAGAAAGTAATCTAACATTTAGAGGACTCTATTAAATTAAAAAATTAATGAATGGTTCATTAACATTTCTAATACTGAAAATTAAACCTTTAAAGATCAATAGGAGGATGAAGATCATTTGATAATGGTTTGGAATCAAACCTTGGACATAAGTTTGTTGATGAGATCAAGAGACTAGTAAGAGATGAAACTTTAGAATGTCTAAAATTTTAAATCTTACATACTTGTGAATATTGTATTCAAAGTAATAATGTCCAAAGCACCCTTCTCTGAGAATGGATTAAGATGTCAAAGTATTTAATATCTAATACATATAGATGTATGTGGATCATCTATATCATGATAAACATTAATGATATGTGATATCATTAGATGATTATTTTTTATATGAAATTTCTTCCCTTTACTTTAGAAAGCTTTGAAATGTTCAAAGATTTCACAATTTTGGTTTAGAACCAAACTTTGAAGGAAGATGAAATGAATTTGATCTAACCTAGGTAGTTTGTACCTATTAGATGAATTCAAAGAAATACCTTATGGAGATATAAATATCATTCCTGTCTCAATCCTCCTAATGCACCTAAACTCAATAGAGTTGCAGGGAGATGCAATTTCTTTTTATCTTGTGTGACATGATTTGATCAATGATGAATCTTAGCATAATTACCTCTTAGCTTCCAAGGTATATATGTAGTAGAGACTACAATATATATCCTTAATAAGGTTCCAAGCAAGTAAGCTGGAATTTAGCACCTAAGAGTGCTACTTCATTAGGAAAATAAAGCATGGTATTGGATACCTACTTTATGACCTTGAGATTCTTAAAAGATTTCATATCTAAGAATTTGATTCTTAGAGATTGAGACTCTTGAGAATCAAGATGAAAATGAAGTGAAGGAACTCATTTAATCTTGAGACGATAATAAGGCTCCTGAAATCGGAAACTAAAAGGACAATTAAAGATGAGACACTAATACCTCTTCAAATGAGTTTGAGGGTGGATTCCATGTGTCAATTAAATCTGACATGATCAACTTCATATGATGAAGCTTCTGAAGATCATGACATGGAAAGATGGATATTAGAAATAAAGCCTAAAGTAGACTACATATACAAATGTTGTATATAGACCCTCGAGGATCCACCTATATGGGTAAGACCCATTAAGGTGTAAATGGATCTTCAAGAGAAAGAGGGAACCTGATGAGAAGGTAGGGACCTTCAAAGCACGGTTCGTATCCTCAAGATACATACAGAAAGAAGACATCGCTTGCAATGAGACTTGCTTTTTGGTGACCATGCTTAAGCCCATCAAATTATTGCTAACTTTAGCTACACAACTTGACTATGACATCTTCAAGATGTGTGTCAAGATGGCATTCCTCTATGAATACCTCTCTAAGGATATTCACATGAAGTAACCCCAGGACTTCATGGTTTAGGAAATCAAGATGTTCAAGCTAAAAAACTCTGTCTTTGGACTCAAATAAGCTTCTTGTAGTTGGAACACCATATTTGAAGAAATTATAAATGTTATAATTTCAGAAAGAATCTTGATGAATCATGTGAAGCTTAGTGGGAGCGCCATTGTGTTCATCGTGCTAAATGTAGATAATATCCTAATCATTTGGAATGATATAAGTATAATAATAAGTGTTTTATAATCTGGTTGTTCCATATCTTGAGATATGATCTCAATAATACCTCTTAGATCTTAGTTCTAAAGTTGTTCAGAAGCAAAGAAAGAGGGTATTGGGACCGTCACATTAGTGGTACACCTTGGACATATGCTATTTTCTGGAAAACTCCAAGAAAGGCTTATTTCCCTTAAGATATAGTACTGACCTATCTAAAGTGATAGCACCTCAAAGAGTTGAGGAAGTGAATGCTAAAATTGGTTGCCCTTATCCATCAGTTACGAGAAGCCGAGTGTATGCTAGATGTGTACAAAAATCAGATGTCTTCCATGTTGTGGGAGTAGTAAACTGTTACTAATCCTACTATGGAGATAAAACACTTGATTGCAGTAATAACAATATCTTAAAAGATGACAAAACTTTAGAGATAGTGATCTCTAAGTATTATCTTCAAGAACTTAAGATTATATAGATAGTGATCTAAATGTCTTAACTGTGAATACCTTAGGAGATAGAGATCTTCAAGAATAAGGGTATCCTGATAAGGATAATTGAAAATTACATACTGGTTGTTATAATGATTATTGAGCTGTTGTGTCAAGGATACTATGACTAACAAGATTGAGTATTGGTTGCATAAGATGCAACATTCACATTGGATGCGAGCACTGTTACTAAGAGATATGCAAGTGTCATAAAAGGATTTGGCATCGTCTCTTGGGAACAGAGTGACTGATAAATTTACCTAGCTATTTTTTTCTAAATAACATATGATTGTCACATGAGTTAGGGTTTACAGATTAGCATATTAATGGCCCTTTGGGCTAGTGGGAGATTGTTCGACATGCGAGCCCACGGCGAGCCATTATGCAATAAATGTTATTGTGAATATCATTCCTTGATCTGAATCGAAGAATAACTAATTTGCATACTAGGTCCCTTAGTACCATTAGGGTTATGTACCATGACCATCTTAATGATCATACAGTTGTTGATTCAATTATTGAATCATAGAGGTTGGTGCTTCGATGAATATCTAAAGCATTAGATTGAAGACTCATCAAGCATCGTCAAATGATTATTAAGAGAGGATCTCTACATGATGGCAATCCTTTCTCTAAAGGTTGATATCTATCCGACCTCTTGATGTAGGTCCTCTACATAGGAATAGAGATTCGGAGGTGTCAGATAAGTTAGGTCAAAGAGTTGACTTAACGAGATCAAGATGACCAAAGTCCTATCTCGTATGTTGTCACGATATAGGCACCCATCCTCTGACCAGAGACAGATGTGTTACTATATGTCTGAGTATGTACATTTGGCAGACCAATAGGTTGATGACCTAATCAAGGTCTATACACCGGCGTGCTGGTGTGCATGCAAGGGCATATGAGTAATATGATCTCTCAAAGGGATCATACAGGTTCATTATTGAACCGGAAGACATGAGCTCACTCATGAGATATTGGGAAGAATCAAAATCCGTGCACGGTCGTCTCGCTTTGGAAGCTTGACTGGATTTGTAGGTTTGATATATGATTTTTTTTTGGAAAAGTATATGATCAACACCTGGGTATGATATATGCTTTTGGAAAGAATATGATCGATACCGACTCCCAATGATCGAATGAGAAACTTAATGATAAAACTTTGAAGTAGATAGTGTAAAATTGATCTTATATTTCGGGTTTATTCTGGGTCTTCCAGTATGCAGGATGTACAGGTAATGGGAATACCTGAGGGTGATGTGATCATAAACGATTGTATAACCATGACGCTTCCATTCCTAGGGAGTGATGAAATGGGTCTGGATTTTAGTGACTCCTCTCAGTAGAGAAGCGATCTAATCTTGGTCCAAGTGTTGGATAGTGATCTGAATGTGATTCAGATGCAATGAGAAGATTGGATCTACGACTTTGATTTAATCAAGCATCTATGGGAGGTCCGCAAGATCTGGATTTGAGATGTGATCTCAATATCCAAGTCACTATACATGGAACAATAAAATCGCCCTATCCTTATATCTAAGTATTCATGGAGAAAGCGCATTATCCTTGAAAGAGTTCATGGATAATTTCATTGTTGATATATGTATCCGAGCATTGAGAAAATGGATAATTAATTGTGATTTACTTATCATGAATAATATGAATTTGATTTATATTATATGGAGAGTTATCTAAGATAATTAAATGTGATTTGATTATCAAGGATATAAATAATGTGAATGTGTTTCATATTCTATGAGCACATGAGAATAGAGATCCGAGATGATAGAATGTGATTTCATTATCATGGATATTGAATAATGTGGATAGCACTATCCATATTAATCATATATATTATAAATATGATTTATAATATATAAGTGAGAGCTATTTGTAACTTACATTTTCTAAATAAATGTTGATGTGAATTGGATTCACATTGGACAATTAATTGAATATGTAATTTACATTTTATTTTGGGTTGCGAATGTAATTCACAATTTTCCAATGGCAAGATTGCAATATTCACAAAATTATTATGAATTATTTTTGTAGAATAATTTACAACAAGTATTGTTGTAAATCTTGGAGATTTCTATGGAATAATGTAATCTCATGAGATCTCATGAGATTACATGTGATTGCCACCAAATCCCATATTATGGAAGGAGGCAATCTTAATTCCATAAATCCCCATGCTTGATTGATTTAATTTGGAATTAAATCATATTGATTTATCAATACATATTTAATCTAAATTAAATTAATTGTTGTTGATTTTTACCAACAAAAATCTTAGCCATTAAAAGAAACACAAATCAATGTGAGCCATTGGATTTATGTTGTCCATGGATTGAGATCCATGGATCCCAAAATATTATAAAAGGAGAGTCACCCCATTTGCTCTTCTTTACACAATGACAATCAAAGTCTCTACATGCCATCTCTCTCTCATGTGGCCGTCCACCATGGAAGCCCTAGAGAGAGTATCCATTGCGGCAGCGTCGCTGTTATGCTGCAGGATCATTTGCTTGTGGATCTTTGTCTCCTTCAGTGTGCCTCGCTCGTGAAGAAGATGTCATATCTCATGTGACGAGATCTGGAGATTCACCACTTGGATCATCAACATGGATTGCGAGAAGCACGCATCTCATCCACGCACTCGCAAGCATCTCCTCTGTCGGATCGGACGTAAGACAGGAGGTCTCTTCATTTAGAGATCGATCGCAACCACGCTTGTTAGTGATTTAGATGAAATGATCTGAGAAGGGTTCTTGGATCATGTAGTTTCATCACATGAAAATTTTTAATTTCCGCTGCCTCGAGCAACTAGTGCGATTAGTCACTCTCGATCGCATACGATGCGATCCTCACGCTTCCGTGATGCACTTAAGGATCTCCCAATATACTTCACATAGAACCTAGAATATGGATAAATTGGATCAAATTACCAAGCAACTGGAGTTGCTGGTAAGTACCATCAGTGCCTTCCAGTTTGTGACTCCATCGCCGAGACTCCAGCTGAGAAGAAGCAAGCACCGCCAAAGCAGCCTCAGCCGAGTCAACAGCAGCTCGTAGCTCAGCACGTGTACTACGTGCGTACTCCTGACCAGGCATTGCAGTAGTAGCAGTTGGTGGTTTATCAACTAGAGCCCTTGTCTTCCTACAATCCCTTCTCTCCTTCATTGCCTCTCATTCAGGAGATGAATGGAGTATGGTCGAATGACACACAGTTGGTCCATCCAGGCAGACCTAAGCAGGGCCAACCTGCCAACTCTCGCCCATTCCCTCAACATCAAGGAGGGAGATTTGTCCAGTCCCAGCCTCAGTATCAACATCACCAGTCTCCACAGTACCACAATAATTGGAGACAGTCACAGCAGCGCTCGTAGATGTCGTACCATCACCACTAGTTGTACCACCAGTATGCAGCTGCATCTCAACAACAGCATCCTCCTCCTCCATACCAACAGTGTCAGCTTCCTCCTCCTCAACAATAACATCAGCAATCCCAACCTCAGCCTCCACACCACCAGTCACAGTGTTGTCAGCACACTAAACCTTCCGAGGCAGTTCTAATGAACCCGAGCCTCGACTACCTAGCCCAATTAGTGAAGGGTCTCGCAGAGACGATAAAGAAGCCTGAAAACCTTACAACCATTAAAACTCCAATGTTGTCCCAGGTCGAAGCTAACCCCAATAATTTTAAAAGAAAAGAGCAGGTAGAATGTGATGTCTCGTCGGTGTTGTATAGTCAAATGATTGTGATTTTGCTTTCTCTAATGTTTATTACTCTCAGAATTGGTAGGACCTTGCCTCTGCCTACAGCAATCAAGGGGAAGAATAAAGTTTCATTAGGTGAGTTGTCGTCTTATTCATCAGTCGTGCTGGCTACAATTTGGGTGAGGAAGAAGGAGGAGGAGGAGCCATGCCAGCCACCAGCCACCACCATCTCCATGAGAAAAAAGAACAAAAATCAGAAAAAGCAAAAAGACCAAAAATATAATCACGGTCAAAGTGAAGTCGTGCAACCCATTGGGGAAGAAAGCCACAACAGTTGACCTAGAGCTAGTCGACGGAGCGAAGACTGTAGTTTTTACATGTCCACTAGCAATAGTACCATCATCTCCAGAATGTACAACGTTTTGCAGTCTGGATGTACAAGATATTATGGACAAGAATTCTGTTGTAAATAAGAATAATGCTTTTGATTTCAGTTCTATAAATACTCCTTTTCCTAATGCATCCAATATAATAGCAAAAAGAAAGAGTGCATTGGTTGATCCAGGTGTTGTGGATATTCTCAAAAATTTAACTATCGAATTGCCCTTGATGCAAGCCATGGAATACATGCCCGATGTGAAGAAGGGCTTGAAGGTAGCGTCTATAAAGAAGCCTCATTTGAACCGTAATAACAGATGCCAGCAAGTTGAGAAGTGTGTCCTTACCATGTCTACAGTTGCAGCCATTAGCAATCTCCTAGAGAAGAAACATGACAAAGGAGCACCTTTGATCAGATGCAATATCTTTGACTAAATCTTCGAGCGAATGCTACTTGACAGCAGCTCTTCCATCAACCTTATGCCTTCATCACTGCTTCAAGAATTCAGTCTAGGTCCACTCAAGTTGACACACATGATCCTTTAGTTCACAGATCGATCCATCAAGCGACCCTGAGGTCTGTTGGAGGACGTTGTTGTAAAGGTGCAGATCACGTAGTTTCCTGTCAATTTTGTAGTCCTTGGTATGGACTCTCATGCACCCTTATTCATGATCCCAATTATTCTTGGATGGCCAATCTTGTGCACCGTAGAGACCGTGGTTGACTATGGGACGGGGAAGATGACGTTGTGCTCAAGCAGTGACAGAGTTACCATAGACATGGTCAGTGAACCGGAAGTCATATATGATGAAAGTCATTTTGCACTACCTGAAGCAGACTGTGACTTTATTGTAGAAATCAGAAATACATAACTCTCTTTGAATGACACATGGAACCTAGAAATCCTCTCTCCTGAGGAGAACCTGGAAAGCACAGTCGACACAAGCTCGATATCGCTTGGGAGACATATTCCAATTGGATGACACATCTATTTGATTCAAAATATGCATCCTAGTCCGAACATGATGAATTCATTACAGACTTGTTCGGTACATTATTAGTTGAATAACATGTCACTGAGGTGAGTAGGACCTCCAAATCATGGCTGATCATCCACCTACCATCACAGTTTCTAAAGTGACCAAGAAGCATGCCAGATTAGAACCAAAATTAAAGCCACTTTAGAGGCCTCATGTATTCCTTCCTTGCGGGTGTAGAGAATATGTATCTGATTATCAGCAGCAGCAGGCTAACCCCGGATCAAGAATCTCAACTTCTCGAGGTTCTAGAGAAAAATCGCAAGGCACTTGGTTGGCACGTATCAGACCTCCGTGGGATAAATCCTGCTATGTGCTCACACTCACACCATATTTACTTGGAAGAAGATGCCAAGCCGTCCGAGAGTTTCAATTAAGACTGAACCTAAATTTATGGGATGTGGTCATGAAAGAAATCACGAAATGGTGTGATACGGGCTTCATTTACCCCATATCCGATTCGAAATGGGTGAGACCTCTTCATGTAGTTCACAAAAAATAAAGTCTTATTGTTGTTACAAATGAAAAAGGAGAGGATACTTCTACTCCAGTACCGACATTCTGACATGTATGTATTGATTACAGTCGCATTAATGCCACAACAAAGAAGGATCACTTCCCTTTCTTATTATTGATCAAGTACTGGAAAGATTGGAAGGTAAGGAGTTCTTCTGCTTTTTGGATGGGTACTCCAGGTACAACCAAGTGGCAATCGCCCTAGAAGACCAAGAGAAAACTACCTTCACTTGCTTGTTTGGCACCTATGCTTTCAGGAGAATGCCCTTCAGTTTGTGCAATGCACCTGCCACAATCCAAAGATGCATGCTCGTAGTTTTCGTCGATATGGTTGGAAGTTTTCTTGAGGTGTTCATGGATGACTTCTCCATCTACAATGACAACTTTGATTCTTTTCTTCAGCATCAAGACATAGTTCTTCAGAAATGCCGAGAATTCAATCTCATACTCTCTTGGGAAAAGGGCCACTTCATGGTCACAGAAGGGATTGTGTCGGGTTACGTCGTTTCCAAACATGGCATGGAAGTCAACCTAGAAAAGGTGGATGTGATTGCCAATCTAGAGCTACCTCAGACTTTCAGAAATGTGAGGTTGTTCCTTGGGCATGTGAGTTTCTATAGGAGATTCATCAGAGATTTCATTCGCATCGCCTGACCTCTCACTGAATTACTGTGTAAGGATATCGAGTTTCATGTTGATAAGTAGGTTCTCCTTTCATTCAATCACTTAAAGGAGATAATCGCTCAATCTCTAGTCCTACGGTCGTGTAATTGGTATCTACCCTTTGAGATCATGACGGATGCGTTAGATTTTGTAGTTTGGTTCGTATTAGGATAGAGAAAGACAAAGTAGCCTATGCCATTCACTATGCTAGCAAGACATTGAATGAAGCTCAGTGTAACTACACTGTTACAGAAAAAGAGTTGCTATCCATGGTTTTCACCCTCGAGAAGTTCAAATCGTATCTGCTTGGATCTAAAGTTGCCATCTACACTGATTACTTTGCTATCTGGAACTTACGGCAGAAGAAGGATGTCAATCTCAGACAAATCTGGTGGATCCTTCTCCTCCAAGAGTTCGATTTGGAAATCGAAGACAAGCCTGAAGTTCAGAATGTGGTAGCAGATCACCTCTCTAGAATTGAATATCAAGAGCCTCCACTGAGTGGTGCATCCATTACAGATACCTTTCATTATGAATCAATTCTGGAAGTGGATTCACTCCCTTGATATGTCGATATTGTGAACTATTTCATGTCTGGGTAGTGCCACAAGATTGGATGAAGATTAAGAAGGACAAATTCTTATCCCAAATCCATTTCTACCAATGGGAAGATTTGCTACTATTCAAGGAAGGAGCAGACTGCATTTGGCGCTAGTGTATACCTCAAGAAGAGCATCATAGTGTCCTCGAGCATTGTCACTCGCTCGAATCCAATGGACACCACTCTGGAGACAGAACAGTAGTGAAAGTACTTCAGTGTGGTCTCTGATGGTCAACACTATTTAAGGATGTTGCAGCTTATGTGAAGCATTGTGCTAACTGTCAGAGATTGGGAGGCACCCTTACAGCAAAGGACTCAATGCCTCTGAAATTTATTCAGATTTCAGATGTGTTCGATGTATAGGGCGCTGATTTCGTGGGACTCTTTTCCAACAGTCAGGGATTTGAGCACATCCTTCTTACCATAGACTACGTGAGTCGCTGGGGTGAAGCTATTCCCACTCGATCCGCTGACATCCGCACTGTGTAATGATTTTTGATAAAGAACATCATCTCATGGTTCAGGATTCCTAAAATTCTGATATCAGATGGAGGTAGTCAATTCATTAATAGAGATGTCAAAAAATTAATGAAGGAGTACGGCATCGAGCACTGAGTCCCGTCTTCTTATCATCCCCAGACCAATGGCATGGCAAAATTATCATATAGAGAAATTGAGACGGTCCTGCAGAAGCTTGTGAAGCCAGACAGAAAAAATTTGTCCCAACTCTTGGACTCTGTCCTTTAGGTATATATAACTACTTACAAGTTTCCCTTGGGCATGTCTCCTTATCGTCTCGTGTATGGAAAGTCGTTCCATATTCCCATGGAACTGATCCATAAATCATTATGGGCAATCATTGCTGCAACTTGAACTCACGTAAAGGTGGTCAGCAAAGAAAAGAACATTTGTACAAGCTCGTAGAATTCTGATACTATGCTTATGACACCTTGATGTACAAGGAGAAGTTCAAATGCTAGCATGACCGGCACATCAAATGAAAGACCTTCAAAACTGAATAGAAAGTGTTGCTATTTGACGCAAAGTTGAAGATATTCCCAGGAAAATTAAAGTGTAAATGGACAGGACCATTCAGAGTGAAAGAAGTGTGTGACAATGGAAGCATTGTGATATCAGACTTATTAGCTGATGTACAGCCATTCGTCATAAATGGTCAGTTACTGAAGTCATACCATGAGTATGACACTTTCCTAACTGTGGTCGATGAAGTTCAAATAATCATTGATGAAGCCTCCACAACCAACGCAGCAACAGAAGATTCAGATAATGCCCTTAAAAACTCTTCTTTTCTTCTTTTCTTCTTTTCAGTTGTATTTTCTGTTTTCTATTTTGTTTTCCTCATTCATTGCTTCTATACTTAGGATATGCTTCATCCTAAGTACAGGGGGATGAGTTACTTCATATGTTCATTCATTATCCCATCACTTATCTCCTCTCTAGTTGATATTTATGTCTATACTTAGGGATATTTTACCCTAAGTATAGGGAGAGACATGATGAATCGTTGAGTAATTCATTCACATCCTCAACCCTTCCTACATGTAGATACGGACAGTTATACTTAGGATTAATTGATCCTAAGTATAGAAGGGACAGTCGACTTCTCATTACGTCATTCTTTATAATTTAGTCATTATAGTACAGGCTTTTCTATACTCAGCACGAGTTATGTCTTCTCGTTTCTCTCTGATCTATGAGGACATAGTTGAAGCTAAGTATGTGGGGTCATATATACGTCGTATATACTTTATCCATGTACTTTCATATTTTCAATAAGTATGCTAAAATACAATGAGTTAAGTATAAAGAACATACTTGTAAAAAATTATTTAAAATTCTTTATATACATATTCTGATTAATAAAATAGGCAAAAATGTTTCGCAAAATGTTTGAAAAATGGTTTGGAAAATTCTTTGAAAAATCTTTTGAAAACTATTTGGAAAATGTTTTGTAAAATATTTTCAACCTTTATAAAAATGTTTTGTTTGTAAAAATTTCTTTTCTTTGTGTGAAATAAAATGTTTTGAAAATCTAGTTGCAAATGTTTGGAAAATGGTTGCAAAAATATTTTGAAAAATTTATATATATTATTTGAAAAATATTTGCAGAATGATTTTTAAATTCTGTAAAATGTTTGTAGAAATTATATTTCAAGTTAGTTTGCAAAATAAAGTTTTAAAAATGTTTGCAAAAAAATCAAATTATTTTGAGAACAATGTGCATAGTTCGAACAAATGAAGATTCTTTACAAACCATGAATATACAATAGTGCAAATTCCTATAACCCAACTCATGTAAACAAAAAGATGTGTGCCTGTGTAAATAGCTGCACATACTACCTCTTTGTTCCAAAAACCTTTTATTTTTAAAAAATCCCTAAAAATTTGCAAAATTAAAAATCCCAAAAATATTTGCAAAATCATTTTCAAAAATTTTACAAAAATCCATAAAAAGTTCAAAACTAGAATATTGCATCACAAAAATATTTTTCTTGCATTGTACATAGCATTCGCATTTTAAAGAGTAGCATAGACGATTGAACAAGTCCAAATATAGTCTGAATATTGGAGCTTGGAATAGACCTCAATACACTTAATTTCAGAGGAACCCATTGAGGACTCGAAGTGGAGATATTTCATGTCACCTTGACTTAATTCATGAGATTCCATAAGACTATGTTCTTGAGTCAATTAAACAAGCTTAAATAGCACCCTTCATATCATCCGTAAAACTCTTGAGACAGTGACTTGACTAGAAACCTCACACCTAGCACTTAGCTCAACTTAGATGGACTGATGAAAAATCTTGGATTCTAAGTCGGGACGATGCAAGGTCGCTTCATCAAGGGTGGCTCAGGAACCATTCTTGGGGATTGCCGACACAAGTACTCTAACCCACTTCTTTTGGTAACAATGACATCTAAAGACTGGAGATGGATTAAGATAATGCTTCGGATGAGGAATAGTCTACCGACGTAGCTTTCTCCAAGACCCCAAAAAACGAGTGGAACAAAAGATGCTACATTCAGCGGGGCACAAGCAAGAATATAAAAGCTATACAAAGCCAAAGAAAATATCCAAAGAAGACTATGCAAAAACTCCACAAAATTTGAGCTTCAGAAAAAGCATGCTTCTTTGTGAAGAATCGGTTACACTGACCGACTTCACGAGGGAATGAAGACTACACCGGTCCATTCCCACTTCTTTTCCCACTCTTCTAACTTCTTCCCCATTCGGTTGTAAAGATTGGGATCACCTGACCTTAGAAGGGAATATATGTATCCACGAGGACGAGTTACCAGAAGAGTAGACACCTTGATGGTTCAACGATTTTGTCTGGGGAAAGCAAAACAATTTCACACACATGGTTCTATCAATTCAAGGTAGCAAGAGTATGCAACTGAGAGGATGGTTCTAACCTGATTGTGAATTGGACTGGATGATAGGAGTATGGAACCTAAGGGTTGTTATATCACATTTCCTAACTTCCATGTGGTTCCGAACACACCATTGATCCAAAGGCCTTTTATGAACTCCAGGTGTTGACTTTATGAAGACCAGTTTAAAAGTTGACAATTATTCCAAGATTATTCTTTTTTATTTTCTTTATTTTTCTGCACTCATTGCATAAGTGTTTGCTAGGGACTAGCAAAGGCAAGTATAGGGGGTGATGAATCTCTATGTCATCACCTTTATTCTTTCATTTTGACCTTTAAACCCTAGCTAAATGCATGTAAATACCATTATTTTGCATAATCATTATTTATTGTAAAAATATTGTCCTTAATCAGAAAAAATCCAAAAAAATGTGTTGTAAATATATTTCTCTAAATATTTGTATACTTACACTATTTTATTTGTACATAAATTGACCTCAAATTAAATAATGTTTAAAAAAATTGCAAATAAAAATAGTTTCCAAATAATAAAAATAATTGCAAAATAAAATCATGTACCAAATAAAAGTAACCACATCCGGAAAAAGACATAAAGCAATAATTAAAAGACCAATTTTGGCTCCATATGAACTCAAATTGAATCAAACTCACTTCCATCGTATTATAAATTAAATTATCTTTAAAATGGTCATGGTTTCATAATTTTTGGAGTTATGGTTTGAAAGAAGGTTTTCTGGGGTGGTTTGTGCAATTTACCATTTATGGTATATATCCGTATTCATTTTTATATTCAATTATTATTTAAAATAAAAAAATAAAAATCTTAAAGCAAAAAATTAATTTCCTTATTTAATTATGTATATAAAAGCACAAGTTATGTCTTCCTTTGTCGTTCTCTAATCACTATGAGGACATAGTTGAGATAAGTATAGGGGGTGTATTATATATTGTATATATACTTTAGACATAACTTGTACTTTTAACTAGATTTTTTGGGATATGTATATAAATTCGTAAAATCCACGTTTGTATATAGACTTTGATCACCTTTTATTAAAAACAACAAAAAAACAAACAAACAAACAAACAAAACAAAACAAAACAAAACAAAACAAAAAACAAACCAAAAATCTTGTAAATACTTGTATATATTTTACTAACCCTCTTCCCTTTAAAAAACCGTTTTTACATGTGCATCATAATTTTTCAAAAATCCATAAAAAGTTCAAAATTATAAAATTATTTCAAAAAAATTTCTTTCTTTCTGCATTGTACATATTTCTTGCATTTGCATGTGCATTTTTCAGGATAGTATTGACATTTAAACTAAGTCTGGAATAAAATTGAAGAATGGAGCTTAGTTGGACCTTAATCCACTTAATTTCAAAGGAACCTTATAAGAACTGGAGTTAAAACTTTTCAGGTCCTAGTTACTTAATTCTCTGGGTCCATAAGACTATGTTCATATGTCGTCTTAATTAGTCTAAGTAGAATATTTAACAACACACGCATGATTCTTTCAGACCATGGCTTATCTTGGACAAGCACTCTACACGTGGCTCTTCATGGAGGAGCTAGTGAGGAGGTAGAATCTTTTGGCTTGGATTAGCATATGAGGGTAGTACATCTAGGTGGAACCTCTCGTCTTCATCTAGGGAGGGTTGTGCATCTCAACCTGATCTAGTAGCATTGAGGTCTAAAGACAAGATACTATGGGGTTACAATAACTCTTCAAAGGGGGGATAGTCAACTAGCTCAAGAGGAAAACTCCTTATGTACATGGTGTACCTTGTATATATTTTCAAAAAAAGAAAGAGAAAATATGCAGAATCTCCAAAAGTGGACAGGCCTGATTGAAAAGTAAAATGCCTGTCAGAGTGTATATACAAGTGAATAATAATAATAAGATCTTCAAAGTCAAATTTTGTAAGCTAGCAGCTGGATGACTTGACTACACTGGTCATGCATCCAAGGATAGGTAGCTACACTTGTTACCATCCATTACTTGAACTTAGAAGGGAATATTCTGGTCCTCGAGGAAAGAGTTGCTAGACCGAGGGACTAGAGTTACCTTGTTGAGAGATGTTGTTTCTTTGCTACTTTTGAGATGGGGAGCTATATTTCACTTACACCGTACAAGTAAAGATTCATAGTCATAAGAATTTGTGTATGTAGACTTGTTTTGACTTGACTGTTGAGGAACCTGAATAAGAGCCTTGTGGAACTTAGGGGTTCTTAGGTTTTAAATCCATTTCCCATTAAGGTTACGCCACATTAATAATCGAAAGGCCTAATAGATCTCCATACTACAATTTTATGAAGTAAATTTTAATGCACAATATTGTCCTATTTTCTTTATTTTTCCTTTCTTTTTCTTTTATTCACTTATTCTTTCAAATAAGTGTTTGCTAAGGGACTAGCAAAGGTAAAGCATAGGAGGAGGATGAATCTATATTTCATCATCTTTATTCATTTATTTTAGCTTAAAATCCTATATAAAACACACGTATATAATACTAACTCCATATTCTTACTAACTTGAATCTGTGTGTAAATATTATACATTTATTATTATTTTAACTTAAAATAAATAAATAAATAAAGGAAAAATAAAGAAAATAAAAAAACTGTATATATGTAAAAGATACAGGCTGATCCAAACCTTAAGAGAAGGTGAAGACTTGACCTGATCGACCAGGAATAAAGTAGGAGGAGATAGGGTCCTTAATCAGAAAAATCCAAAAAATGTGTTGTAAATATCTTTCTATGTATATTTGTATACTTACACTATTTTATTTATACATAAATTGACCTCAAATTAAATAATTTTCAAAATAAAAGTTGTAAATAAAAATGTTTTCTAAATAATAAAAATAATTGCAAAATAAAATGATGTACAGAATAAAAGTAACCACATCCGGAAAAAGCCATAACACGATAATTAAAAAACCAATTCCGGCTCCATATGAACTCAAATCGAATCAAACTCACTTCCATCGTATTATAAATTAAATTATCTTTGAATTGGTTGTAGTTTCATAATTATTGGAGCTATGGTTTGAAAGATGGTTTTGTGGGGTGGTTTGTGCAATTTTACCATTTATTGTATATATCCATATTTATTTTTATATATAATGTATTTTAATAATTATTTAAAATAAAAATTAAAAATGTAAAATTTTAAAACAAAAAAAACAATTCCTTAATTACCTATGTATATAATGTAACTTATGTATATGGTATATGTATATAATCAATTCCCTTAAATAACCGCATCAAAAAATTAAATAATTTATTATTTATTATTTAATTTAATAAAGTGATGAAAATAAATACATTTTTTTATTAATTATGTAAATAATTTTAACTTCCTTTCTTATCTTTATCTCCATTTAAATTTCCCTTATCTTTATCTCCATTCAATTTTTAAGATTTAAATTCAAATTCAATTATTTTTCTATTTAATTGGCTTCTCCCTCCTCATTCTCTTTTGATCAATCTTTGGTGAGAGGATCCTAATCTCCAAGAGCTTCTTATTTTACAAAGGTGCCTAGCCTTTGAGCCTTCCAGTGACAGCAAGTCGGCCTTCATCGAAGCCATCACGGTATTTTCCGCTCCGACGGTGAGATCCATTTTTTCTTGTTTTTCATCTAGGTTAATCTTAGTTTAATTTTCGCATTATTAATTTCGTTGTCATTTTATTATTTTCAGATATTAGTTAATCATTTTTAATCAACCATCATGATTCAATCCGCCATCAATCTCGATTTTTCACCTTCACATCTCGATGTATCCACGTTCACGTTCTACCTCGCACAACCACACAACTCCGTCCACGTACGGTGGTCGGAAATCCGGATGCATCCCTTAACTTCATCGGATCCGACACCATTCACATTTCTATTTATTATTATTATTATTTTCCTTTCTTGACCGAGCCGTCATGCTCGAGTCGGATGTATCCTTATTTTGTGCAAGTTCGCAGGAAAATAAAAATAATCAGTTTCTATTTTAAAAAAAATAATAAAAAATTGCTGCTATATTTAAAAAAAGAGAAAAAATAATAATAACAGTTGTTGTCAAAAAAATTACAAAATAAAAAAATAATAAAGTGGGTGGCACTTCCTACCGTCGTAAGCAGCCGCCTCCGTCGCCATCGCCGCAACCACCTGCAGCTCCTCAGTAGCCTGCCGATCGCCACCCCTTGAAGCCCCTTCATCTCCGCCGCCTGTGTCTAAGTTGTCATGCATCATGTCCGATGAACGCCAGCGCCGCAGGGAGCACACGTCGACATCATCTCCTCCACCGATCGCAACTCTGTCACAAGCCCTGCAGATTCATCATCACCGCCATCATCGTCCTCGCCGACCTTCTCTAAACGAAGCCACCGCCGTCTTGCTGCGTGAGGAGCCACTCACCAAGCATCGTCGTGACTCCACCTGGGGATGCCATAGCAACACCGACACCCCGCCATCTCCAGAAGGCTTCCTCCATCGCGTGCCAACCTGGGCATGTGTCGCTCAGCATCTACTTCCGTCGCGAGCCACCGCCCGCGTGAGGTCTTCCTGTCACCCTCATGCAGAACCACTCCCCACCAAGGCACGCCGTCATCCACTGACCATTCATTCACCTCCTTCCAAATCTACACAACTGCTCTGAAGACCGCCGGCCACCCACCTTCGGCCACCACCTTTTCAGCCCGCGAAGCCATCGTCGAAGCACCACCTGTCGACCGCCCACTGCTTGCACGAGAAGGAAGAACAGGGGCGGTGCCCTTTCCTTTCTTTGGCTTGCGAAAAGAACGAAGAACAAAAGGGAACCCTAAGGAATGGTTTACTTTTTGGGTAAATTACATTTTGCACCCTGGAGATTCTACTAATTGCAAAATAGCCCTTGCCTCCATTCAAGCATGTTCTTTGCACGTGTCTTTGGGTAATTTTTGCTTTCCGCCCGCGAGTTTATTTTTGTTAAATTTTAAATGCGAAAACATTGAAAACTTTCATTTCAGCCCATGTTTATCCAGAATTTAAGTTGCATGTTCTTTTCAATCAAATAAATATTTTTGTTGCTCAATAAATTCTCCAAAAATCAAGTTAGGCTCCTCTTGTGTGCATCTTCATTGTGTAAAAATTTCACTATATTTTATTTTTATTTATTAGTACTAATAAATCAAAAACATCATTTCTTTTACTATTTGCACTTTGAAAAATCATAAAAAAATCAAATATCGCATTAAAAATTCCAAAAAATTAGATTAGTTCTATTTTATTGTCTTCTAATTCCTACCTAATATTTACGCCATAATTATATATAAAACTCAAAAAATGCAAAATACGAAAAATTTTAAAAAAAATCATAGAAAATTGTAGAAATTTCACTTCATGTTTGTAGGTAATTTCTTATAGTTTTTAGGGAAAATAATTTTCTTAATTTTTGCATTTATTTGGTATTTTTAAATTGAAAAATAATCTTATTTTCTCATTGCTTGCATTTTCCCCTATTTTTTTTTCATTCTGAAAATCCTAAAAAAATAAAAAAATCTGAAAAATTACAAAAACATTAAAAAATCATAAAACAATACAAAAAAATTTATTTGGATATTTTTAAGCCATTTTGTCATATTTAGATAATCCAAAAAAATGCATCTATTTTGTGTATAAAGTTGTTTTGAAAAATATTTTTTTGAAAATTGAAAAAAATGCAAAAATAAAATCATTAATAATTTGAAAATCAGAAAATTAAAAAATAGAAATTAAAAAATAAATAGATAAAAATTTCACAAAAACCAAGGTAGTTAGTACTTGATATTCCTTTTTTTCTTTTAATTGTTTTTTCGATTATTTGAATAACCCTCGGGAATTGTTGCCTCCCTGAGTTCAATCCTGTTGCTATACAGGTTAATTAAATAGCAAAAATTTCTCTTGCTACATTTCTTTTGTAATTAATTCAGCTTGATAAGGAAAAAATATTTTTTTGTTGCGGGATATTTGGGTTGCAATGACCATTGCACACATTTATTTCAAATAATTTTAAAATCCGAAAGATCTCGTTCAACAAAATGGCGTCGTTGCTAGGGAGGCACGACGAGGGTAGTTAGGTTTCTTATTTGACATGTTATTCTTAGTTGTACATATTTGTTTATATTTTTCTACATTTATTTCGTTGTTCATATTCACTGTATTTATTTCATTTTTTTTCTTTCTCATATTTTATAATTGTGTTTCTTACACATTCTTTCTTTCCTTTTTCTTGAGGGGGCCCGCAGAGCAAAGGAGGCGATCCTAGGAGAGCTGAAGCATACAAGCAAAGCAGAGGCGGCTTGATTCATCTCGAAGCCGCAGGAGAGCATGAGAGGAGGAGAAGAAGATTTGAAGGAGACCAAGCAAAAAAATATTTTAGACTTTGTTTTATTTATTTCTAGCATTTGAACTCTTGTAAACGGGCATTCATTTGTTGTAGGGTATGTTTCGGCAAGTGTCGGTGCACTTGGGGGACCTCACCAGATTTTTTTTCATCGCCTTGTTTTTCTTTGTTTCACGCGGATTTTGTGAGCTACCTATTGATTGCTTTAATTAATTGCTTGAGCCAGGTAATTAATTAAGTCCAAACACCCTAAACAAGAATTTTGTACCTATATAATAGCGCTTAATTGGACTTAGTCAAAATTAATTGGTTCTTGCTCGTTAATAGAAGCTATTGCTAGTACGGTTCACTTGCATCATATAGGTTAGTTTATTTTTTATATATATTTAAATTCTGCATAGATCACCCAGCATGTAGAGTGCTGGCGACAAGGTGCGCGTCTCTAACCCTTGCATGCATTATTGTGTTTAATCGTGCATTGGCCTTTTCGATCTCTTTCCTTGTTTTCACTCACATAAGTTAAAAAGGAAATTGTACATTCGGTAGGCGATTCATTGAAAATATTCAAACCAAGTGACAACTGCCTAAAATTCGGGACTACTAAAGAAAACTCGACCCTAAAATAAACATAAGGAAAAATCATTATTTTGGGGAGAGTCACCCCCTCCTTGTTTCATTTATCTATAGCGAGAGAGCGACCCGCACACTAGGATAGAGCCACATCCAAACTCTCTTCAGACTACTGGTCTTGTGATTAGTTGTTCTCCAGTGAGGACTTCACCGGGGAGCGGGTAATCGGTCCGGAACTTCCTTAGGAGAGTGGGTAGATCGGGTAGCCGGTAAATGGTCCGCACCCATACTGTCTGGGAAAAACTTGTTGTGAGATTGGGACAGTCTCCTGGGAGCATTGGACTCCCTAACAGCTCACTTAACCGCTTTGATAGGTTGATTTATCACCTAAAATAAAATTGACAAGATAATTGACCTAACCTTCACGGTCTTCACATTGTGTTGAATAGGTGAACTGGGGGTTTTGTATTGTGTTTGATTGCTAGTGATAGAGATCCTTCCACATAATTTACGCCTTCACTCATTTTCACTCTTGCATTGATCATCATGCTCTCGCATCCTGCTTATTGATTTCGAAGATGTTGGACCTGAGTATTTCTATTTTGGACTTTACGAACTCATTCTACACTCCAAACCGTTTAACTTTTATTCGGAGAGACTCACTTCCCGAATATTCCTCTTTCTCCACTTCACCCTTCACAACATCCATCAACCCACTATTTAATATTGGCTTTAATCTCGAATTAGTATCTGATACTCCATCATTTTTTAGCACTAATCGAGTGTCATGCACATTTTCAAAGTCTGACACCAAACACTTGAAGCCGTTAAAGGGAAAGGGAACCATGTCAGAGCAGAGCGAGATCAACGGTACCATGTTAGCCTCCATTCAGTTAATTAAAGCTCAGTTAACAAAGCAAGACAATTTTCAAACCGCATTGACAGACATGATTCTCGAGCTGAGACAAGATAGGAGAGAGGAGGATAGAAACAATGGTGGAGGTGGGAATGGGAGAGAAGACCCTGGCATAGAACCTGTGGCTAAGTCTACATTAAAGGATGCTTATAATCCAGGGGTAGGACAGACAAGTTCTTGGATACAAATCCCTGCGATTCATGGGCATTTCGAGCTTGAGCCCACTATTTTATCTCTTCTCCCAATATTCCAAGGAGATATTAATGAAGAACCTTATGTACACCTCCAGCAGTTCAATCGCATTTGTGAAACAGTACACTACCCAAATGTCCCATTAGAAGTAGTGAAGTTGACTGCCTTCCCATTCAGTTTGATGGTCAAAGTTTTATATTAGATAATTCACTTGGGGAAGGTTGTCACTACTTGGAAAGAGTTGAGGTCCGCATTTCTGAACAAATATTACCCACTCGGATGACTCAATCAAATGTGATCCTTGATTGCTAAGGTATCCCAGATGTCCCAGGAGCCTATTCATGAGGCATGGGTAAGATTCAAAGATCTAACGGAGAAGTGACCCCATCATGATATTACAAAGACAAGCCTTGTGCAAAATTTCTTTGGGGGCTTAAGCATGGAGAATCAGAAGCTGGTAGATGTCGCTCATGGGGGGAGCTACTTCAATAAGAACGAGGATGTTCTATAGCACATTTTTTAGGAGATGGCGGAGAGTTCAACAGCTCTTTCTTCTTCACGTGCTTTTCAGAAGCTCCTTGTTACCTCCCCTATAGTACCCCACAAGGATGTCAATATGACGGCATCGCATGAGTGGATAGGGTGGACAGTTCTGACCTGACCATCATTGGAAACCACCTATCCAAAGTGGACATTATTGAGAAACGATCTAAAGAGCTTGAGAAGCTTTAAGTGATTGAACAGAGGACGAAGAACCTGGATAAGTTGGATGAGATAACAAAGCACATAGAACTTCTTGTGAGTGCGATCAGTGCAGTTCACAGTGCGAGTACAGCAGCCAATACCTTTACTAGGGAGCAGACTTCTTCCACCCAGTAAAGTAGCGGAGGACCAGCCATAGTTCATCATGTCTACTATGTGTAGACACCTGATCAGGTTCAGCATCATTCACATCAGATAGTGGGTTCAGGAGGTGAATGGTATATGGTTTAACCGTGAGTGAGACCAACCCCGTCCATCATGGCAAGGCCAGTTGAGTTCAAAGTAGGGTCAGAGACCCCCCCACCAGTTTCAGGGAGGCAGACAGCAGCAGTACCAGCACCAGCAGTTCCAACCTCACTATCAGTCTCCACACAGCTCCAAAACTAGAGACAAGGCCAGCCACAGCAGCAGTCTATGTATTTTCCTCATCCTAACCAGCAGCAGACTTCATGTTATAGATAGTATCCTCCTCCTTTTCCTCATGATCAGAATCTGTATGGTTACTAACAGTCTCCATAGTATCAGTCTCAGCGACAGCCAGTCAATGAGCACCTTGAGGCCCCTTCAGTCAATCCAGCACTGGACCAACTTGCATTGCTAATGAAGAACATGAACGAACTGACTCAGCGGATCAATGACCTGACCACCACCAAGACACTGATTCCAGCATAGGTCGAAGCCAACCCCAACAACTTCAGACGCAAGGAGCAAGAAGCCAATAGCCCACCCACCCCTGAGA
The DNA here is from genome assembly GCA_037367405.1 of Ottelia alismoides. NCBI lineage: Eukaryota > Viridiplantae > Streptophyta > Magnoliopsida > Alismatales > Hydrocharitaceae > Ottelia > Ottelia alismoides. The sequence goes on from JAZKJV010005286.1 coordinate 71,240, forward strand.
CAGGTATGTCCCTTGATTTTACAAGTTTATCAGACGTCATTCATCTCAGGAGCGGTAGGAGATTGCAGCCACCTACGCACCAGTTGGGTTGGGAGATTGAACCACTGAGAGAGCATCATCCTCCACACTGTCTCCTTCACCAGCAGTCGAGAGGCCCGGTGTAGAAGCACCCAAGTCTGGAGTTTCACCGCATTCACCACTACCTTCAACAGGTAGATGTAGATCACCATCAGCAAGGGAGAATATACCAGTCGTGGATTCTTCCTCTTCATCGGTAGCAGCATCCCATTCTATTTTAGATTATGTTTTTCCTTCACCTAATTTGGACAACACTGTACAGACCGATTCTGGTTGTCCTTTTGTACATGAGGATTCTACTTTGAATAATGGAAATGAACGTCTGAATGTTTATTCTAATTCTACACCTATTCCTTCTTCTTTTAAATCTAAAAAAATTCAAAAATTAAAAACAGCCCTATCTGATCCTGGAGTGTTTGAGAACTTACAGATTATCTTTTTAAATATGCCACTTCTTAAGGCCATGGAGTACATGTCTACAATAAAAAAGGGAATGAAAGAGGCATGTACACAAAAGTGTCAACCAAGGCAAAACAGATGAAAGGAAATAGAGAAACACATCTTGACCACGGCCACAGTTCATGCCATCAGTAACCTCCCGCATAAAAAGAAAGACAAGGGAGCACCTCACATCCGTTGCCATATCTTTGATCAAGAATTTGATCGTACTCTTCTCGATATCGGTTCCTCCATTAATCTCATGCCATCTTCTTTATTAACTAAATTTTGGTTAGGGCCTCTTAAAACAAGCAAGATGATCCTTCAATTTGCTTATAGATCGATTAAGAGGCCAAGAGGCATTTTAGAGGATGCTATTGTAACAGTGCAGGGAATGAAATTCCATGTTGATTTGTTGTCATGGATATGGACAAATCTGCACCATTATTCCATACCCCAATCATACTAGGTCGATCGTTCCTCCGAACGGCCGAAGCAGCATTTGATTATGGTACCAGAGAGATCATCTTCCACTCTCGCAGTGACAAGGTGAAAATTGAGATGATCTCTGATCCTACACCATCATCGCCTCCAGCAGCAAATGAGAAAGAGAAAGTTATACCAGAGCCATAAGACTGTGATTTTCTTGATGAATTCCTAGAGATATATCTTTTCATTGATTTCATAGATACCCAGGAGTTCCTTTCCCAAAAGGACTCTATGGAAAGCACAGTCGACATGAGTTCCCTTGGTGGTCTAATTGAGCTAGTTGTCGATGGGCAGTTTGAGATGATTTCTGAGGATCAATCTGAGTTTTTAGAGGCACCTTCTGATATTCCTTTGACATACTATTCTAAGATTACTAATGTTAGGCCTCATTCTGAGAGTTCTGAGGTACAGATATCTTAGTCATTCATTGAATTTCTTGATTTATGCACAGATGAGAGACATCTTTATGAGATTATTGCTGAGATATTTGAACCGTTAATTGATAAGAATGTTGAACACCCGGACGAGCCCCTCTTTTCTTAATAGAGATCATTCATTGCAGATCTATCAGATATTTTACTTGTTGAGCCGTTAGTAGCCAAGGTGGACAGTCCACAGAGTATAGATCACATACCATCTACTAGTACAGTAGTGGAGGTTATTGTAGAGCCTATTTAGACCCCACTTGAGCTCAAGATTTTACCACCAATGTTGAAATATGCCTTCCTTGCGGGTCCCCCCCCCATGTTTTCGGTTATCCTCAGTTCGCAGTTGACCGCTGAACAAGAATCTCATGTGCTAGAGGTTCTTGAGAGAAATCACAAGGCCATAGGATGGAATATCTCGTATCTCTGTGGGATTAACCCAGCTTTGTGCCCGCATCATATCTACCTAGAGGATGATTGTAAACCCTCTCGTGAATGTCAGGACCATCTAAATCCAAATCTAAGGGAGGTTGCCATGAAGGAGATTAGAAAATGGTGTGATGTTGGCTTTATATATCCCATTTTGGATTCCAAGTGGGCCAGCCCTTTACATGTTGTCCCGAAGAAATCCGGGGTTACTATCATAAAGAATGACCGTTGTGAGGAGATTCCGACCCGGGTACCTACTTCATGCTGTGTCTAAGTACATTACCAATGCCTGAACTCAGCTACCAAGAAGGATCACTTTCCGCTGCCCTTTATTGGTCAGATTATTGAGAAGTTAGCAAGGAAAGAGTTCTTTTGCTTCTTGGATGGGTATTCGGGATACAACCAAGTAGCTATCTCTCCTGAGGATCAGGAGAAAACTACACTCACTTGTCTGTTTGGCACCTACGCCTTTAGATGGATGTCCTTTGGATTGTGTAACTCCCCCCGCTACATTCCAAAGGTGTATGTTGGCCATTTTTTCCGACATGGTGGGTAGGTTCCTTGAGGTCTTCATAGACGATTTCTCGATCTACGAGGATAGTTTTGACATGCCTTGCTCATTTAGACCGAGTTCTTCATTGTTGTTGTGAGGTAAACCTAGTGCTCTCGTGGGAGAAGAGTCACTTTATGGTGACTAATGGATTGTATTGAGCCATGTCATCCCCAAACATGGTATGAAGGCTAACCTGGCTAAGATTGATGTGATTTCGAAGTTAGAGCCACAGCAGAATTTGAAGCGGTTGAGGTCATTTCTGGGACACGTAAGGTTCTATAGGTGGTTTATAAAGGACTTCAGCAAGATCGCCAGACCTTTGACTGAGCTTCTGTGTAAGGAGAGTGGGTTTGATGTCGATGAGAAAGTCCTCCTTGCATTTAATCAGATGAAAGATATGGTTACTACTGCTTCTATCTTACAGCCACTTGATTGGTCTCTTCCTTTCGAGATCATGACGGACACCTTAGATTTTATCGTTGGAGCTATTTTTGGACATAGAAGGGATGGGATACCATTTGCTATACACTATGCTAGCAAGACTCTAGATGAAGCACATCGAAATTATACAGTTACAGAGAAGGAGATGTTAGCAGTTGTGTTTGGGCTAGAGAAGTCCAGATCTTACCTTGTCGGTTCCCACATTATGGTATACACGGATCACACTGCCATACGATACTTATAGGCAAAGAAGGATGCCAAACCACGCCTTATCAGAAGGATCCTTCTTCTCTAGGAATTTGATTTAGAGATTTGAGATAAACCTGTAGTGAAAAATGTTGCGGCAGATCACCTTTCCCATATCACGAATGCAAAGACCTTTGAGCAGAACATGATCCCTATTTCCGAAACCTTTCCAGATGAGGCCATTTTGTCTATGGACTCACTCCCATGGTATGTTGATATTATGAACTATCTTGTGTCTAAGAAAGTTCCACAAGATTGGCCGAAGTACAAGGTAGACATATTTCTGTCAAAGATTCATTATTACCAATGGGAGGATCCGTTGTACGGATTGTATCTAGAGAAGGTGCATTCCTTAGGAGGAACACACCAGTGTACTTGACCACTGTCAAAACTAGAATATGGTGGGCATCATTCGGGGAAACGCACGGCCGCAAAAGTTTTATAGAGTGGCCTATGGTGGCCCACATTGTTTAAGGATACTACAAAGTATGTTCGAGGTTGTACTAACTGTCAGAAAATGAGAGGATTGTTAGTTCCAAAGATACCATGCCCCTATGATGCATACAGATTTCTGATGTTTTTGATGCTTGGGGCATAGACTTCACGGGCCCATTTCCTGTCAGTCAGGGATTTCAGTACATCCTGCTCGTCGTGGATTATGTTAGTCAATGGGTAGAGGCTATCCCTACCCCAGCCGCAAATAGTCGTACAGTGTTCCTTTCTCAAGGACCACATTATTGCATGGTTCGGGATTCCCAAAATACTAATTTCAGATGGGGAAGCTATTTCATTAATAGAAAAGTAAAGAAGTTTGTGAAAGAGTACGCCATTGAGCACAGAGTTGTCTCCTTACCACCCTCAGACTAATGGCTTGGCAGAAATTTCAAATAGGAAAATCAAGACGATACTGCAAAAACTTGTACGTCCAGATAGGAAGAACTAGTCCCAGATGCTTGATTCAGTTCTATGGTCTTATCGGACGGTGTACAAGTCTCCTTTGGGTATGTCTCCCTACAGATTGGTGTATGGAAAGCCTTGCCACCTGCCAGTGGAATAATTCACAAATCTTTATGGGCACTCCGTGTATGCAATATTGATTATGAGAAGGCAAGAAAGAACAGGAAGTTGGGTTTGAATAGATTACTGGAATTCCGAGACTTTGCATATGATAACTCACTCATGTATAAGGAGAAAGTCAAGCGTTGGCATGATAAACGCATTCGAAGGAAGACTTTATCTCCTGATCAGAAAGTTTAGTTATTTAATGCTAAGTTGAAGCTATTTCCAAGAAAATTGAAAAGCAAATGGTCAGGATCGTTCATCATGAGAGTTGTACGTGACAATGGGAGTATTGTCATATCTGGGTTTTCATCTGATGCACAGCCATTTGTTGTGAACGGACAGTTGCTGAAGCTATATCTACATCATGATACATTCTTTCCATCGTTCATTCTATATATGTGGTATCAAACGATGATCTTTTGATTCCATCTTCTGCATCTGATGCATGAGCTGACAACCTCTTGTATATCCTTTCGTTTCATTCTTTCTTCTCCCGTTTTATCGTTCACCCCTTTAGGTGTGTGTGTGTGTGTGTGTGTGCTACACTTAGGATGTGCTTTATCCTAAGTATAGGAGGGGTGAATGATTTATGCTGTTCATACTCGTCATGTTCATCACTCATGTTGTTGCTTATACTTAGGGATACTCTACCCTAAGTATAGGGGGAGTCATGTTGTTCATATTGTATCTTTTGTGTTTTTATTCTTCGGTTCTCTTGATTGTCCCCCAACTTGTTGATATTCTATACTTAGGGCTATTCTACCCTAACTATAGGGGGCAAGTCGAGTCGTTGAGTCCATAAAATCTCTTCATCGATTTTTTCCTTTTGTATAGTATTCTATACATAGGATTACTTGATCCTAAGTATAGGGGGATCGCCGACTTCTATTCTTTTCATCTTTTCTTTGAGTCATTGTAGTATAGGAGTCTTTTCACTTTTCTATACTTAGCATGAGTTATGTCTTCCTATGTCGCTCTCTGATCACTATGAGGACATAGTTCGAGATAAGTATAGGGGGTGTTGTATACATTGTATATATACTTTAGACATAACTCGTATTTTTAAATATGATTTTTTTGTGATATGTATATAAATTCGTAAAATCCACGTGTGTGTGTGTGTAGACTTTGATCACCTTTTACAAAAAAAACAACAAAAACAAACAAAAAACAAATAAACAAACAAATAAAAAACAAACAAAATAAAAACAAACAAAACAAATAAAACAAAAAATAAACCAAAACATCCTTGTATATACTTGAATATATTTTACTAACCCTCTTCCCTTTCAAAAAAATCCCTTTTTACATGTGCGTCAATTTTTTTCAAAAATCCATAAAAAGTTCAAAATTAGAAAATTGTTTAAAAAATCGCTTTCATTTTGCATTGTACATATTTCTTGCATTTGCATGTGTGTTTTTCAGGATAGTATTGACATTTAAACTAAGTCTAGAATAAAATTGAAGAATGGAGCTTAGTTGGACATTAATCCACTTAATTTCAGAGGAACCTTATAAGAATAGGAGTTAAGACTTTTTAGGTCCTAGTGACTTAATTCTTCGAGTCCACAAGACTACGTTCATGTGTAGTCTTGATTAGTTTAAGTAGAATATTTAACAACACATGTATGATTCTTTTAGACCGTGGCTTATCTTGGACAAGCACTCTAAACGTATCTCTTCATGGAGGAGGTAGTGAGGAGGTAGAATCTTTTGGCTTGGAGTAGCATACGATGGTAGTACATCTAGGCAGAACCTCTCGTCTTCCTCTAGGGAGGGTTGTGCATCTCAAACTGATCCAGTAGCATTGAGGTCTAAAGACAGGATGTTGTGGGATAGTAATAATGCTTCAAAAGAGGGATAGTCTACTAGCTCAAAAGGGAAACCTCTTTATGTACATGTTTCACTTTGTATATATTTTTAAAAAAAGAAAGAGAATGAGAAAAAATGCATAATCTACAAAAGCGGACAGGCCTGATTGAAAAGTAAAATGCATGTTGGAGTGTATTAACAAGTGAAAAATAATAATAAGAGATTCAAAGTCAAATTTGTAAGCTTGCTGCTGGATGACTTGACTACATTGGTCATGCATCCAAGGATAGGTATCTACACTGGTTACCATCCATTCTTTTCTCCATCTCCTCTTCTTGAGCTCATTGTACTTGACCTTAGAAGGGAATACCCCGCTCCTCGAGGAAAGAGTTGCTAGACCGGGGGACTAGAGTTACCTTGTTGAGAGAGGTTGTTTCTTTGCTACTTTTGAGATGGGGAGATATATTTCACTTACACCATACAAGTAAAGATTCATAATCATAAGAATTGTGTAGTAGACTTGTTCTGACCTGACTGTTGAGGAGACCTGAATAAGAGTCTCGTGGAACTTAGAGGCTGTTAGGTTTTAAATCCATTTCTCATTATGGTTCCGTCACATTAATAATCCAAAGGTTTGACAGAGCTCCATACTACAATTTTATGAAGAAAAGTTTAATGCTCAATAGTATTATAATTTCTTTATTTTTCCTTTCATTTTCTTTTATTCACTTATTCTTTCAAATAAGTGTTTGTTGAGGGACTAGCAAAGGTAAAGCATAAGGGGATGATGAATCTGCATTTCATCATCTTTTTTAATTTAATTTAGCATAAAATCCTTTATAAAACATATGTATATAATACTAACTCCATATTCTTACTAACTTGCATTTGTGTGTAAATATTGTACATTTATTATTATTTTAATCTTAAATAAATAAAGAAATAAAGGAAAAATAAAGAAAATAAAAAAAATTGTATATATATGTAATAGATGCAGGCTGACCCGAACCCCGAGAGAAGGTCAAGACTTGACCTGATCGATCAGGGATAAAGTAGGGGGAGATAGGATCCTTAATCTGAAAAATCCAAAAATTGTTGTAAATATTTTTCTGTGTATATTTGTATATTTACACTATTTTATTTGTACATAAATTGACCTCAAATTAAATAATTTACAAAATAAAATTGTAAATAAAAATGTTTTCTAATATAAAAATAATTGCAAAATAAAATCATGTACAGATTAAAAGTAACCACATCCAGAAAAAGCCATAAAGAGATAATTAAAAGGCTAATTCCGGTTCTATATGAATTCGAATTGAATCAGACTCACTTCCATCGTATTCTAAATTATATTATCTTTAAAATGGTTATGATTTCATAATTTTTTTGAGTTACGGTTTGAAAAATGATTTTCTGGGTGATTTGTGCAATTTTACCATTTATTGTATATAACCATATATATTGTATTTGTAATAATTATTTAAAATAAAAATAAAAAGGTAACAATTTTAAAACAATAAAACTAATTTCCTTATTTATCTGTGTATATAATGTACCATATGTATATAATATATGTATATAATCAATTCCCTTAAATTACCACACCAAAAAAACTAAATAATTAACATTTACTATTTAATTTAATAAAGTGACGAAAATAAAAAAAATATTAATTATTTAAATAATTTTAACTTCCAATTTTATCTTTATCTCCATTCAAATTTCCTTTATTTTTATCTCCATTCAATTTTTAAAATTCAAATTCAATTATTTTTCTTTTTAATTGGCTCATCCTCCCTCATTCTCTTTTGATCAATCTTTGGTGAGAGGAGCCTAATCTCCAAGAGCTTATTATTTAGAAAGGTGTCTATCCTCCGATCCTTCCGGTGACAGCGAGTCGGCCTTCGTCGAGGCCATCACGGCATTTCCCGCTCTCACAGTGAGATCCATTTTTTCTTATTTTTCATCTAGGTTAATCTTAGTTTAATTTTCGTATTTTTAATTTCGTTGTCATTTTTTATTTCTAGATCTTAGTTAATCATTTTTAGTCAACCATCACCATTCTATCCACCATCGATCTCGACTTTTCACCTTCACATCTCGATCTATTCACGTTCACGTTCTACCTCGTGCAACCACACAACTCCGGCCGCGTACGATGGCCGGAGATCTAGATCCATCCCTATACTTCGTTGGATCTGACACCATTCACATATTTATTTATTTAGTTTTCTTTTTCTTTCTTGACCAAGTCGTCGAATTTATCCTTATTTTGTGGAGTTCACATAAAAGTAAAAATAAAAAAATTCAGTTTCTGATTTTTTTAAAAAATAATAAAAAAAACTGCAGCTACTTTAAAAAAAAAAAGAGAAAATAATAATAACAGTTGTTATCAAAAAAATTACAAAATAAAAAACTAATAATAAAGTGGGCGGCACTGCCTGCCGCCGCGAGCAGCCACCTCCGCCGCCATTGCCGCAGCCACCTACGGCTCCTCAGCAGCCCACCGATTGCCACCCCTTGGAGCCCCTTCATCTCCGCCACCTACAGCTAAGCCGTCGCGCATCGCGTCCGACGAACGCCAGCGATGCAGAAGCGTGCATCGACATCATCCCCTCCGTCGATCGCAACTCCTCTGCAAGCCCTGTAGATTCATCTTCATAGCCATCATCGTCCCCGCCGACCTTCTCTGAACGAAGCCACCATCGTCGTGTTGCGTGAGCAGCCGGTCGCCAAGAACTGTCGTGACTCCACCTGGGGACGCCACAGCACCACCGACACCCCGTCAATTCCATAAGGCCACCTCCATCGCACGGCAACCTGGGCGTGTGTCGCCCCGCATCTACCTCCACCGAGAGCCACCGCCTGCGCGAGGTCTGTCTGCCGCCCTCATGTAGAACCGCTCCCCACCGAGGCGCGCCGTCATCCATCGACCACCCTCTCGCCACCTTCCAGATCCACACAGCTGCTCCGAAGATCGTCGGCCACCCACCTTCGACCGCCACCTCAGCAGCCTGCCGATCGCCAGCCCGTGAAGCTATCACCGACTTGCAACCTGCTAGCCACTCGTTGCTTGCGTGAGAAGGAAGAACAGGGGCGGCACCCTTTCCTTCCTTTGGTTTGTGAAAAGAACGAAGAACAATAGGGAATCCTAAGGAGTAGTTTATTTTTTTGGGTAAATTACATTTCCACCTCAAAGATTCTACTAATTGCAAAATAGCCCTGCCTCCATTCAAGCACGTGCTTCCCACATGTCTCTTGGGTAATTTTTACTTTCTTCCCACGAGTTTATTTTTGTTATATTTTAAATGCAAAAACATTGAAAACTTTCATTTCAGTCCCTATTTATCCCGAATTTAAGTTGCATGTTCTTTTCATTCAAATAAATATTTTTGTTGCTCAATAAATTCCCCAAAAATCAAGTTAGACTCATATTGTATGTATCTTCATTGCATAAAACTTTTGCATTCTATTTTTATTTTTTATTATTGAAAAATCAAAAACAACATTTCTTTTACTGTTTGCACTTTGAAAAATCATAAAAATTCAAATATCGCATTAAAAATCCAAAAAAATAGATTAGTTCTATTTTATTGTCTTTTAATTCCTTTCCAATTTTCATGCCATAATTATTTATAAAACTGAAAAAAATGTAAAATACTAAAAATCTTAAAAAATCACAGAAATTGTAGAAATATCCAAAAAATGTGATTTCAGATCACGTTTGTAGATAATTTCCTGTAGTTTTTAGGAAAAATAATTTTCGTAATTTTTGCATTTATTTGGTATTGTTAAATTGAAAAATAATCATATTTGCTCACTATTTGCATTTTCCCCTATTTTTATTCATTCTGAAAATCCTAAAAAAACTAAAAATTTCTAAAAAAATTTATAAAAATAGTAAAAATCATAAAAAAATACAAAAAGAATTTATTTGGATATTTTTAAGCCTTTTCGTTATATTTGAAAAATCCAAAAAATGCATCTCTTTGTGTGTAAAGTTATTTTGAAAAATATATTTTTGAAAATTGAAAAAATTATAAAATTAAATCACTAAAAATTCGAAGATCGGAAAATAAAAAAATTTAAAAAATTAAAAAGATAAAAATTTCACAAAAACCAAGGTAGTTAGCATTTGAGATTCCCTTTTTCTTTTAATTGATTTTTTCGATTATTTGAATAACCTTTGGGAATTGTAGCCTCCCTGAGTTCCATCTTGTTGCTATACAGGTTAACTAAATAGCAAAAATTTCTCTTGTTACATTTCTTTTGTAATTAATTCAGCTTGAGAAGGAAAAAAATATTTTTTTGTTACGAGATATTTGGGTTGCAACGACCATTACACACATTTATTTCAAATAAATTGAAAACCCAAAAGATCTCGTTCAATAGTCAACTGACCCTCCTCTCTCTCCCTCGATTGTAGACATGTTAGACTCGGGTTTTCTTCCATTTTTCATGCCAAATCCACTCATGAGGCTTTGCTTCCTGAACGAAAAGCATTGATCTGATCCCTGTAATTTCCGCCCACATCTTGGATTTGATCAATCTGCTTCAGGCTAACCAAAAGCACTGGATCTTTGAACCTTCTTCAGCTTGTCTATAAATAAGACCCTCCAGCCAGTCTTTGATTTTTTGATCCTTCTTCAAGCCCTTCAACCTCTGGCTATGCGTATGTGTGATCCTGGTGACAAAGAGGGTATCCCTGGAGTCCAGGTGGTGCGAGGAGGCGAGGAGGTGGTCCAAGGCGGAGCTCCAACCCGTCCTGCTCCCTGAGCAACACTCAGGTTGGAGCTGTGCATTTTCTTTCTTTTTAAATAGCTTATCTAGCAGTAGCTCATTAGCATTGTTTATTTCACACTTAGATCGTTAGATTAGCTTAAAATTACAAAACCTCGATCACTGGATCTCTATGCTCCACCCCCCTCCCCCCTCTTTACCGTTAATCAACCATGTTCTGACCCACATGTTCATCCCATATTCTTCCTCATTTCCTGCTACACCCGTCCCACATTGTGGTCCAGCTTGATCCCTTATGGGTCAGCGATTCGGAGCTCCGTCTCCGTCGCTCGCCGGAACTCCTACATCCCATTCATTTTACATGAGCAACAGCTTCAAGATGGCTCGAGGCAAATTGCTTCGAGGCCCTCAAATTTCTTATGTAGGTCAAAATGCAAATGAACCCCACGAAGGTCAATTTTAGACCTGCACGTACCTACCAGGACTGCAGAAAAGGATTTGAGCTCCAGCGATCTATCGATGGTCCCCGTACATCTTTACGACATATGGGAGACACGTGGACATAGCCCGAACGAGTAGAGGCCATCGAAAGGCTTGTAGGTGGTCAGAGGAGCGCATTGAATCGAATCAAAACTCGCCCAAGGCAAGTTCATCTCGTGTTCTTCCCGGTCACCTCAGAGTCTCCCATCATTTGCAACCACCAGATGGAGCAGTTACCGTCCGATAGAGATGTACTCATCCGTCAGATCTCCGCTATAGATCTAATCCCAACCGTTGGGGATGAAGTATCATCGTGCGATGAGAAGTTGCCACGGGTTTAAGTGAAGAGATCCGCATCATCGGCTCGCATTGCATTTGGGGTAAACTTCGTCGATACCCTTGTTGTTTTTTATTATGTTATTTTAGTATTTAAAATATTTTCTAGAGTGTAAATAAAGTTGTAAAATTTGCATAGACCCCCCAAGATTTCCTGTGTCTTACACATGGGTCCATGCCAGCTCAGCTCACGTAGTCCCCCGCGTGAGTTGAGCATTTTACGGTCATGCCCCTACGGTTTTGTATATTTCATTTTGATGCATAAATTTGTAAATTTAGTGTTAACTTTTGTGGAAAAATTGTAAATGAGACCTTGATCATTGTGTATATTACATTTATACCCTCTCAAGGTGGTTTTAAATTAAATATACATGGTTAACTTGCATAGTAGCCCCTAAGGATATTTTCAAATAGGTCCCTACCAGTATGTAATTTTTGATCTTGTTCTTTAGTTTTTATAAATATCATCTCTACTCCAAAAATTATGCAAAAATAGGATAACGTACCTGGATACAAGTTGTTTCACACTATTTTTTCATTTTTATATTTTAAGTACTCCTATTTATTAATAATCAAATGGAGCCTATTCTATCCCTATATAACTATAAAAATGCCAAAAAATATCAAAATACTTTTAAAAATCACAAAAAATTTGTAATGTGTTTATTAATGCTTATAAAAACTCTAGACCAAAAATCCCCAAAAAGAGAAAAAGAAAAAGGCTGAAAATTAAAAAGCTCCAAAATTCAGTAAAAAGAAGAAAAATCACTAAAAACCCAAAAATATTTATTTCTATCTTTTAATTTTCTTTGTATTATATATTATTAAGTAAAAATAGTTTTGGAAAATTTGGACTTTATTTACTATTTTGAAATTCCAAAATAATTCAACCTATTTATTTAATCCTTGTTTTGGGATATTTTTAACTTTAAAAATATATAAAAATTATCAAAAATTCTCTAGAAATCACAAAAATAGTAGAAAATTATATAAAATCCAAAAAATTATTCTATAATTTATATTTATTTTTTGTTGTATTTGTAATTATATTACTCTATAATGTATATATAGTTATATATTATTATATTATATAGTTAAAAAGAAAAGGAAATCAGAAAAATCAGAAAATATAAAAAGAAAATAAAAAGTAAAAAAGTAAAAAACAATTAAAAATATATAAATTAAAATCAAAAAATATAAAACAAAAAAACCCACATAAAAAGACTTAAAGACAAGTATGTTCATAGTTCACATTGATTAGCAATAATACTTATGCTGCATGGCTTGATCTCCATGGTTCGACCTTACATGCAATATATTTTTGTTTATAGAGTATAATAAATTATGCTTTGCATTTTTGGCTATTCATTGCATATTTATACATTGTGGGTACTTGTTGATTGACTTGGGATTTCTTGTGGCTCGCCTCAGCAAAAATGTATCTTTGCTTTCCACGAGGATATCTTCTGACCCATGGAAAAACCTAATTGGCAAGTTATGTCTATGAACCAGGCTCTTGCTTGCTTGGAACAATTAGTGAAAAACATGGCTGAAATGAGCCAAAAGATCGACGACCTGACGGTTGCCAAGACTGCCATTCCAGCTCAGGTTGAGGCCAATCCAAATAACTTCCAATGCAAGGAGCAGGTAACTTGCGGTATTCTAGCCAATTCATATGAAAATAACTTGTTTATCTCTAACGTTGTCACTCTCAGGAGAGGTAGAGCACTTCGTCCATCGGCTCCGTGAAGGTAAAGCATCATGTATTTGATGGAGAGTCATTATCTCGGCCAGCAGCAGGAGCCAAAGAAATTTTTGGAGGAGCATCATCTGCAGAAAATTTATAAAAAAAATAAAGAAAATGCAAAAACACAAAAAGATGGCAGACGCACCAGACCCGGTGGAGACAAGTCAGAGTTGGAGAAGCCAGCAATTGCAGCAGATCCAGGGCCAGTCAAGGAAGCCGGGCCTACATTTTTTGCACCACCATGTATAGATGATTTTTATTCTTTTTGCCATCTACATGTACATAATTATATGGACACAATTGTGAATGACAAAGTTTCAGATTCTGTACATATTCTATTTCCTAATGCAATGAAAAAGAACAATAAATTAAAATTTTGAAAAATGCTTTGTCTGATCCTTCGATAGTAGAAATCATCCAAAACTTCGACTTAAATATGCCACTGATGAAAGCCATGGAGTACATACCTACAGTAAAGAAAGGACTCAAGCAAGCATGTACGACAAGGCGTCGGCCTTGCCCTCACAATTCCAGAATCTAGAGTGGGAAGAATGAGAAACATATCCTCACCATGGCAACCGTCAATGTCATCAGCAATCTCCCAGATAAAAAGAAGAACAAGGGAGAGCCACTCATCCGATGCAGCATGTTCAATCAAGAGTTTGAACGAACACTGCTCGACAGGGGGTCGTCTGTCAACCTTATGCCAGCTTCACTACTCACAGAATTTGGGCTAGGACTGCTTAAGCCTACCAAGATGATTCTACGGTTTGCAGACAAGTCACTCGAGTAACCTAGGGGCATGTTGGAGGGTGTGATCATCACGGTTCAGGGAGCCCAGTTCCCTGATGATTTTGTTGTATTTGACATGGATGTCTTCGCAACTCTGCACCACACCCCCATCATCCTTGGTCGGTTGTTTCTCCGAACAGTTGAGGCAGTAGTGAACTACGGTACTGGGGTGATTACATTCATCTCCAACAACCAAAAATTACAGATAGCTGAGCTGAAACCAGTAGAGCTTGCATCTGAGTTGAGTGTGCTTGCATCTAACTTCCAAGAAGATGGGGACTTTCTTGTGAAAATTCAAGATACAAACTTATTCACTGATGACATTGAGTTCCACGAATTCCTCTTACCCGAGGAAGGAGTGGAGACAGCAGTCGAATTTCCCTCTGTCAATGATTATGAGATCTTTATTGATGCACTCGATGAATTCTGTGTGGGCCCTCTGAGCTTCTAAGATCAAGAGAAGATTATCGAGGATTCCTGCAATAAAGAGGATACCACTAAAAATTTATGTGAATCATTGTGTGAAGAAACTAAAAAGAGAAAGATGGACACCGAATTGATGAAATAACCAATACCTGCAGTGATCGTCGAAGTCACCACTAAAGGAGATCCCACTCCACCAGAACTTAAACCTCTGCCCTCCAACATGAAGTACACCTTCCTTTCAGGAGAACCTAACATGTATCCGATCATAATCAATGATCATCTGACCGAAGACCAAGAATCTTGCATGATGGAGGTTCTTGAACGAAACCACAAGGTGATAGGCTAGAAGATATCGGATCTCCACGGGATCAATCCATCCTTGTGCCCGCATCACATCTACCTCGAAGACGACAACAAACCCTCCCGTGAATTCTAGAGGAGACTAAATCCAAACCTCTAGGAGATTGTTATGAAAGAAATTCAGAAATGATGTGATGCAGGATTCATATATCCCATCTCTGATAGTAAATGGGTGAGTCCCCAACACATTGTGCCAAAGAAGTCCGGTATTACCATTGTTAACAATGACAAAGGAGAGGAGATTCCGACCAGAGTGCTGACCTCGTGGCAAGTCTATGTGGATTACTGATGTCTGAACCTCGCCACAAAGAAGAATCACTTCCCATTGCCATTCATCGACCAAATTCTCGAGAGACTGGTCACGAAGGATTACTTCTTGGGCAGCAATTCTGGATACAATCAAGTCACCACCGCTCCTGAAGACCAAGAGAAGATGGCATTCATATGTATATTTGGGATGTACGCTTTTCGATGGATGCTATTCGGGGTGTGTAACTCCCCCACTACATTCCAGCGATGTATGATAATTGTATTTGCAAACATGGTTGGTTGTTTCCTGGAGGTATTCATGGATGATTTCTCGGTCTACGGGGATTCATTTGATCAGTGCTTGGACTATCTAGACCAAGTATTGCGGAGGTGTTGTGAAGTCAATCCTGTGCTCTCATGGGAGAAGAGCAACTTCATGGTGATAGAACAGATCATGTTGGGTTACGTTGTATCAAAACATGACATGGAAGTTGACCCAGCCAAGGTGGAGGTAATTTCAAAACTCAAACCACCTACAAACCTCAAATAGGTACGGTCATTCCTAGGGTATGTCACTTTCTACTGATGATTTATCCAAGAATTCAGCAAGCTCGTCTGACCGCTGACCGAGTTGTTAGGCAAGGAGACAGACTTTATTGTTGATGATCGTGTGCTCCAAGCATTTTCACAATTGAAATATTTGATCACTTAGGCCCCTGTCCTACAACCACCGGACTAAACACTTCCATTTGATATCATGATGAAGTGTCAGATTATGCCATCGGTGCTGTGTTGGGACAGAGGAAAGACAATGTATCATTTGTTGTTCACTACGCTATCAGAATAGTAGATAAAGCTTAAGAGAATTACACTATCACCGAGAAAGAGCTACTAGTGGTAGTCTTTGCCCTGGAAAAGTTCAAATGCCATCTCCTTGGATCCAAAGTTATAATTTACACTGATCATTCTGCCATCTGATATCTACAACAGAAGAAGGATGCAAAACCACGCCCTATTAGATGGATCATTCTACTCTAGGAGTTTAACCGCGAGATCGAAGACAAGTCTGAAATCAAAAACGTGGTGGTAGATCATCTCTCAAGGTTACCTGAGCCTGAATCTTCTGAACTGAATTTAAGGTCGATCAGCGATACTTTTCCAGACAAAGCCATATTGTCGGTCCCCTTGTTCCCCTGGTACGCTGATGTTGTGAATTATATTGTGTCCAAGAGAACTCCATGAGATGTGTCGAAACTGAAAGTGGACAAATCTTGTTCGATATCCATTTCTACCGGTGGGAGGACCTATATCTTTTTTGTGAGAGGGTGGATTGTATCTGGAGATGGTGCATTCCTCAAGAGGAAATTGCAAGTGTCCTCACACATTGCCATGATCGAGAATCTCGATGACACCATTCAAGCAGAAGAATGGCAGCGAAAGTACTCCAATGTGGCCTTCGGTGGCCAACCATGTTCAAAGATGTAGAAGACTATGTGAAGCACTGCACTGATTATCAGAAAAATGGGCGAGTCAATCGGAATGAGAGATACAATGCCCCTTAAATTTATTCAGATTTTAGATGTGTTTGATGCATGGGGTATTGATTTCATAGGCTCATTTTCGAACAGCCAGGGACTCTAATAAATTATACTCATTATCTATTATGTAAGTTGATGGGTGGAGGCTATCCCAACCAGAGCCACCGACAGTCGCACCGTCTGCCATTTTTTGAAAGATCACAACATTTCAAGAATTGAGATACCCAAGATTCTCATATCTGATGGTGGTAGCCATTTCATCAATAAAGAGGCTAAGAAGCTAACTCAAGAATTCTGCATTAAATATCGTGTAGCTTCTTCCTACCAGCCACAATCCAATGGTTTGGCAGGATGCTCCAATAGGGAGATCAGGACAATTCTTCAAAAGCTTGTGCATTCAGATCGCAAGAACTGGTTTCAGTTGCTTGACTTAGTTCTTTGGGCTTACAGAACAGTATACAAGTCACCTTTGGGAATGTCTCCCTACCGCCTGGTATATGGAAAGCCATGCCATCTACCTGTGGAACTCATTCACAAATCCTTGTGGGAAATCAATGTTTACAATTTGGATTCCAAGAAAGAAGGGAAGAATAGAAAATTACATCTGAATAGACTACTTGAATTTCATGATTACGCATATGACAACAGCCTGATGTACAAGGAAAAGGTCAAGAAGTGGCATGACAAGCACATCTGCCAAAAAACTTTTAAGCCAGGTTAGAAGGTTTAGTTGTTCGATGCGAAGTTGAAGATTTTTCCAGGAAAATTGAAAAGAAAATGGACTGGGCCGCTTACAGTGAAGCATGTGTGTGGCAATGGCAGTGTAATGATATCAGAATTATCAGCTGACGCACAGCCTTTCATGGTCAACGGACAGCTACTAAAACCATACCTAGACCACGACACCTTCTTGTCCGTTGTAGACTCAATTCAAGTTGTGTATGAAGATGAGCTGATAGCCTCCACATCTGCAGAGTCAAATAAAGCAAACAAAAAATTTTGAATGATCGTTCTTTTCTTTTTTTCATTTGTATTTTCTTTTCCTTCTGAAAAGGTGTCACCTCTTTCGTCTTTGTTATACTTAGGGCGTACCTTGTCCTAAGTATAGGTGGTTGATCACCCTGAGTTATTCATTCTTTGGTCCCTCACATGTTCCCTCAACTCTTGACACTTTATTTATACTTATGGATATTTTTCCCAAAGTATGGGGGGACATGTCGAGCCGATGATTTCGTACATTCCGAACCTTGATCCTCCCTGATTTGTGTACAGTCTGCTATGCATAGGATTATTTCATCCTAAGTATAGGGGGACGGTCAACTTCTCATTCATGCATTCTTTAGTAGTTGTCATGTTGACTGCCATATACTCAGTACAAGTTATGTCTTCTCTTTTTCTCTCTCATCTATGAGGGCATAGCTCAAGCTAAGTATAGATGGGTCGTATATACTCCGTATATACTTTAGCATAACTCGTGCATTCATATTTTCAATAAGTATGGCTAAAATCCATTTAATTAACTGTAAATAACATACTTGTATAAAATTCATTAAAATTCTGTGTATATACCGATTAATAAATCGTGAAAAAATGTTGTGCAAAATGTTTGAAAAATGGTTTGAAAATCTCTTTGAAAATTCTTCTGAAAACTGTTTGGAAATGTTTTGTAAATTATTTTCAACCTTTGTAGAAATGTTTTGTTTGAAAAAAAATCTTTGTTTTGAAATAAAATGTTTAGAAAATCTATTTGTAAATGGATTGAAAAATGGTTGCAAAAATAGTTTGAAAAATCTATGCATACTGTTTGAAAATTCTTTGCAAAATGGTTTTCAAATTTTGTAAATGCTTATAAAAATTATTTGTCAAATTAGTTTGCAAAATAAAGTTTTCAAATTACTTGTGAAAATCTTTTCAAATTATTTTAAGAATTGGGTACATAATAAAAATCCTTTATAAACCTTGTATAAATCTGTAAATTCTTAAAACCCCAATTCTTATAAAGAACAAGATGCACTCCCATGTAAATACCTATACTATTTCTTTTTCCAAAACTTTTATCTTGAAAAATCCCTAAAAATCTGTAAAAATTAACAATCCTAAAAACATTTGCAAAATATTTTCAAAAACATGCATAAAAATTTGCAAAAGCTTTTTAAAAATATATAAAAAATACAAAATAAGAAAACTGCATCCAAAAAGATTTTCGACATTATGCATAGCATTTGCATTTTTTGGATTGAAATTGATAATTAAATAAGTCTAAGTAAAATCTGAAGATTGGAGCTTGGATGGACCCTAAATTTACTTAATTATAGGAACCTTACGGGAACTGGAATTGAGATACTTCAGGTCTATTAAACTTAATTCTTTGAGATCACGAGATTTGGTTCAGTGTCATCTTGACTTTCTAAGTAGAATATTTTGGAGCATACGCACGACTCTTATTGATAATGACCTAGTTTGCACACCTCCTCCTTACACTTTGCTCACCTCAGTTGAAGTGGTAGAGGGTTGGATTTACCGACATGAGACACAAGCCAATGGAAACATCAGAAGTCATACTTTTGTGGTTGTTCTATCCAACCCAATCTAGTGGCCATGAGGTCTAAAGATAGAAGTTGTGGGTTGCAATAATGCTTCAAAAGAGGAATAGTCTACTAGCTTAAGAGGAAAAAGTCCATATGTAAATGTTATTGTATATAGTATTCAAAAAAATGCAAAATCAAAAACTCCAAAAAAGCGGACAGGCATGATTGAAAATAAAATGCCAGCCAGAGTATGTATATATAGATGTATAGTCAATAAGCAGGCTTGAGATTCAAAGTCATATGTATGTAAGCCTGCAGCCGGATGACTTGGCTACACTGGTCAAGCAGCCTAGGATAGGTAGTTACACTGGCTACCGTCCATTCTTCTCTCCATCTCCTCTTCTTGAGCTCGTTGTACTTAAACTTAGAAGGGAATACCCTGCTTCCCGAGGAAAGAGTTGTTAGATTGGGGAATTAAGGTCACCATGTTGGAGAATACTTTTACCGCTTCAGCCAAGGAGAGTTACATATCACACAAATTGTCCAAGATAGATTCATAATCATAAGGGTTTGCGTATGAGTTGACTTATTATGACATGTTTATTGAGGAGATTTGAGCAGGGTTTTATGACTCTCGAAGGTTGTTGTGTTTCAAATCCATGTCCCAATAAGGTTCCAACAGCACCTAAAATCCAAAGGTCCAACTTAAGCTCCAAATTTTGATTTTATGAAGACAAGTTTAAGAATTAAAATCAATCCAAGTTCTTTCTTCTTCTCTTCTTTATTTTTATTTTCTTCACTTATTGCATAAGTGTTTGCTAGGGACTAGCAAAGGCAAGTATAGAAGGTGATGAATCTCCATTTCATTACCTTTATTCTTTCATTTTGGCATTTAAACCCTAGCTAAATGCATGTATATATCATTATTTTGGCATTTTATTTATTCTTTTTCATTTTGGCATTTATTCATTATGTATTGTATAAATAGTGCATAAAATACATTGTTTAAAGCTAAAATAAAAGAATAAAGAAAAGGAAATAAAATACCAAAGGTATTTTATGACCTTAAACCCCGAGATCTAGTCATCTTGATGACTGGGTCGGGAAGGAATAAAGTAGTGGGAGATAAGGGACAAAATCACCAATAAAACCCTAGCTTTTATTCTCCAATATTGTATTTTTTAGTCATATTCTATTATTTATAACTTATACCTCAAATAAAGAAACTTTATACATTAAAGTTATAGATAAAAATACATATAAAAATACAAAATTGATTTCACACAAAAATAATATACAATGTACTTTTTATACTCAAAATAGAAAGCCAAAATTCAAACTTCCCAGACCCATATCTTCTCCATATGAACTTAAAATATACAAAATCACCTCTAATTATTTATAATTGTTAATAAGTTATTTAATGAAGGCAGTTTCACTTAATTTATAGTTAAGATGCAGAAGTTAAGTTTTGGACCCCTATTGTACTATATACATGAATAAAACATCCAATTTATTTATTCTTATAATTTTTATATTTTTTAAATATTATTTATAATATATGTACATATTTATAATATAATAAAACCATAAATAAAATAATAAAATAACATAGTATACAAAATACATAGATGAAGAAGAGGAGGTGTACAAATTTAAAACATAATAATAAATAATAATAAAATAACTATATGTACATAGATGAAGAAGAGGAGGTGTACATATTTAGAAAATAATAATAAAACATAAAATATTATTTATAATATATGTACATATTTATAATAGAATAAATTCATAAAGAAAATAATAAAATAACATACGATACTTATACATATATAATTAATACCCTTATTTATTTAAGTGTACATATTATATCAAAAAAATAGAATAAAATATATTTATGTACATTTAAATAAGTTTTGAATATATAAATTGAGTTTATAAAATAATAAAATAATAAAATAAAATAACATATGCAAAACATAGGTCAATATACTATAAATGAACCCTTAAAAAGTAACTTGTAATAAATTAAGTTGTAAAAGTGAATAAAAATTGGATTAGAATATTACATCAATTAATAAACATTTTTTTGTTTTAACCAAAAATTTATAAAATCATTTAATATTTTATTTATATTTTTTGTGTTTTTCCGGCATGTTTTGCTTTCTAGTGCGCCCACGTGGACCAATAGGGTGCGAGTCAGAGCTGACCTCGGTCAACTCCTCGCCCCCTAAGGTATTTTGTGCAAGGTCGTTGCATCCCTCGATTCAACCAATTTTGGGGCCCAATCCTTGCACTAATTTTGCTCGATGACTCTTTGACTTTCACATCTCAATCCATGGTCTTTCACGCCTAGATCTCACATCGATCCGAGGATCTCTACATCAAGCACCATTCCACGATGAAGACACCCTGTACATAACCTTGCCTCCCACCTTCCTCATATTCTTGATCCATTTCTGCCAATAAACCCTAGGTCTAAGGGCCATTCCTCCTTCCTGGTGACAGTAGGAAGATCTGGGAGCCCTTTGCATGTTGTTTGGCATTGAATTGAGGCAGGTGCAACTCCTCCATCGTCTCCGCCTGAAGCTTCATTTCAGGTGGTCCTGACTTGGTGAGCTCCTTATTTTCTTTGCATTTCTATCCTTAGCATAATAGTAGAGTAGATTCGGTCTCTATTTTGTTTGATTTCATTTCACTTTTTGTAAAATAAAAAATCAATCTCGTCGGAGCTCTAGATCCGTCGCTCCTTTCCAGCTACCCATGACCACCTCCGACTTGTCGTTCACCTTCACTTCATTCCCCTACACCTGCTGAACACCCCATGCACCTCCGCTCCCCTCGATCTCGCACAAATCGAGAGATCAATTCTCCCTCCTACACCGCACGTCGGAGAACACCATTCACTATCACCTTGCATCTATCCCGACCCCTGAAGCTCTCCAGAGCTTCACTTTTTGCCTTCTAATGTGATTCTGCAGGAAATGAAGAGAAAATACCTCTTTTAGGGGGTATCGAAGCTCAGAAGACCTCGAGGTCTCAAGGCTCCTTTCAACCTCGCTAAAGACCCTCGAGCCATTTTGAGACCACCCGCCAACACGGAGGAGCCACAGCTCCAATTTGCACATGCCCTAAGCTTTCCAAGTGGTCAGAGGAGAGAAGGAGATCAGATAGAAACTCAGCCCAGCTGAGTTCCTTATAATTCTTCATGTCATTCTCCCAGGCACACCAAGCACAACAGTTGTTGTTCGACCAAGCATGCCTCAACCATAGGTCCCATCTAAGATATTTGATCTTAGTCGTGCACCCGAAGCGTTATCGCCTCTTCTCCGCTTGTTACGTGTCAAGTGGGAGCACTACCGTCATTAGCCCGTGTACTTTTATTATTCGACTCTAGGTACAAGCCACATCACCTCACATGCCTATGTGCATGAGGGGGCTAGGTTTTTTGCACCTAAGCCCTTGGGATTTTCTTATTTCGGTTCAGTCTTGATTTTTGAAGTAACAATGTAATATTCTCTAGCTAAACTGCATCTGGACCCTTGAACTTTGTGTTAGTTTCAAAAATACCCCTTCGGGTATAGAATATTAGATATTTTGCGGAAAATTGCATGCTTGCCCTTTATACTCTTATGTGGTGTTCGGATTTGCTCTACAAACTTCGAATATTTCCAAAAATGCCTCTACCAGAATGTATTTTCTTTTTATAGATTTTATTTTATTAAAAATAGCTCTAGGCCTCTAAACATTTGTAGAAAATTGTTGTAAATACCTAACATATATTTACATCGCATATATTTTTGGTTACGTATTTTAAGGTTATTTTCTATTTATAAAAAATCAAAAAAATAACTTTTATTCCTTATTTACATTAAAAAACTCCTAAATTATAAAACCTTTTTGAAAAAGTCCAAAAAAGGTGAATTTGTCTATTATATTATTTTATAACTCTTACCAAAAATCCATAAAAATAGAAAAAGAAAATGCCTAAAAAGCTCAAAAATACTTTATAGAAAGATAAAAATTCACAAAAATTCTAAAAATGTTTATTTCTATCTATAATTTTTCTTTAAATTATATATATATATAATATATGAGAAAATTTAGAAGCTTTTAGCTTTTTTAAATTCCAAAACAATTCAGTCTCTTTGTCTTATTCACTATTTTGTCTTCTTTTTTATTTTAAAAATACCCCTAAAATCACAAAAATAGTATAAAAATATAAAAAAATAAAAGTAATTATTTCTGTAATTTTCAGTTATTTCTAGTTGTATTCATACATATATTCTCCTATATTGCCCATATAGTTACATGTAAGCATATATTATATATTAAAAAGAAAAAGAAAAATTAAAAATCAGACAATTTAAAAACAAACAAAATTAAAATTAAAAACAAATTAAAAAATATTTAAAAACAAAAATTCATAAAAATAGAAAATTAAAAAACCATAAAAATTTAAAAAACCCTAAAAAGCCCAAAATCATTTATTGTCTTTCTTTACCAATTTTGATAGCATCTGTTGTTTCCTCTATGCGACTCTTATTGTACTTGTCCACTATACAATCTATTGTAGGATATAATAAATTTTTATTCACATACTTGCGTCGATTTTCTATACATTATGTGGGTTGATTGTTATTAGACACAGTTGTTGAGAGGTTGTCACAACGACTGAGTCCTCGTCTTGTGAGACTCATTTTAGACCACTTGATAAATGTGTTTATCAATCACATTGGGATGGTGTGTCGTCAAAGGTCATGTGTTGTCAGTTATACACAATGTTGGAAAATCGATCTCCCTAGTCTCTTAATCTATAGTCTCCTTATCCAAGGTAAAGAACGGCTTCCCAAAAATATAGGAGACTGGATGAACTCTCTTTGGTGCTCAATATCAATGAATGTAAAGTCCACTTAGAGCGGAGCACCTTAGAAAGTAATGATGACTAGGATAGTCCCTCTCGGTCGTTTATGGATCGATCCTCCAACTGAATGATCACTCTCGATTTCCTAATTGGTCTAAGTTTGAGCTTGTCAAATTCGGAGGTCAGTAGGATGTTCACAAATGAGTCATCATCGATTCTAGCATGGGTAAAGATGGTGTCTCTAATTTCACATTCAACCCTAGGCAACCGCTTTACTTTGTGGCTCTTGGTCTTTCTCCCCATCACCAAGGAGGTGGTAATAGATACTAGGTATCTCTTAGTCCTTTTCTGGCCTCTTGAATATCAATTTACTCCTTACAAATCTTTGGAGGTTGGGAAAGTGTTCTATGGCCTTTATTAAGGGAAGCTTAAGAATCATTTCCTTAGCAATGGTTGCCCTAAGAGCAGGATCCAATTTTTTAAAATATTTTTCATTTTAAATTTTTATGAAATTTTCTGGGGTTTTCAATTTTTTGTCTTTTTCAGATTTTCAGTTTTTTTGGTATTTTTGATAGGTGAATCGTCAGACTATGGATTGGAAGGTAAGTGGTCAGTAGAAGAGGGAGATAAAATAGACTCCAGATGTATAAAGTGTATGTGTTCCCTAGTGTCCGCTAGATTTTCAACATCAAATTCTCTTATCTTATTTTCCTCTTTCATACATGAGCTAGAAGCAATTGAATTCAATATATCAGTGATGTTTCTCAACTTATCGCTAAACGGTTCATATCTCTCGACAAGTCTAGAATTCATCCTCAAAAAAGTTATCATAATAAATCATGGGAGAATTTTGCTTAATTGGAGGATACTGGTGAGAACTTGGAGTCTCGTACTCAACATACCTAGACTCTGGTATGTAATGTTGGGTTGAGTATAGACCATTTGTATGTCAAATATTGGTCGGAGCCTCATATAATGGATTTAATATACATACATGGGGCTTGTAGATTGAGCTCGTGGGTCCAATCCTCTGTATCTGTAGGCTCTCTGAATGGGTGGGATGAGGGTTGGTCAATGTATGCTTGATCACTAAGGTCGATCAAGTCAGGGAATTCTTAAGGTGCAGGCCTCTCCATTTGGTTTGTTCTTTCAACAATGTTATATCCTAAGGTCAAGTCAGGATGTGTATGTGTAATTTGTTGACCTAGCCCAACATTCAAATGCGAAGAGAATAAGGTCGTTGGGGTAAATAATCTTGTCAGTCGTTTGACTTAGTAGTGGCTTGCTTTACGAATGGTTCTTTGATTCTAGCAAGCTCTTGAGAATATGGTGAGTCAGCCCAAGATGGAAGCGTATCTGAAGTGTAAGAATGTGGGGTAGATGAGAAGTACAAAGAAGTGGAGAAGTCATACAGAATTTTGACTTCATATTCGGGGTGGGTAAGGGGAAGAAAGATGGTTGAGGGATAACCGTCTCGAAGAGAGGATTCATGGAGGAGTAAGATGGTGAAGATGGTCGGTACGAAAATCGATAAGCTGACATCTTTGAGAAGGAATGAAATCAGATTGAAGAAAAAATATGCAATTTCACAAAAGGAAAACTCACACAAACGCACAAATAAATGCAAGAGCAAACCCTGGTTTCAGCAACTTAACATGGTGATGGTCTCAAAGGTTCGGTCATTATCTTTTCGGTTTAAGTTTAGTGATCAAACAATCTTGATACATAGGCACACAAGGTGAGTCACCTGACGTCCAGCATACGCTCTCATTGTGTCCCAATCAAAGAGACGATCTACCCAGGCTGCTAGGTAATATCACACCCTAAGGATAATAGTGAGAAGATGTACACCAAAACATCTCTCTAAGGTTAAAGGCAAGCCCTTGCAGCTCCCAAATTCATGAGATTCGGAAATAGAGACTTAGGGGACAAATCCAAGGTTTTGTGCTCTAACCATAGTGGTTGCACCCTCATCCACTCTGTCTGGGGATAAGTAACTGTGTACAATGATGGGGTTGTTCTCCTGAAAATAATTGTTAATTTTAATGCATTTTTTGTCCAAATCAATTAGCAATCCTAATTTAGACATTAGTTGTCACTCATAATCAATCCAACACAAGCAATCACATCTGCCTTCCAGCCTCAATTCCTTTATCCTAAGTTGAAAAAACTAAGAGGGGAATCGAGAAAAGCTGATGCAATCGATGGAAACGATGATGAATTCTTGAGTAAGAACACATACAATGCCTCCAGCTCTCTACAATGCAAGAAGCATAACTGAATTGAAATTTGTTTACTCTATATGAATGCAAGTGATGAAATCGCATGTAGCAGGAACTTATACTAGTTGGGAAGAATGTGAATTTAATTTGACTAAGTAGAACATTCTAAAGTTTGTATTATTAAGTGTGAAGTGTATTTCTAGTTTAAACGAGCACAAGAAAATGATATTTAACCTATGTAAAGCTCTAAGAGCCACAAGTGCTGGTATAACCTACGAACCACTCAAGTCGAGAACCACTCTCGTCACAACAATGATAAAGAAGAAAAATGTCTGAGTCTCCGATATATGCACAAGCTCTCAAACAAGAACCGTTGTAAATGATGTAGTTACCTAAATTATTATAAATTAATGATTACAAAAATCAAATAAAATGCAAAAATAAATCATAAGGACTCTATATTCTCATGACTCAACTCGATCTTAATTTCTAATGTGTCCTTTTTGTTAGCTTATTTCCTAAAAAAAAGTCGGGCTCCAATGCTCTGGACTTGCTCAGCTACCGAAGCAGTCGCTTCGTCGCGTCGGGTTCCTCGCATAAAAAATAAGACGATGGTCAGAAAGATGAATCAAATAAAATAAATAAATAAATAAATAAATAAATAAAAATGCAGGAAAATAAATGTGAATAATTAAAAGAAAATAAATGGAGTAATAATTACAAGAAAATCTGAGGGTCAGACTACCTAGGAGATGAAAAACCTAATGTGTAAATTGTATAAAAGTCAACCTAAGTCGTGCCTCCCTAGAAACAGCACCATCTGATAAACACGAAATTTCCCCTCGTTAATCTCATGGAATTATGCTTATTTTTCATTGTAGGCGGACAAATTCAGATTAACTAAAAATCACTTAAATTAATTTTCTAATTAAAAGCGAGCAGTCAAATTTAGTTTACATGGACAAGCCCTAAGGTCAAACTCAGTGAGGCCACTATCTCCTTAGGTTGATTTTTAGATGATCTAGATGCTAGATTATGGAGAAGAATATTTTTGGTAATTTTCTTATGCAAAGGAATATGAAGTATGGATGCAAGATGTTCATTTAAAGTCAAAATTAACCTAAGATGGGAATTCCAATTTTATTAGAAAATTAACTCAAAAATCCAGATAGCCAATTTTTCTTAATTATTTTATGCCATGATGAATTCAGAAAACATTTTTTTGTTTTTTTAGGACCTAAATGCATGCATAAAATTTGAAAACTTTTTATGATATTTTTTCACAATTTTTCATGAAAATATTGTGCCAAAAATTATGAAATTCTGTCAAGAGGTTAATTGAGATGAATAAACCCGTTATAATTTTTTGAATTTTTATGATGTAAAATGGATTTTCTAGAAATTAAATATGCAGACTATGTGATTTGAGCAATTTAATTTTAATAAAGATCAAAACTCAATGATTTCACAAACTAAAATTACCTAAATAGCTATGATAATGAGGAATCCATCACCATTTTTCAGTCCTTACAAGTTTAGTTATGAATCAATTAAAAATCATTTAATCATATTACAAAATAATTTGTTTCCGACTAATTGTGCATGAAAATGAGATAAATTTTAGGCAAGATATAGATCATGACTAATTCAACATAATATGATTTTTTCAAGAATTTTAGAGCTAGAATCAATTTATAGAGAATTAATTACTCACATATAGAAGAAATATACAATTTAACACCAAAGAAATGTAATAAATTGATCACAGCTCACAAAATTGTAAATAAATAATCACTAGATTAAGAATTAATTAAGCTATATATGCAATTTTAAAAATAAAAAATCTATTCGAAATGATTATTCAAATTAAAGTAGCAACAAAAGGGTCTAAGTTTACAAAATTAAATGGTTGAAATACAAGATAGAACAAGCTAAGGTAAATTTACCAAACCCGCATGGGTATCAATGTAATTTATCCAAGGCAGATGTGTCACGCACGTGCTCTCAGCTAGTGGGGTCATCTTAGCAATTTGTTAGAAGTTCAGGGGCTTCAATGCAATTCTTCTCTCCACGCATGTGCGCGGCACGTCTGCCTAGAGGCTTGGATGGAGCTTCCAGTACCACGGCTGAGGTGCGGGCAGTGAGACTGAGGCTCGGGCTCCTGAGCCTACACATGTCTCACAGAGGAGGCTCACCCCCCTCGAGCCTAGAGGCATGAGCCGAGAATTAGAGGTGGGAATGGTGCGCAGGCCAATGCGGTCGGTTGCGATGGCAAGTTGGGCGACAGCTGGTGCTGAGTGAAGGGGAGCGCATACGATGGATTTGTGGGTCAAAGACGGAGCTACATTGAGAGTAAGAGCCGGTGGAGTGTGAAGGCAAGGCAGAGATGCTGCAATCGAGATGGCGAGCGAAGGGAGGGCCGAGGTGTGAGGATCGATGGAGCTAGGTCTCCAATTGCAGAGAGGCTGATTGCAGGCAGTGGCTAAAGGAGCTCGCTTGGGGTGGAATCGAAGTTACAATGACGTCGAGGTTGTGGCTGAAGTGTAGCAGGGTGAGGCAAAGCGTAGGGGAAGAGAGGTGTAATGGAGTGAGTTGCTATCATCAATGACGGTGGCATTGACTGACGCCGAGGTAGAGCAGTGGATGAAGGAGCTATCAGAGGCGAAGGATTTTTTTTCCTTATCTCTGACCACCGTGCATGGACGTAGGGGATCAGATATTAAAGATGGAGTGGAGAAGCAGTTTGATCGAGATGAGGGTAGAGTTCGGAATGGATTTAGTGTTGATAAGAGAGAAAACAAAGAGAAGAGAGAGATGACAGAGAAGATAATAGAAAAGGGAGGAACTGCGAAGAAGAAGAAGAAGAAAACAAAAAGAAACAAGGAAATTAGACCTAACCTGGAATGGGATTGAGGGTTCTCCTGGTTTGGAGCGGCTAGAGCCAACTCCGATCATCGCCTCGACGTGTCCGAGGAGCACGGACACGAAGCTTGAAAAGCAAGCTCAGTGTTCGTTGTGGCAGGAGGAAGCACCTCCTGGATCATGTACCCCTCCCCAAGAGTCGATCATCGTCGCTCGACCTCGACATGCTTCAGTTGTCACCTAAAGCAGAGGGGGTTGGGCCTTCTCCTTATTAGAGGTGGATGTGGGAGAACGACGATGGTAATGAGGGTTTTGATGGGATATTGGGATGGGCGGTTAGGGTTTTCATGAAGTCAGAAAGGTGGTTGCGAGGTGGGAGTTGGAGATCATGGGAGAAATGGAGGTGAAGCTGCGGGCGTGGGTGAGGTGGTTGAGTCGTGCGTGGATCATGGGGTTAGGAAGAGGAAGTGGGGATGGCAGTTGGGCAGAGGAAGAGGGGAGGAGAGAGGTTGTGTACCACTGCAAGAGGTAAAGGATCATGCGGTGAAGAGGGGGAAGAAGGGGGACCACGTGGTGCACTTGGGAGAGGCCACGTGACTGCAAAAATAAAGTAAATAAATAAAATAAATAAAAATATAAATAAATAAATAAATGAAAGAAAATAATGAAAATAAAATGAAATAAAGAAAAGGGGTGACACGTGGCGGTTCTAGGAGCGGCTACATGTCGTTCCCAGAAAATTCAAAAAATAAAGAAGAAGAAAAATAAAAAAGGAATAAAAAATGAGGTTAAATCAAAAGTGGTCATCGTAAAATGTATTCACCTCGACGAGATCTACAGCTTTCATGAAGGACCCGAAATCAAAAGAAGCATCTGTATAAAACATATTTTTGGTTGTACTCTATAGATATAAAATACCTTATTTTTGTATTTTACAATTTTTTTGTCATTTTTATAATAATATAAAAATTAAAAAGAAAGTTAAATGATATATAGAATAGATATTTACACATTAGTTTTTTTGGCATTTTTAATGACTAAGAAAATAACCAAATAAAATAAAAGGGATGTATATACAGACTCTATGTACTGACTTAGGGTGATTTATTTTCTTTGATTTTTGTTTCACTTTTTATTTGATTTTTTACACATTTTAATTTAACATATATCAAATAAAATAAATGAAAAAAATAAGTTAATAAGAATTATTTTTGTACATGAAATAATAAGGTCAAATCGGTCAATATATATAATATACAAAAAGGTCTTAATATCCAAGTTTCACATATGAACTCCGATTCTTTTGAATTTGATCTTATTTTGCAGATAATAGAATGTATATTAATTCAAAGGTGAGCAAGTGTCTATAGGAGACTGTATGATAGAGATATTAACATTTGCGACTTTTTATCTCAGAACTAGGGTTTGGGTTTTATTGAGCAAATATACAAGTTAGTATTTTTTAGTATTTTTCTTTTATTAATATTAGTAATATGTGCATAATAAGGTTGATTTTATTTGATTTTGAGTTAGTGAAAAATAATTTAAAATAATAGAAGTTATGGCAATATACATGTGATAATGTACAAGATTTTTGGGTTTCTTATTTAATGCAATTATGCATGCTAAAATATGAATATTGGTGGCATATGCATGAATGATAAAAATACAATATAGATGAATAAATACATTTAATTATTTGAGAACGGAGCTCTATTTTCATCTTTTAGAGTGATGAATCATAGACTCATCAATACTTTCAGGGAGTATACTCCATTTTCCCGTGTGGAGTGTGTATGCGTGCATGCGTATGTACGTGTGGGTGAGTGGGTGTGGGTGTGTGGGGGGGTGGGATGGGTGTGGGTGGGCGGGTGTGTATGGGGGGGGGGGTGGCAGATGTCAATGTGTGGGTAAAATGGGGTTGCCCCTTAGGGGGAGTTAACCTGACTCCCCCTACCCCATTTTTATCATTTTTTTAGATTTTTTTTTGAAAATTACTTTTCTGGATTTTCATAACTATATGCATATATTATGTCATTCAAATTTCATGTGAAACAAATACTCCTACGACCTCCGTCTAAATAGGGTCGATTTTGACAATTTTGCGACCGTTAAAAAATGATTGTCTAGATGAAGGCCACATGAGCCTTTGTTTCGCACGAAACTTGAATGGCATAATACAGGGATATAATGATGAATTTTCATGGATTTATATTTAAAAAAATAAAAAATATAGAGAAATGGAATGAAGGGAGTCAAGTTAGCTTCCCAAAAGTGCAGCCCCATTTTTCCCATATATCATTATACATTACTCTAATTTTTAAAGAGGCAATAATGATAACTTTCCTTTTATTTAACAAACCTGAGTATTTATTGCATCACGATCAAATGAGAAGGAATTTTGGATTATCCTTTATTTTAGTATATACCATTTACAAATATACAGTACTTTAATAACTATGTATTTGTTTTCTATTATTATTTCCATATATACAATCATTTTTCCACACATATCAGATTTATTCCATTGGTATGTCCAGCTTTTTTAGATGAAACTTGGATTCTTTCATCTTATGATACTTTCATCTAAGATGACTAGCCACAACAATGGGATGAATTAGATATGTGTGACATGTTTGCTTCTTAAAGTCATTTTACCTATAGTATTATCTATATTCTCCCTAAGACTTACAATATTTGTATGTTTATTGTATGTATGTTAACGCATCGTAGGTTATGTTATGATTTATAATTATCTGTCTTAAAACTATGAGGTCATCACATATTATATTCCACGATCACAAGGAATGTATGAGTAATCTAGAGCCAAGTTTGCTTCTAGAAGAATACATTCTACCATTTTCATCCATGTTACCATATCTATAGTCCTTATCAAGCATGGTATTATCTCCCTCCAACAATTTATTTTTTTCACCATTCTCCCATGTTCCACTGTCCAATGTTGATGTCAATGTATAAGGAACAAAGATATGGCAAAAGATATTTAAATATGGACCTATTTAATAGGGATGGAAATGAACATTCTGGAGGCCGCAAAGATATGTTACATATTTCCCAAATTTGTATTCCAAAAAACTAAAGAAAATATCATATATTTCCTCCGAAAGTTTTGCACTAACATTCTAATCGTTTTTATCTTTAACACAAATAATGTAAATATAAATGAATTGATCCTACTTTTCTAAATTAATATGTACAAGATATTTGATTGCATATTAATTTATTATCTTTATTTTTAAAAAAAATACAATATTTCTCTAATCTCTTTATTTTATCCTTACGTAATGAACATATTTTGTTCCAAAAAGTTGTATTCATTCATATAACATAGCACAAAGTTTAATTTCTGAGTACTTAATATGGTGATCATGTTCCGAAATGGAGTTGCCATTTTTAAAAATGGGATTTGCCATTTGTAAATGCATAAATTCCTCAATACTTCACATGTTATATTTCTAATATATTTTTATATTCTTACTTCTTAACTCCATACTTTACGGTAAAAATTACGACTTCATCAATTTAATGAAAATTAAATATGGTCAATAAAAATAAGAACTCACTTATCTTCACAGTAAGATTTAGCTAATGGTTTATTCTAATTTCCTATCTTTTCAACTTTTTACGTCACATGGTGAAGTGCGGGTATGCATCCTAGTTTTATATTTGATAGTAGTTTTTAATTAAGTATTTATTGTTATTATTAGTTTTGTACTTATGTACTAGTTTTTTTATGCATGTTTATCATCGCTATAGATCTGCACCTATGATGTTAATCATCTTTTTATAGGAATTACAAATCATGTCGTGGATTAATATTCGAAATATTCTCTTATGGTCACGATTTTTCTGTTAGAAATTTTCACTGTAATGGATAAATATCGAGTAAATCTTAATTTCTGACAATCAAATCTCAAAATGGATGAAGGTATTTATTGAGTATAAATAAATACAACAATACAAATCTATAGTGATGATTATTCTATAACCGGGGCTACAAATAAACTTCACTAAGAATCATTGTCACATTAGCCGCTGTAAAATTTTTACCAATAATTACTAATTGTTGATGCATTTAAAATTGCAACAAGTAAAACCTTTCATAGATTTATATTTTAAAACGAATAAAAATCATCGTCGTTTAGATATGTCATTAGAATGCTTTAATTATATCAATACTTTTTCCTGTCACTATATAGAACGTACTATTTGAATCTTCTTAATTAGCAACGTTTTATTATGTCACTGTATGCATAATTATTTAGATATAATATTATAAAGCAATGCTTTTTCATCATTGTTGGTGATAATACCAAGGAATAATTCGTCATTTCAAAAAGTCAAGAATTGATCTAACGACAACTTTTTTTGTTATATAAACTAACAAAATCATTTTTTATAGAATGTAAGTGCATATATTGACTAATAATTAGTATACATGTTCGAATGATTTATTTCATTTTGACACCACTCGTGAGTTTCCAAGGAAATACATATAAGACAACTAATCATGTGATTTACCCAAAGATAAAATCCAAACCAAAATATTAACTAAGCATTGTTTGTAATAATGAAAACATAAAAGCATATATTCGAATGACGCGTGGGAACTATAAAAACTTGAAATGATGAACAACTTAAACCATAGATGCTATATCAATATTCCAAAAAATCTAAATATTCATTGCTATATCTAATTTACTTACCGGTGAATAGATAAAAACTTCGATATATCAAATTTATTTATTTAGCGACTACAGCCCAGTCATTCCCGTGTGTGCGTGTGTGCATATGTATGGAAATGCCCGTGTGTGTGCATATGTATGGAAATGTGTGTATGCCTATGTGTATTCTTGTGGAACCATCCAAGCACACAATCAAACACATGCGATCACTAAGAGAACATAACGATTTGTGGAAAAACCTTATTGGTGTAATGGGGAAAAACAATGGGTAAAGAGAGATTTCACTATGTAAAAAATCGGCAAACATCGTGCATAAACCCCAGAGAACCCCAGGAGGCAGTGCTCTCCATGGAACAGACTCTCAGATAACATATGCCTTATCCTAAAATACGTATATATAAAGTACACAGTAAATGGATCCTAATCAGATCGGTCAGCATCCTTCTATAAAATGCATCGGATCCGAACTAATCGTGTTGAATCTTCAAGGCTTATCTTAACATGTATAGTTCTATGTATATGTATGTTTGTGTGGATAGATTTGTATGCATGCAAAAATGGGGTGCACCAACATTACAATAAGTAGTTGTATCCAATCAAAACTCTTAGGCCATGTTTGTTTGGAGAGTAAGGTATGGAATAAAGGGTTAATTCCTCACCCAACATGGTTCCCAAGAGAACGGTTATTCCCACTCACATCCAATTATTTTACCTTATTCCACACGTATTTCTACCTTTATTCCACTATACCTACTCTTATTCCACCTTATCTCCTTATTCATATCTTTCCAACTGAACAGAGAATAGACTATTATTATTTGTATTCTCCATCCTTATTCCTGCTTATTCTTGAACCAAACTCCCCCTTACCCTTTATTCTTCATCTAATGTTGTGTGACATGATTTAAGAGAATTTTCTTTTATCTACTCATACACATCATCACGAGAGTCGTCTCTATAATGGATACATAGTGTCTACGTATTTTTAAAACTAGATTCAACTCCCTAGGGGGTGTTCGGTTCAGTAATAAGCAGAAATAAAGATAGAGAATAAGGGTATATTCTTTGTTCGGCTTGAAAGAGAGTAATAAGGAGGATAAGGAGGATAAGGAGGAATAAGGATAGGTAGTGTTGAGAAATCGAGGGATTTCCTTAACCTGACCTGCAAAGGATGACTAGCAACGGAACGTTCCCCACACAGGAACCAAGAGTAATAATCGTAGCACAATAATCAAGCAACCACAGAGAGACGAGAAATTTACGTGTGAAAATCCTCCTCGCTGTGGGAGAGGGAAAAACCCACGGGGCACGACAACCCGCAACAAAACCCACTAGGCCTAAAAAATGAGAGGGCATAATGTCTTATCAGCTTTGTTGCCCGACAAAACTGAGGCTCGGTTACAAGAATAAAATCAGATAATTGTCACCTTGTACTTGGAAAACACGATACCATTGCTTCTCCTCGTCACGAGTTGTCCCTCCTCGTGCATGATTCTTCCTTGCGCGGATGCACCTCACGCCTCTGTGGGCTGCTCTTCACACCCTCGCGGGCTGCTCTTCGCACCTTGCGTGGACTTGCTCCTTACGCCTTGCGTGGGCTACTTCTCTCCTTGCTTGGGGAGAGAGAACTTGTTAGCCATGTGAGCCCGAGGTGAACCGTTCCTACAATAAATATTATAGTAATACTTTATTTATAAATAAAAGTTATTGGTTCTTTTCACTCCCTTTCTGAGATTAAATGAACAAATGCACTATAAGGTCCCTCTGTACAATTAGGGTTATGTACC
The DNA here is from genome assembly GCA_037367405.1 of Ottelia alismoides. Lineage (NCBI taxonomy): Eukaryota > Viridiplantae > Streptophyta > Magnoliopsida > Alismatales > Hydrocharitaceae > Ottelia > Ottelia alismoides. The sequence goes on from JAZKJV010005286.1 coordinate 106,856, forward strand.
ATGGCCATCTTAATAATCATACGGCTATTGATTCAATAATAGAATCATAGAGGTTGGTGTTTGGATGAATATCTAAGGAGTTAGATAGAGGACTCGTTAAGCACCGTCAAATGATTATTAAGAGATGATCTCCAGTCTGAGTAGGAGATGGCAATCCTATCTCATTAGGCTGATATCAGACCGAACTCTTGATGCAGGTCCTCTGCATAGGAATAGAGATTCGGAGGTGTCAGATTAGTTAGGTCAAAGAGTTGACTTAACGAGATCGATAACCAAAGTCCTATATCGTATATTGTCACGATACAGGCACACATCCTCTGACCGGAGACAGGTGTGTTACTATATGTCTAAGTATGTACATTTGGCAGACCAATAGGTTGATGACCTAATCAAGGTCTATACACCGGCAAGCTGGTGTGTATATGAGGGCATATGAGTAATATGATCTCTCAAAGGGATCATACGGGTTCACTTGTGAACCGGAAGACATGAGTTCACTCATGAGGTGTTGGGACTGATCAAATTCCATGCATGGTCGTCGTGCTTTAGAAGAATGACAAGAATTTGTAGGTATGATATATGCTTTGTGAAAGCGTATGATCGATGCCAACTCCCAATGACCAAGAATGAGAAACTTGTTGATAAAACCATGAAGATGACAGTGTTAAATTGATCTTTATCTTCGTGTTTATCATTGTTCTTCCAGTATGCAGGATGTACAAGTATTAGGAATACCTGAGGGTGATGTGATCATAAACGATTGTAAAATCATGACGCTTCCATTCTGAGGGAGTGATGAAATAGGTTTGGATTTTAGTGACTTCTCTCAATAGAGAAGTAATCCGATCTTGTTCCAAGTGTTGGACATTGATCTGAATGTGATTCAGATACAATGAGAAGATTAGATTTATGGTCTTTATTTAATCAAGCATCTATGAGAGGTATGTGAGATCTGGATTTGAGATGAAATCTCAATATCCAAGTCACTATACGTGGAACATACAATCGCACTTTCCTTATCTCCAAGTATCTGTGGAGAAAGTGCATTATTCTTGAAAGGGTTCAAGAATAATGCCATAGTTGAATTATTTTCAAGCATTGAGAAATGGATAATTAAATGTGATTTAATTATCTTGAATGATGTGAATTTGATTCACATTATTGGGATGCATGAGAATGATAATCTAATATAATTAAGTCTGCTTTAATTATTATGGATGAGAATAAGTGGATAGTAATATCGAATTATTCATAATATATTATAAATGTGATTTATAATGTATTAGATAGAGCTTATTATGATTTATATTTGTTGATTAATTATTGGTGTGAATTGGATTCACATGGTTAATTAATTAAAAATGTAAATCACATATTATTTTAGATTGTGAATGTGATTCACAAATTTCCAATGGTAAGATTATAATATTCACAAAATAATTATGAGTTAGTTTTATTGAATAATTTACAACAAGTGTTGTTGTATATCTTGGAGATTTTTAAGGAGTGATGCAATCTCATGAGATTGCATGAGATTGCATGAGATTGCATCTCCCATTAGAAATGGGTGGACGGCCACCAACTCTTATAAGGAAAGGGTGGTCATCCCCCCTATTATCATGGGAAGATGAAGTCTCCACTCATTGATCTCCATATGAGATTGATTTAATTTTAGGATTAATTTATATTGATTTATGAATATATATTTAATCTAAATTAAATTAATTATTGTTGGTCTTTACCAACAAGATATTGACCATTGAAAGAAGAACAAATCAATCTCAACCATTGATTTTGTGTAGTCCATGGATTGTGATCCATGGGCTCCCAAAATCTTATATAAGAAGAGGCACCTCTTGATCTTCTTGGTTACAACAAGTTCATAAGAAGCTTTCTCCTCTCTCTCATTCTCACGCCCTCTCTCCCTCTCTCTTCTTGGGTGGAAGTCCACCCTAGCCCTAGAGGGAAGACGTCATTGTCACTTAGTCGTTGTGTTGCCACCTCGATGACCCTTGGTTCTCCATCTTCTTTGGTGCACCACGCTCGCGAAGAAGATGTACGATCTCGTGTGACAAGATCAGGAGTTCCCTTGCTTGGATCAATATCTTGGATTGTGAGAAGCACGCGGTTCATCCCCGCGCTCGCAAGTGTCTCCTCCAAAGATCGGACTTGAGACAGGAGCTCTCTTTTCTTAGAGGCTTGATCGCAACCACTCTACAAGAGGTATTCCTTTATATATGTATGTGGTTAGATGAAACGATTCAAGAACTGTTCTTGAATCATGTGGTTTCATCACATGAAAAATTTTAAATTTTGTGAATCGAACAACTAGTGCGACTAGTCATTCTCAATCGTATTCGATACGATCCCCACGCTTCCGTGATGCGCTTAAGGATTATTAAATATACTTCAAGTGGTATCAGAGCCTTAGGTTGGAGGTTTTTGGATACAATGCATAAACCTAGGAAGACTTGGGTTCGTTAGGGTTTGCAAAAGTTTTATCGCATTTTATATCCGCATCTCTGTTTGGTGAATAATTTCGGACCTGTTTATAATGTTTATGTTCCCCATTAAATAAGAAAATCGTGGGATTTGAGTTTGTTTAATTTGAATTATGTTTGCTCAAGTTATGATCATTTTAATGAACATGTATCCATTGTTTCGAGGAATGCGAATCTTAACAAAATAAAGGAGTTAATTACTATTTTGATACACCTAGAAATCTGTACAAATCACTTAGGTTCTGTCATAAATCAAATTAGCAAACTTTGAAAACTTATTTTGCGTAATTTGGATTTAATTTGATTGAGATATGTTAATTTTAGTAAGTGGGGGTCACTGCTGGAAATTACATTCCTAATCAAGAACCATGTGATTGTCAATTAGTGAAATTAATTATTAATTTCATGAAATAATTATGGAAAATATTTTAGAAATATTTAATGATAATTATTTTCTTAATTGGCATTGCCATAACCAATAATTGATTAGATATGATCTAGATCACAATTGGTTACACAATCAACAAACAAACTTGTTTGAATAGGATTGGGAATTTGTTTAGTAAATTTCCTTATAATCAAAAGTGTTTTGATTATTACTATATGGTATAACTTCAGTTGAAGAACCGATTATCATACCAAGTATACAATGATCAATTTGGCATTATCCTTTCCTGAGGTGGATATGGTGTCTAGTCGGGGAGCGTTGGGGCAGCAGGTTGCACTGTTTGCGGTCTGTCCCACTCCCGTCGATACTGGCCATGATAGCGGGTAGGGATTCGATAATGCATGAGAGATCACGGTGTATTTTTCTAATTATTAAAATTCAAATTAATGCGTACTTTGAGATAATATTATATTTTCAAGTAACAATTAAGTTTGTTGATTGAATTGGGTTGATAATTGATTTAATGTGATTAAATTAATTATATCCAATTAAAACACTCTATTATGAATAGATGTGTATTTCATTTGGGAGAATTAATTATATGAATATGATTCATGATAATTAATTAAAATTTGAATATGGGGTGGAGGATCACATAAATGACATCCATTATCTCCCGTCAAGGAGAAGGGTTCTGTCATCAGATATTGTATGTAGGAGACGCATGCCCGAAGTGACAGCTCTTGCATACAAGCCATTTGGATCAGGATCTTCGCTTCTCGAAAGAGTATGACTGTATATGTATTGACCCCAATATCGGGTCCTCATATTATTGGGGTGATATTGGATTGCGTATAGAGAGTTTTAAGCTTGTTGACGGTTGATTCAATTAATGACGGGTCAACATCACCTTAGGGGTGGTGGGTCCGTGTGTTAAAGACTGAATTGAGAAATGCAAGTTGGACTTGCAAGGCAGAATGTGTTCCTGCTTCTCTTTATCCGAGTCACAGGTTCTCATATTATTGGGATATGACAAAGATAAAGAGGAGATCCCAGTTCATGCTTGAGATATAGCGGTAAATATGTCTCTTGCTTTGAAAGTGATTAAGGGAGTGAATTTTCAAAGTTGAAAAAGAAATACTAATTTGATTAGAAATTCCTTAATCAAATATTTTTAAATTGAATGTATAATTATTTATATGTTCTAATATAGTGCATTCTTAATTTCAGAAAATGAAGTCCATGAACCCAACTAGCAGGCTTTTAGAGGTCAATCAACTGACCGGACCAAATTATTCAGATTGGATCTGAAATTTGGATATTGTCCATTCGGTTGAGCGCATATCTTATGTATTGATAAAGAAATTATACACAGACCCAAAGACTCCGGAGGAAATCAGTTATAATGAAAAATATGAGGAAGATCATAATCTGGCAAAATGTTACATTCTGGGTTCATTGTCCAATGTAATGTAGAAGCAACATGCGGAAATGGCGTCTTGCTATGATATTATGACGAATCTGAGGGAAATGTTCGGTGATGTGAACCACACACAATGTTATAATATAATGAGAGATCTTATTCGTTACACGATGCAAGAGGGGACCTCTGTCAGAGAGCATGTACTCAAAATGTTTAGGTACCTTTCTGAATTGGAAACCCTAGGAGTTGACATGGACGCAGACATGCAAGCTAACTTCATTATGATGTCGCTCCCTAAGATTTTCAACAACATTGTTGCCACGTTCCACATGAGCAAAGTTGATTTTACTAATGCTAGGCTATTGGCTGCATTAAAGTCTGCTGAAGACGTAATGAGGAAGGATGGCCCCTCCGGTAGTGCAATGGTTGCATAAGTCAAAAGAAAAGCACGGTCGGAAGCAAGGTTCTCGGAAGGGCCCGTCCCAGAAGAGAAAGAAGAAGAGTCAAGGCGTTGGCTCATCTTCCAATGCATCTACGATAATAACGTCAAAGAAAACCGACGTCTGTCACCATTGCAAGAAGCAGGAGCACTGGAAGCGCAATTGTCTGGAATACCTGAAGTCTGTCGACAAAGGTAAAGCCCCTGCAGGTATGAAATCTATTTTCATCATTGTAATCAGTTTTCTCATTGGACGAGAAGGAAGTTGGGTTGTTGATTCGGGTGCTTCTGTTCATGTATGCAATTTGTTACATCTATTTCAAGAAACTAAGAATCTCGAAGAAGGGGAGATAGTCATCCAGATGGGATCTGATGCAAGTGTTGTAGCAGTCACCGTCGGGACCTGCCGACTATCATTATCTAGTGGAAGAGTCCTAGTACTAAAGATTGTCTTTATGTACATGGAGTCGGAAGGAATTTAATATCTGTATCTAAGCTTGTTAGAAGTGGATATTCATTCCTTTTCCGTAATAAATTAGTCATAAGTCATTATGATAAACATATTGCAGATGGTGTTTTGACTTCTGGTGAACTCTATGAATTGTACATTGATGAACATGTCATGAATGTTACTTTCACTAATAAAAATCCTAAAAGATCCATGGAGAATGGAAATCATTCAAACATGATTTGGCATCAAAGGCTTGGTCATTTATCTGTTGACAGGATCAATAGATTGATAAAGGATGAACCCTTGGATTTTCTACAGGTTCAATCTTTGCTGACCTGCGAACATTGTATTCGAGGTAAAATGACTAGGATGCCTTTTCGTAACAAGGTTACACGATACTAAGGTATTCTTGACCTTATACATACTGATGTATGTGGTCCCTTCAGTACCGCAACCCGAAATGGATATCGATATTATTTGACGTATATTGATGACCCTTCGCGATATGGATTTACCTTCCTACTACGTCATAAATCTGAAACCTTTGAAAAGTTCAAAGAGTTAAAGGTTTTGGCTGAGAACCAAACCGATAGGAAGATTAAACGGATTCGATATGACCGAGGTGGCGAGTACCTCTTAGATGAGTTCAAGGAATACCTTAAAGAGAATGGAATTGTCTCCAATCTCACTCCTCCTGGAACCCGCCAACTTAATGGTGTTGCTGAAAGATGCAACATGATTATCATGGATATGGTATGTTCAATGATGAGCAATGCATATTTACCCTTAGTTTCTGGGGATATGCAGTAGAGACTGTGATATATATCCTAAACAAGATTCCTAGAAAATCTGTACCTAAGACTCCTCATGAGATCTGGTATGGAACCAAACCTAGTGTTAATCACTTGAGGGTTTGAGGTTGCTTGGTCCATGCGAAGAACGTGGATGTAAGTAAGCTGGAATCTCTCTCTCGCGAGTGTTACTTCATTAGGTATGTTAAAGATGGTATAGGATACCAGCTTTATGCCCCTGAGACCCAAAAGGTTTTCATCTCTAGAGATGTGAAATTTCTGGAGGATGACTTCCTTAAAGGTCAATACAAAAATGAAGTAGAGGAACTCATTAAATCTCCTGAGGATTTTGAGCTTCCCGAACTAGAAACTGAAGAGATAAATGAAGATGAAACACCCATACCTCTTCGAAGGAATTCAAGGTGGTTGCACCACCTAAAAGGTATGGATTCCATGTGTCACGTGAAACTGACGATGATCCTTCTTCATTTGATGAAGCACTTGCGGATCATGACATGGATAGATGGATGCTGGCAATGAAGTCAGAAATTGACTCCATGCATAAGAATGGTGTATGGACCCTAGAGGATCCACCTAAAGGGGTAAAACCCATTGGGTGTAAATGGATCTTCAAGAGCAATAGGAGACCTGATGAGAAAGTAGAGACTTTCAGGGCACGGCTCGTAGCCAATGGCTACACACAGAAAGAAGGCGTCGACTACGATGGGATGTTTTCTCCTGTGGCTATGCTTAAGTCCATCAGAACACTGCTAGCTATAGCTGCATCTCTTGATTACGACATCTGGCAGATGGACATCAAGACGGCCTTCCTTAATGGATACCTTGAGGAGGATATCTATATGGAGCAGCCCCAGAGCTTCATAACTGAGGATGGTAAAGTATGCAAGATGAAGAAATCCATCTATGGGCTCAAACAAGCTTCTCGTAGCTGGAACATCAGATTTGACGAAACCATAAAGAGTTATGATTTTGTGCAGAATCCTTATGAACCATGTGTTACAAGAAGCTTAGTGGGAGCGCCATTGTGTTCATCGTGCTTTACGTAAATGACATCCTTGTCATTGGGAATGATATAGGGATGATGACCAGTGTTAAGATTTGGTTGTCCCATACCTTCAAGATGAAAGATCTTGGAGAAGAATCCTACATCTTGAGTCTGAAACTGTTCAGAAATCGAGAAAAGAGGATAATGGGATTATCACAACATGTTACATTAAGAAGATTCTTGAACGATTCTGTATGGATAGTTCCCAGAAAGATTTCCTCCCCTTAAGACATGGTATCCACCAGTTTAAAGGGATGGCTCCTCAAACTGCTGAGGAAAAGAAAGCCATGGTTAGATGCCCCTATGCATCAGCTGTAAGAAGCTTAATGTATGTCATGATATGTACTAGGCCAGATATCTGCCATGCAGTGGGAGTGGTAAGTCGTTACCAATACTGTTATGGAGAGTAACATTGGAATGCAGTGAAGAACATTTTTAAGTATCTAAGAAGAACGCAAGATTACATCTTGGTCACGGAGATGGTGATCTCCAAGTTTTAGGTCATACAAATTCAAATTTCCAATTGGATATAGATGATCGAAAGTCAACATCATGGTTTGTGTTCCTGTTGAACGGTGGTGCTATGAGCTGGAGAAGCAAGAAGCAAGACACTATAGCAGATTCAATAACAGAAGCCGAATACATTGCCGCATCGGATGCTGCAAAGGAGGCGGTGTGGTTGCGCAAGTTCATCCAGGAACTTGGCGTAGTTTCCTCTGATACTCGCATCCCATTACTCTGCAATAACACGGGAGCCATTGCCCAGGTGAAGGAACCCAGATGGCATCAAAAGAGAAAGCACGTGGAAAGGAAATACCACATCATTCGGGAGATTCAAAAGCGTGGTGATATCGTCATCACCAAGGTGGCTTCTGCCGACAACGTTGCTGATCCTCTTACCAAACCTTTGACTTAGAAGGTTTTCGTCCAGCATGTAATGAGTATGGGTTTAAGGATTGTAACTGAATGGTTCTAAGGGCAAGTGGGAGATTGTTAGCCATGTGAGCCCGAGGCGAACCATTCCTACAATAAATGTTATTGTAATATTTGATTTATCAATAAAAGTTATAGGTTCTTTTCACTCCTTTTCTGAGATTAAATGAATGAATACACTATAAGGTCCCTCTGTACAATTAGGGTTATGTACCATGGCCATCTTAATAATCATACGGTTGTTGATTCAATAATAGAATCATAGAGGTTTGTGTTTGGATGAATATCAAGGAGTTAGATAGAGGACTCATCAAGCACCGTCAAAAGATTATTAAGAGATGATCTCCAGTCTGAGTAGGAGATGGAAATCCTATCTCATTAAGTTGATATCTGACCGACCTCTTGATGCAGATCCTCTGCATAGGAATAGAGATTCAGATGTGTCAGATTAGTTAGGTCAAAGAGTTGACTTAACGAGATCGATAACCAAAGTCTTGTATCGTATACTATCACGATACAGGCACACGTCCTCTGACCGGAGACAGATGTGTTACTATATATCTAAGTATGTACATTTGGCAGACCAATAGGTTCATGACCTAATCAAGGTCTATACACCGGCGAGCTGGTGTACATATGAGGGCATATGAGTAATACAATCTCTCAAAGGGATCATAAGGGTTCACTTGTGAACCGAAAGATATGAGCTCACTCATGAGGTATTGGGACCGATCAAATTCCATGCATGGTCGACGTGCTTTGGAAACATGACAAGAATTTGTAGGTATGATGTATGCTTTGTGAAAGCATATGATCGATGACAACTCCCAATGACCAAAAATGAGAAACTTGTTGATAAAACTCTGAAGATAACAGTGTTAAATTGATCTTTATCTTCGGATTTATCATAATTCTTCCAGTATGTAGGATGTACAGGTATTATGAATACTTGAGGGTGATGTGGTCATAAACGATTGTAAAATCATGACGCTTCCATTCCGAGGGAGTGATTAAACAGGTTTGGATTTTAGTGACTCCTCTCAGTAGAGAAGTAATCTGATCTTGGTCCAAGTGCTGGACATTTATCTGAATGTGATTCTGATACAATGAGAAGATTAGATTTACGATCTTGATTTAATCAAGCATCTATGAGAGGTACATGAGATCTGGATTTGAGATGAAATCTCAATATCCAAGTCACTATACGTGGAACATACAATTGCCATGTCCTTATCTCCAAGTATCTGCAGAGAAAGCGCATTATTCTTGAAAAGGTTCAAGAATAATTCCATAGTTGAATTATTTTCAAGCATTGAGAAATAGATAATTAAATGTGATTTAATTATCTTAAATGATGTGAATTTGATTCACATTATTGGGATGCATGAGAGTGATAATCCAATATAATTAATTCTAATTTAATTATTATGGATGAGAATAAGTGGATAATAATATCGAATTATTCATAATATATTATAAATGTGATTTGTATTGTATTAGAGAGAGCTTATTATGATTTATATTTATTGATTAATTATTGGTGTGAATTGGATTCACATTGATTAATTAATTAAAAATGTAAATCACATATTATTTTAGATTATAAATGTGATTCACAAATTTCCAATGGCAAGATTGCAATATTCACAAAATAATTATGAGTTAGTTTTATTGAATAATTTACAACAAGTGTTGTTGTATATCTTAGAGATTTTCAAGGAGTGATGCAATCTCATGAGATTGCATGGGATTGCATCTCCCATTAGAAATGGGTGGACGACCACCAACTCCTATAAGGAAATGGGGGTCGTCCCCCTATTATATGGGATGATGAAATCTCCACTCCTTGATCTCCATATGAGATTGATTTAATTTTAGGATTAATTTATATTGTTTTATGAATATATATTTAATCTAGATTAAATTAATTGTTGTTGGTTTTTTACCAACAAGATCTTGACCATTGAAAGAAGCACAAATCAATCTCAACTATTGATTTTGTGTAGTCCATGGATTGTGATCCATGGACTCCCAAAACCCTATATAAGTAGAGGTACCCCTTGCTCTTCTTGGTTACAACAAGTTCATAAGAAGCTCTCTCCTCTCTCTCATTCTCATGCCATCTCTCCCTCTCTCTTCTTGGGTGGTCGTCCACCCTAGCCCTAGAGGGAAGACGTCATTGTCGCTTCATCATTGTGTTGCCGCCTCGACGACCCTTGGTTCTCCATTTTCTTTGGTGCACCACGCTCGCGAAGAAGACGTACGATCTCGTGCGAGAAGATCAGGAGTTCCCTTGATTGGATCAACATATTGGATTGCGAGAAGCATGCGGTTCATCCCCGCGCTCGCAAGCGTCTCCTCCAAAGATCGGACTTGAGACAAGAGGTCTCTTTTCTTAGAGGCGTGATCGCAACCACACTACAAGAGGTATTCCTTTATCTATGTATGTGGTTAGATGAATCGATTCAAGAAGTGTTCTTGAATCATGTGGTTTCATCACATGAAGAAAATTTTAAATTCTGCTGCATCGAACAACTAGTGCGACTAGTTGTTCTTGATCGTATTCAATACGATCCCCACGCTTCCGTGATGTGCTTAAGGGTTATTCAATATCCTTCAGAACTAAGAGAGAAGAGAGGAAGAGATGCTTGAGTTGGGATGATCCCCAATGCTATGCATGGGGTCTTTTGTTGTAGTCCTCTTGAAGTTTTTCTTCGTCATGAAGGCATCAAACTTCAAGTACCACTGTCGAGGGGTTTGCTTCAATCCATAGAGACTCTTTCTCAATCTGCAAACCATATGCTCTTTCCCTTTCTCCTAGTATCCTCGTGGCTACTCCATGTAAATCTCTTCCTTCAAGTCACCATGAAGAAAAGCCGTCTTCACATCCATCTTCTCTAGCTCAAGGTCTAGGCTTGCAATATGGACTAGCACCACTCTCACAAAATTCATCTTAACAACTGGTGAGAAGATGTCATCGTAGTCCACGCCCTCTTTCTGATTGAATCCCTACACAACCAATCTGGCCTTGTACTTCAGTTGCTTGCCACCATCGTTTGTCTTCAGCTTGTAAACCCACTTGTACTTCGGCACTCTCTTGTCTGCAGGAAGCTCAACAGGATCATAGGTATGATTTTTCTTTAGAGACTGCATCTCTTCATTCATTGCATTCTGCCAATGATCTCTCTCCTTATGCTCTTGTGCCTCCTCAAAAGTGCATGGTTCATCATGATCAGTCAGCATCACGTACTAGGAAGTAGGATAGTGGGATGATGACCGATGTGCCCTCCCAGATCTCCTGACTTGAGGCTCTACTGCATCTGCTTCTTGATGAGGTTGCCCCCCCCCCCTCCCCCGTCCAGGATCCCCTGGACCTACAACAGCAGGGTCTGCATCTGGCTCATGTTATTCTTGCTATGCATCTTCTCTATATGTACCTGGTATTGGAGAAGAATTTGAGTTCTCATCATTGTCATCATCCATAGCAATCCCATCCGAGTCAACATCACCACTGTCGTCCTCAGCCAAAGTCCGATTCTCATAGAAAAATACATTTCTATTCCTGGTGATGGTATTCTTCCTTGGATCCCAAAGTCGGTATCCAAACTCCTGATCTCCATAGCCAACAAAAATACAGGGCACTGTCTGGTCATCAAGCTTCTTCCTTTGTTCCTTCAATATAAATGCATAAGCTTTGCATCCGAACACCCTCATGTGAGTATATGAGGGATCTTTCCTAGACCAAATGCGTTCAGGGACTTGAAAATTCAAGGGAACGGAAGGAGATCGATTAATCAAGTAGCAGGCGGTCCGAACTGTCTCAACCCAAAAGGTCTTGGGCAGTTTCGTTGTCTTCAGCATGCAGCGAACTCTTTCCACAATGGTCATATTCATCCGTTCAGCGACACCATTGTGCTGGGGTGTGTCGGGCTCTGTCCTTTTATGCATGATCATATGCTGTGCATAGTAACTCTGGAAGTTGTGAGATGTGTACTCCCCTCCATTTTCCATGCGCAGACACTTCAACACTTTGCCAGTCTCACGCTCTACCATGGCATGAAATTTCTTGAAGCAATCAAAGACTTGATCCTTCAACCTCAACATAAAAACCCACACCTTCCTTGATGTGTCATCAACGAAAGTTAGAAAATACTTGTTTCCACCCAAAGATGCTATGTCCATGGGACTACACACATCGGAGTGAATCAACTGCAGAAGGTCTTCCTTCATCTTTGATCTGATCTTGAAAGGTGCACTTTTGTTCTTTCCAATCTCACATGAATCACAAGGTGACAGTGTTATGTCCGCGTGACATGGTATCAACTCCTTCCTGCTCAAAAGTTGTAAGCTCTTTTGGCTCATGTGTCCGAGCCGACAATGCCAGAGATCTGGCATGTCAGCCTCACTAGCATGTAGGCTGCCATCCATGACCTTTACCTGAGTCTTGTAGAGAGTGCAACACAATCTTCCTCTAGCCATGATAAGAGAGCCCTTATTGATCTTGCATCTGTTGTTGCCAAGCTTCATATGGTAGCCCTCTCTATCCAATTGAGATCTGGATATGAGGCTAAGCCGCAAGTCAGGAATGTGTCTGACATCCTACAGAGTCATTGCACATCCAATATCAGTCTGAACTGAGATGGTGCTCGTGCCAATGATCTTGGAGTAACTTTTATTCCCCATCTTGACTCTCTCAAAATCTCCCTCTGTATAGGAAGTGAAGAACTCCATGTGTGGAGTCACGTGGTAGGAGATGGTCGTATCAACAACCCACTCGAATTCTTCCCCTGCATGTAGACATTGCTCCTGAATAGTGAGAACCAATTGATCATCGTTGTCATCGGCTACTACTGCAGCAATGTTTTCATCTTCATCTTTCTTCTGATTCTTTTTGGCTTCTTCTTGCTCTCTTTTCAAGACTATACAGTCTCTCTTCTGGTGACCAGGCTCGTTGCAATGATGGCACTTTCCTCTATCCTTGGACTTCTCTCTAGGTCTCTCTCATGATTTTCCCATGTTGCTTGTCCTGCCTCTTCTTTCAATTGCGTATACATGTGAAGAAGAGGACTCTCCAAATTATCGTCATCTTATTTCTTCATTCATGAGACTGCTCTTGACCATAGGGATGGTCAGCTTGCCGTCTGTAGCGGAGTTGCTCACGGTAATCACCAGGGTTTCCCAACTGTCTGGCAGGGAACACAGTAGAAGAAGCGCCTGCAATTCATCATCTAGTGCCATGTTCATAGTACTCAGTTGATTGATGAGACTCTGAAACTCTCAAGTGCTCGGTAACTTTCATCTCAGCCTTATACTTTAGATTCACCAACTTTCGAATCAAGAACACTCTGTTGGTGGTTGTCTTCTGCTCATAGAGCTCCGCCAGTTTCTCCCATAGTTTCTTCGCATCTGTCTCTTATGCGACATGGTGGAATACCGATAAGTCCAACCATTTCTTGATGGTGCCGACTACTTTCCTATTCAGCTTCGTCCAGTCACCTGTGGACATGCCCTTGGGATTGGTTATTTCTCCTTCCACTGGATCATGGAGGTCCTTGCAATACAAGATGTCCTCCATCTTGGCCTTCCAGATTTGTCAATTCGTGCTCATCAGCTTGATCATTGTGCCTTCGTCATCCTTTCCCATTTCGACAACGCGGGCTCTGATACCACTTGTTGGGAAATCGAGGGATTCCCTTAACCTGTCCTGCAAAGAATGACTAGCAGCGGAACATTCCCCACACAGGAAACAAGAATAATAATCGTAGCACAATAATCAAGCAACCACAGAGAGGCGAGAAATTTACGTGGGAAAACCCTCCTCGCTATGAGAGGGGGGGAAACACACGAGGCACGACGACCCGCAACAAAATCCACTAGGCCAGAAAAATGAGAGGGCAAAATGACTTCTCAGTTTTGTTGCCCAACAAAACCAAGGCTCAGTTACAAGAATAAAATCAGATAACTATCACCTTGTACTTGGAGAACACGATGACGTTGCTTCTCCTTGTTACGAGTTGTCCCTCCTCGTGCACAATTCTTCCTCGCACGGATCACGCCTCTGCGGGCTGCTATTCACGCCCCTGCGGGCTACTCTTCGTGTCATGCACGGACTTGCTCCTCACGCCTTGCGTGGGCTACTTCTCTCCTTGCTTGGAGAGAGAGAACTAAGAGAGGAGAGAGGAAGAGATGCTTGAGTTGGGATGATCCCCAATGCCATGCATGGTGTCTTATTTATACTATTCGTGCATCATCTGTCTCCTCCTAGTCCTATTTGGAATATGAAACACAAGTTCTACTCCTATAGCAAATAGGACCCCAAGGGGATAATTTTTCAACAACCTCCATCCCCTTTTTGGGAGCGGATAATAACCAACAGTAAGTTGGAATAAAAATAGGAATAAAAGTGAAATAAAGTGAAATATTAGATGTGGATGAGAATAACTGTACTCTTGGGAACTACACCTGATGGGGAATTGACTCCTTATTTCAGTGTTTATTCTAAGTTGAATATAAAAGAGAGGAACCATGTGAAGCAAAAAATTAGTTGATAGCTAAAAATAATTGGGGGAACAAAAAAAATTAACATGGAGAAAATAAAAAATAATAGGACACAGCAGAAGATTGGAGAGCGGACAATAGCAAGGGAGTGGAAAGTAATATATGGACGGGAAAATAGCAAAGGAGAGAGAAATAGCAAGGGATTGAAAATTTAGCAGGAAGAATTAAAATAATAGTTTTTTTTTCAATTTTAACTCCCTATGCTTTTTTTTCATCCCCCTTCTATATTCCTTTCCTCAAACTATTTACCGCCCACCTATTATTTTGTTTATCCTCTTTGTTATTTTTCATTTCGCCGTGTTGATCTTTCCCCGTCTTGTTATTTCTTTAGTTTCGTTCTGTTTCTCCATCCCATCATGCTATTTTACCACCATGCATGGCTATGCATACACAACAGTTTCTATAAAAGCGACTGAATCTAATTTGACTTATTTGGAAAATCAGCAAAATAAATATCTATGTATTTAAGAGACTTTCTATATATATCATGTACATATGCTTCTTTGAATAAAAAATTTCGCACCGGATTGTATATTAATATGCAAAAGATTGATACATATGTTTTATCTTGGTGGCATCAGTAAAAAAACCGGATTATATAATGAAGATGGTGGGCATGCTCAATGAATCCCAATGGTTGGATTGTGCATTTTTATTATTAAAACAGATGTAAATAACACCTACTAACATGTTGCTTGATAAAGATATATTCTCGCTATGTAAATGTGGGAAACCATAATCTAATAACCGAAGCTCAATTGCATGAAGACATCTATTGAGCTGCAATCATTCATTTGATTTGTTCTTTCATTCATCCATTTCCAAAAACGGTTATACTACAACAATCATCCTCTATGCTACTGATGACGCAGAAGTGTACTCAGAGAGCACCATTGCAAATTACATGTGGCGGCACTACTCCAATCCCCGTGTACTCCTATGCCATTGCAAATTACATGCTATTCCCCTGGTACTCAGAGAGCACCATCGCAGTAGAAACTGTTCGAATGAAATGATCGGCACTACTATCCCCTTGTACATTGCAGTCAACAAGCATCCTACTATTCCAACAAATTAAATCTCTGCAAAACGTCCACCTACGATGATCTTCTCTGTAATAACTAGGTATCGGAAGCTAAAGGTTCATCCACAGAAAGGATGAAAATGCAAACCTGGTTAGGAAACCATCCAAACGACCAACAACCGTAACACCTTTGTGTTCAAAACCTAAGCAGCAACTACTAGCAGACAACAATTCACAAAGCCACCAGTTCATGAGCTGCTAGATTCATGCCCCTCAGCACTTGTTAACTCGGATATACAAACATCACCGCGACAAAGCGGGCAGACCCTGTACATGAAAAATAAATGTCAAGCATACCGATGCTGCAGTGGAAAACATAAATGGTGCAAATAACATCAATATCAATATGTTTGTTTTGAACAACAGTCAATAAAATGAACTTGTGGATTTTCCACGAGGGTAAGAGGATAAGAATGAAACATGAACTTCAAGAGAACATAAGAAACGGCATAGGATAGTCACAAGGTATGACAGGCAGCAGAGTATGAGATGCCAAAGTAAAATTGAATTGCAATAAAATGGTGTATTTTGTGTCATGTTCCTATTGCTAAAACGCGATAGATGGCAGGGTGCAACGCACGATATTGTCAACTCTAATAACTTATGTATTGGATCAAAAAATTGATTACCTATGAACCTCTTTCAACCATTTATCAACACAGGCCTGATGGAATTCATGGCAGCAAGGCAGTATTCGAATGCTATCTCCTTCCTCGTATTCCACAAGACATATGTAGCACCTGAGAATCAAATTATTATGAAACCGCTGAACATGTGCACAGATGAAAGAAATTTTTCTTCATTAAGACACATGGCAACATTTAAATAACACTAAGAATGAAAAGAAATTATGTCAAAACAACAGTCAAAATAGAAACTTGCTGTAAATTAACAATTCATAGTAACAACAAACTATTTTAAAAAGAGGACAAGTCTCTTTAGCACTCCTTTAGATGGGCAGAAGGGATAGTCACAAAGTTAATTACCAAAGAAGTCTCTAACGGTAATCCTTTGGCTGAAAAAATAGAGAGAAGACATGAATAGTAATACCAACTTTTTTGAAGAGATACTACTCACTTAAGAAAGGATTTTTAACATGAATGCATTTGTCTAACCCTTGCAACCATGCCATAATCATAAAAGTTTTTTAGATATACCCTAATTCATAGAAAAAATGGCATGCACATCAACCAGCCATTATTTTGGACCACTCATTGTGGCCTTGTAAGGCTAAAAAGTAAGTTAATCTTCCAGTTTAACTCCTGCAGAAATGTATTTTAGTAAGGACTAGAAAGAAAGCAGTATGTCCAATATACGTTGTTTATAACATGGTAATGGCCAAATAACACTAAAAGAAAAATGACTCAATATATCAGTCATCTTTTGTCCTTTCAAAATAACTAAACCATAGAACCCACTTAATAGTCCAATGGTAGTGCAATGTGCCTACCACCCAAAAAAGCATGGTTCAAAACCTAGGGCGGGCACCTGTGCGTGTTTCCCCCTCTTGCTTCAAAAAATAATAACTAAACCATAGTCTAAAAATGCGACAAATTATAGCATTTATAAATTGGTCGTTCTCTTACTGTAATAAAATATAGACTGAAAGTAAGAGCCTGAGAGCACTACATTTCATCAAAAATAGTATCCTAGGAGTATTCTTCACCGGTATAGATGGTGAAGCATCACTATAAATGCATTTGTGACTCAGGTGAGGTGACAGATGGATGTAGAAATGAGTGGTTGAGCAAAAATCCTCTTCAATGGAGATTCAATGGAAGTATCAGAATGCTCAACAGGAAATAGGTCGAAAAGGGTATCATCAGAAGAGAGAAAGATTAGGGTTGAGTGCACACTATTCCACTAGTACCAGGAACGGATATAACAGCATAGAAATGAGCAGATGATAAAGACAACAAAGAATGTAATGCTAGAAAGATGGATCAGGGTCCATCTTTAAAGCACGAAAGTTTTGGCTCAGACTACAACATGAACAACACTTACTGTGCAGCGCCATCACTTGGGCATTTCCGTGGCATTGCGAACAACTTCACAGTCATACAATCAACAACCTCTTTTGGAGCAGGGACAGCTCCAATGGATGATAAGGATGGCCGAGAAGCCAGGACAACAGCTTGTTGGTGGATTTCATCAAGAACCTAAAAAAATAGACAAAGAATTTAAAATATGAATACTATTTGGATGATTTACGGACAAAGTAGGAAAAGAGAGATGGTTACCTCAAATAATGCTTCTGCTAACATAACAATTCTCGAAACGGTGGCTCTAGTGCTTGTGTCCTCATCAGGATTTATTGAACGTCCCGGTGTTGTACATGAGCAGCAACCACTTCTGTGTTGACCAGATAAGATGCACGATCTTTCATGTCCTGACAAACTCTCAAATCGTGTGCTCAACCGCTGTAGGCCACGAACCTAAAAAATTAACCATGCCTTAATGATCTATTGTGGAGGAAAATTCATCCGGGATGTAAGTCTCGAAACTTATTTGCCATGGACGGTCGCAACCATTTTATTTTGTTATGTACCATAGGTAAGCCGCCTCTTCAAGAGGCAGCTTTGCCTTTAGATTTTTTATGTGCTAGGTACCAATGAAAGCTGCCTCTTGAAGAGGCGGCTTTGGCTAAAAACAAAGCCGCCTCTTGAAGAGGCGGCTTCACATCTTGTTGTTTCTATGAATAAATCGCTAGGGAACCACATCTTGTATAGGTGTCGTTAGCCAAAATCAAAGCCGTCTCTTCAAGTGGTGGCTTACATAAGGTACATACAACAACAACAAAGCCTTTTCCCACAATTAAGTAGGGTCGGCTACATAGATTCTTCGCCTCCATTCAGATCTATCTTGGGTCAATCCCGGGCTTATATCCACAAAATAAAAATCCCGTCGTATGGTCTCTTTCCAACACTTCTTGGGACGTCCCCGCCCTCTCTTAGCCGGCTCAACATCCCAACACTCGCATCTCCTAACTGGTGCATCAGTTGATCTTCTTTGCAAATGACCAAACCATCTTAAGCGGTTTTCTCGCATCTTATCCTCGATCAGAGCAACACCAACTTTCTTTCTGATTGCATCATTCCGAATCCGATCTTTACGTGTGTGTCCACACATCCACCTTAGCATTTTCATTTCTACTACAGCCACTCTCTGCACATGTCTATGGTTCACAAGCCAACATTCAGATCCATAGAGCATAGCAGGTCTCACGGCTGCTTTGTAAAACTTTCCTTTAATTTTTAAAGGAATTTTCTTATCACAGAGAACAGCAGAGGCTCCTCTCGACTTTAGCCAACCTACATTTATTCTATTAGTAACATCTCCATCAATTTCCCCATCATGTTGCAAAATAGATCCCAGATATCTAAAAGAATCTCTCTTCCGAATGTTATCATCACCAATCTTCACCTCAATTCATTTACCATTGCTTCCATCAAAGGTACACTCCATATATTCTGTCTTAGCCCTACTTATACGAAATCCTTTACTCTCCAACTCATGTCTCCAGACCTCAAGCTTCTCATTTACTCCATCTCTAGTCTCGTCAATCAACACAATATCATCAACAAATAACATACACCAAGGTAACTCATCCTGAATGTGACTTGTCAACTCGTCCATAATCAAAGTAAAAAGAAATGGACTCAAAGCTGAACCTTGATGTAAACCAATGTTGATGTCAAAATAACCAGTCTTCTCAGACAGGGTCCTTACACAAGATAAAGCCCTATCATACATGTCCTTTATGAGGTTAATGTATAGGACAGACACTTGTCTCTTCTCCAAAACTCTCCACAATATCTCTCGTGGGACAGAATCATAAGCCTTCTCCAAATCAATAAATATCATATGGAGGTTCTTCCTTTTATCTCTATAAATCTCCATTGTTCTCCTCAGCAAATGGATGGCTTCAATAGTTGAGCGACCTGGCATGAATCCGAATTGGTTTTCTTTGACGTTGGAAACTAGCTTCAACCTTCTCTCGATCACACGCTCCCAAATTTTCATAGTATGACTCATCAGCTTGATACCTCTATAATTTGAACAATTTTGAATGTCTCCTTTATTCTTATAAAAAGGCGCCACGATACTCCTCCAATCTTCAGGCATTTTCTTGCTTCGTCAAATAACATTGAATAGATTCGTAAGCCAAGTCAAACCGCGCTCACCTAAAACTTTCCATACTTCTACAGGGATGTCATCCGGTCCTACACCTTTCCCAGGTCTCATAACCTTCAAAGCCTCCTCTACTTCCTTTCTTTGTATCCGTCTATAGCTTGCACGATTCAAGTAACTTTCACTACTAGATAGATCACCCAAAGTGATCTCTCTATTTCCTTCCTCAATGAAAAGATTTATGGAAGTACTGCTCCCATCTAGTCTCTATATCCTTCTGAGTAACAAGCACGTGACCTTCCTCGTCCTTAGTACATCTCACTTAAGAAAGGTCTTTGATCTTTCTTTCTCTTGCTTTGGCCAAACTGAATATATCCTTATGGCCCTCCTTAGAGTCGAGATTTTTATACAAAACTTCATAAGCTTTCGACTTAACCTCGCTTACAGTCTTCTTTGCTTCCTTCTTTGCTATTTTGTAGTTTGTGACAGTTTCCTCTGTTCTATCCTTAGACATAGCTTTAAAGCATGCTCTTTTAAATTTTAGCTTCTCTTGCACCCCTTTGCTCCACCACCAAGCCTCCTTTTGACCTGGGGCTCCTCCTTTTGACTCGCCTAGCATCTCTTTGGCTACCTTTCCGATACAAGATGGTACTGCCTCCCACATCTCGTTTGCATTTCCACTACAACCCCAAGATTAATCTTCTAAAACCTTCTCCCTGAAGCTCGATTGCTTCAGGGGAAGATTCAACCATCTAATTTTAGTGATATTAGGAACCCTCCTTTTCTTTACCAGCCCTTTTATTTGTACATCCAAGACTAACAAGCGATGTTGGGTTGTCAAACTCTCTCCTGAGATTACTTTGCAGTCTTTACAACACAACCGATCTCTTCTCCTCAATGTAAAGTAATCTATCTGTGTTCTCGTTGGCCCACTCTTATAAGTAATTAAATGCTCATCCCTCTTCTTGAAGAGTGTGTTTGCTATGAAAAGATCATATGCCGTTACAAAATCCAGGATGACTTTTCTCTCTTCATTTCTATCCCGAAAACCGTGTCCTCATTGAACACTAGCATACCCTGAAGCATCTTTTCCCACATGTCCATTAAGATCTTGACCTATGCAAATCATCTCTCTCTGTGGGATTTCCTGTAAAATCTTATCTAAATCCTCCCAAAAAGCTTGTTTAGTCCTTTCATCTAAACCAATTTGCAGTGCATAAACTGATATTATATTCAGAATTTCTTTGTCAAGCACCAATTTTAGCAAAATAATCCGATCCTCGAATCTTTGTACCTCAACCACACAATCCTTCAAATCCTTACGAACAACCACTCCAACACCGTTTCTACCCTTATCTTTACCTGAATACCAAAGTTTAAAGCCCGTCTTCTCGATCTCCCTTGCTTTCTCTCCAACTCATTTAGTCTCTTGAAGACATAGTATATGAATCTTCCTTCTTTCCATCGTATCCACTATCTCCATCGATTTTCCAGTCAAAGTGCCAATATTTCAACTACCAATCCGTAACTTCCGTTGCAATCTCTTTTGGACTAACTTCTTTACTCGCATGCGTCCATTATGCGAGAACCCTTGTAAATTTTGGATGCATCCGGGAGGTGATGCAGCGGAACTAGCTTAATTACCCGCATGCGTTCCTCATGCGAGAACCTTGCAAATTTTAAACTACATCCAGGCTGCGATGTAGCGGCCCTTGCCAATTTTTTACTGCATTCAGGCGATGCAACGCGTCGCAAGTAGGGAACACCCCAACGAAATCTGTATGTTTGCTTAAATCCATGACAAAATAAAATGGTTGTGACCACCCAAGGCTAATAAGTTTCGAGACTTGCGGCCCGGATGAATTTTACTCATCTATTGTGGATCAAAAGATATGAAAGGACAGGCTCATACAAACCTGATATCTAATTCTTCTCATTCGTTCTAGATAAGCCAATCTATATTCCAAAGTTTCATTGTCCCTTGATGTAGTCGCTTCTGAATCCGGATTGTGATTGTTCTCGATTGATCTTGACATGCTAGAGAGATGATTTATAGAGGATACTGGTGTTCCAACATTTTCATTAATAGATGACACATTTTCTGCTCCACTTAAATGCTGCATCCTACTACCTTGATGAACATAACCTTGAGCTTCGTCGGTCGAAGTAATGACTGTAGAACCTACCTCAGAAAGCAATGATCTGCGTAGCACTCTATTTCGAAGTCTGCCAACACTACGGCTTCTGCTGAAACGTGCAGTACCCTCAGAAGGTTCTTGTGACCGTTGGGAATGCCCGACTCCAAGAATCTCAGATAAGGCAAGGTTCATTTGAGAATAATGACCCACTCCATCAATGGGATTCGTATTACTTACAGCTCGGCTTGCAGATGAAGCTGCATCTGTGATGCTCTGTTGATGGGGGTCATAAATATTATTGGAAGCAACATCTTCTATCATATTTGCATGATTGACTTCTTCAGCACAAGGAGTGGATAAACTGCGTGAAAATATTGGACGCGTATCAGAAGAACCTCCACTAGCAGAGCTACTTACTCTAAAAACACTGCCCCTGTGGAATAAGCTAAAACGAGAACGAAATCGAACAGAAGATTTTGAGGTTTTAGCACTTCCACTGGCAGAGCTGCGATCTGAAACCAACTCCATCGGTGAAGTATTTTCTCCATTATCTTCGCCTAGTCTTGTCATATTTGCCAGAGCAAGATTAACTTGTGGAAGTTTGACACCGTCTGGGTGATTCAGACTACTTTGACCTAATTCCACTGTGCACGGTTTAACCTTCATTCTGCTACCATCACCTTCATTCTGAAATCACATTGTTAGAATAATCTATTAAGGCAGAAGAAGTGTGCTTAATCTATGCTTAATCGTTTTTTCAACCTGCCTATCCATATTGGTACTTATTTTGATAATTTTAAGCCATCCATATCATCTGCATAGATATAATTAGGGGGTCCATCAACCTAGACCCATTTAAGGGGCGCATTTTTATGTTGAGGGGTTATTTTCTTTGCACATAACCCTACAACACATACAGAGAAAAGGTGGCACTACAAAAGTTAAATAAAATATAAATTAAAACTCAAATAATTCCTAATTTACTCATAAGTGACTTCTAATTTTAAGTGAAACTATCTTATCGGTACCATAATTGGAGATCCTACATTGATCCAAAATTATTTAGTGGAATAAAATACCAAAGGACTAAAAATTAATGAAATAATCAACTAGTCCTTAATATGGGAGTACATCAATTTTGATCCATTTGGAAAAGCTCATATCCTAATGAGTGGTCAAATCCGTGCATGATCCCGTCAGATTGGTTTGAATCAAGCCCCAATGCCAACAAAGCCCTGATTTGGGAAGTTGGAAGCATGTTGTGGCTTATGCCAAGACTACGATATAGAAGTCATCAACTTGATTACACATTGTTTTCAAATGACAAATATGAAACACGCGATGGTTGCGAGGCAAAATCCAAAGCAACCATGGATTACTTACAAATGAAAATCAAGGCAATCGTTGCAAAGAAGAGAATGCCTAGGCAATAGTAGATGTCAATGGGCCAAATACGGTAAATGCAATGCAAATTCCAAGTGGCTAGTGATGTCGCTAGATTGAGTGTTTTTTATATTATAAAAGTTGATGTCCCCTCGGAGTGTACTTCCATTTTGCTTTCTTTCATTGTGTTTTCAAGTTCTTGTTGAATTTTTTTGAAAGAGTTGTTCTTTGATTTTTAAAAACTCTTGGAGATCTTTATAATATAGCCTCCACAACCTTCAAAAGATTGTAACAATGCTACAATCGAATTTTTCACTCTATGGCTAGGTCAAGAAAGATCCTTCAAATTGCATAGATATGCTAACAACTTGTACCCATATTCTTCGTTTGATCTTTTGTTTGAAATGATATTTTGAATCATCCAATCGAGAAATTACTCATTAGCCATGCCTTGATACCAGTTGAAGACAGAAATTCCGGGATGAGAAGAGGAGAGAATCATGTAAGGAACTACATTGGTTGAGGGAGAAATGAAAATGACATGAGGGCTTGAATCTCACAAAATGTAAAAAGAAGGGATATAGATTTAGGCAACTCCAAATTTCATTAGCATGCATTGTCCCTTTTTCTACAACTCTATTAACCCCTTAACAAGAAGGAAGGTGAGATGATGAAGCAAAAATAAAAATTAATATAAAATCTTAATAAATCCAAATTGGCTCCTACTTTGAAATGAAGCTAACTTATCTACGGTGCATTGGAGATCGATCATAAAGGCGGTGGATAAGGGAGGCCTTGGAGTATTCAAAGCATAAGAAGATACTTCTTCGCATACTTCTCATGGGCATTTACAGCTTCTCTACCTCGTTCAATTTGTCGATTAGAAATATGAGATCGCATTCCACATTATGGTAGAGTATTTGCTTAACCATTTGAAGGCGACACCTTTGTTGTAACCAGTGATTAGAGATTATGCAGAGGTGCTTCACAACTGTTTCTTGATTTTTTTGCCATTCTAGAAAACCAAGATGCTAAGGTAATGAATTATTGGCCAGGTGTCAACCAAGCTAATGGGTGCATGGGTTTTAGTCTTCTCATAGACATTTCTATAAGCATCAGTGTTGCAGAAGACGGTATAAAGTATTCAGTCGGAGGGGTCACTAAATAGAGAATAATCGCTATTCGGGCGACTATTCGGAATTATTTGATTTTGTATTTTTTAATATAAAAATTATTTATAATACATATATTCTTATATTTTTATACATATATGGTCATTATTTAACATGACTCCAAGATAAAAGTACCAATCAATATAATAGACATATAGAATTTGACATTTGTGGCGATACCATGGTAAAATGTAACCCATAAATATTGAAATTTGAAAATAAAAAAAATAAAAATATGAAGAGTCAAACTCCAGTCGGCCTCATAGTCGGGCCAATCGGCCGAATAGTCGGCCGACTATTCGGTCAGGCCGACTATTGCCCGACTGGAGGTCTGTTCAGTCAGGTACCCCACCGCACCGCATAGTCGGACCGACTATTCCGGATAGTCGGCCGACTATTGCAACACTGATAAGCATAATTGCGGCATAATTTTACACTGGCATAATTTTTAAGCATTAGAAAAAGTATTAGGATATGCAGGAATCTGTTGGGTCTAATATGATGGGGAGTTTGCTGTCAAAAAAGCTTACAAGACTCTCTCCATGCCTACTAGTTGTTATGCAATCCTATTCAAGAATTGCAAATTATGGCGAGGATCTACGCCTCGTAAAGAGTGAAGGTCTGATATAATTTTCAGGAAAATCAAGAATCTACTTGATTGTAGTCATGCATTTCCATGTCGAGGGATGTAAATTGTTGTGAAAAGAAATGAACGAATTGTTTATTATGAGTTCATAGGGCTCTTTTATATAAAGAGAAATCCTATATGGAGAATAACTATTGGAGAAATTACGTAAATAGGAAATAAGAAGTACATAAATACTATTTCTTATAACACTCCCCCTCAAGATGGAGAGTAGATATCTATCATGTTCAGCTTCGAAAAACACTTCCAAATTGGCCCCCTAGCTAAGGCCTTTGTGAAAATGTATGCTGTGTGTTCCCATGTCCTTATGCATCATATCTCTAGTGCAGGGGCAATCCACCTCGATGTGTTTGATCCTCCATTGAAAGTTGAATTGTAGGCAACAAATAGTGCAGTTTGATTATCACAAAGCAACCGAATGGGAAAAGATGTGTCAATTGCTAGGTCAAACAGAACAATCATGGCCTACATTATCTTAGTGTTTCCTTGGGTCATGGCTCTGTATTTGAATTCAGCACTTGGCCTAGCAACCGTAGTTTGCTTCTTGCTTTTTGATGATTATATTATATACTAGTATAACATGCTTAAATTATGTGAAGTACAACATTAATCGTTTATGTATAAACTTCAAATTCACATAAATTGCATCCTATGCACAGAGGAGATAAAATCATCATTCACATTTAAAAATCATATTCTATACTGAGATTAATTATCAACTATAAAGTTCAGACTTGTTGTTATCAAAGAAAATGAAGAACTATTCGGTATGCTTATAATATAAAACATCCAACACATTTCACTTCACCTTTTTATTGGGAAGAAATAGGGAGGGGGTATAGTGTAAAAGACTCACTCTTTATTATCATGCATAGAGCCACCCTCATCATGCCTTCCCCATGCACATCTCTAGCCCACGTACTATCACTTCCCCATGCACTTTCGTTTAAAACTTTGTCTTTACTTGTATGGCAACACTTTATGCTTAGCCACCATGGCATCAATAAAATGGGCATTCACGCACCTTCTCGCGGACCTGGCTCTCTCGTTCTTTTTATCTCTCGCCCCATGCTTTCTCTCTCTCTCGTTCTCTTATGCAGGATAGCACCAACAACGCCCAAGCCATGCTCCTCCTCCTCGCGGCTTAATCCAGCCCGTGCTACCGCGCACCGGCGCCTAGCTCCATGCCGCACATTGTTGTGCACGGATATCCAGCCTGCACACCGTCCTCCTCTTGTGTGCACGCCGCTGTGAGCGGACCCTCCTCCTCCGGTGCACTCTAGTTGCAGTCCTCCTCCAACTCTCAAAACCGGCAGCCTACTACGTGCCCCATCCGCCATCCTTGTGTGGGCACACTCGCTGCAGCCCCTCCTCCTCGCGATCTAGCTCACTCTACAGCTGTGCACCCCCGCGCCCTCCTGCTGCGCTGCTGCAGTACCACGCGGCCACTAGCTCAAGGACCTCCTTCACTAAAGTTAGTGTGCTCCAACCGCGCCACCGCACGTCACCTTTGTGAGCCCGCACATCTCCTATACCATCTGTGAGCATCCTCCAACTGGACATCCTTGCGGCACGTCTTCATGCGCCCAGACAACCATCGCACTCCTCCATCATGTTTGGGTGTCTAATACAGAAAAGAACCCCTAGAACCCTC
This sequence comes from Ottelia alismoides, assembly GCA_037367405.1. Classification (NCBI taxonomy): domain Eukaryota; kingdom Viridiplantae; phylum Streptophyta; class Magnoliopsida; order Alismatales; family Hydrocharitaceae; genus Ottelia; species Ottelia alismoides. The sequence continues at coordinate 133,614 of JAZKJV010005286.1, forward strand.
TCTTTTATTCTTTCGTTTAGTTCTGTCTGGGCACTTATTATTAGATTTGCAACATTTTCAAAGTTCTGGATATAATCAAAGTGAAGTTTTTGCATTATCTCCCCTGCAATTAATCTTATTTCTTACTTGACTTGTCAAAATTTCATCTCTATCCAGTAGCCTTCTTAATTAGTTAATGAAATGTCAATTTGGCTCTTTTACAAACTAGTTCTTATTTTCTAAGTATTTGCAGTTACACCCCTAGTAGATGATATTTTGAACATTTTATGTAGACATCGTACCATGTTGACATTCTTTGACTTGAGGTTATAGTAACTTCTTTGAATTGTTTTAGAGTCAAATTGTTCTTAAAAAACAAAGACAAATTATGTAAATTTGCTAAGTTTCCGTGGATTCGAACCTCTATTTGCCATATGCATATTGTATGTCTCCATTGTGCTCGTAGTTGTATTACTATTTGTTTGACAACGGATTATCGTGGGAAAGCAACGACTTGATTAATTCATCATTTTAAACCGCGAAAAACCTTGTCAACATTTTGGCGCCATTGCCGGGGACTAAGCAATGTTTGCATTTTTTCTTCTTCATTTTTACTCATTTTCAATTATCTAATCCGTGTATTTTTTGTTTTGCAGGTACTTAGGCTTCAAAAAGAAAAAAAATACTTGTCTTTTCATGCATTTTGTTTTAGCAAACTTGTAATTTGGTAAAAAAATATTTTGTAATCTTAATTTCCCCCTCCTTCTCGGAAAAGCTCGCCATCAACAGGACAAAACATTACGGATTAGCGCCAGAAGTGCAGGCACTTTGAGTCCCTCTTTCTCTTAGGCATCTTAGGCTTTTAAAATTTCTTGCATTTGTTTGTGCTCTGAACTTAAACCGAAAAAAATTAAAAAAATACTTCTTGATTGCATCATCTCTGTGGCCTTCTCCCTCTGATAATCTAATTCAAAGACCACCAAATCGTGTTTTATCACGGTAAAAAGATAAGCTTGAAAGGCCACCGCAGTGGCCCGAGCAGAAAGCGAGAAAAATTCTGATTGCTTGTTTTGATGCACGTGTATGAAACAAAAATCACGAGCACATAGAACCCTTGGATAGAGACAAAAATCCTTGGTGCTACGTGAGATTGCAGAGAAAAATCGTAACTCCTCGACGCGTTGGGCACAGTTTCTTGTGGGAAAAAGCAGATCCTCGATCTGAGTACCGCACCCTGGATCCCCCAACCGGATTAGGACATCGATTTCTCACAATCTTCCACACCCACCTCATCTTTAAGGACTCTAATTTCTCTGAAAACTTTGATTGAATCACTAAACTAAAATTGAAAAGATAACCGCTCCCGCGGCAAATTTTGTGTGAGTTGGTGAATCAACAACTTGCCTGGTGTTTGTGCTGTGTATGCTAGGTCGTAGGTCTCTGAAAAATCCATTGCAACAACCATTAGAGTACGACCCGATTTATAGAAGAAAATCAAACCCATCTCCTTCAACTGAGGAACCTGAGAATTTATATGACCTAGGAGACATAGGAGAAGAAAGACCAAACCCTGTGGATCTCATCCTGCATCAACTGCAACTGCTGAGAGAAGAAAATACCACAATCCGCCACAAAATAGCACCTCTCATCCGACCACCACCTATTAGTACACATTACAACCCGGCTGCAGAAGACTTAGTTCATTGGGTCCAAATCCCGCCTGAAGTAGGGGACTTTGAAATAAAGCCCGCATCACTCTCCTTAATCCCAAAATATTATGGAAATGACTCTGAAGATCCCTTTCTCCACATCCAAGATTTCCGATCTTCTTGTTACACCATGAGTATCCCTGAGGTAGAAAAAGAATACATCTACATGAAAGCCTCCACCCACTCACTCAAAGACAAAGCACTCCAATGGCTCCGAAATTATGGAACCTCACTCACCTCTTGGGACTCCTTAAGAGAGTCATTCATCGAGAGACAAATGCCTTGAGACAAGCCATATCATCATTCACTCAGAAAAACAGAGAGCCCATTCATGAAGCATGGGAACGATTTAAGGAACTTCAAAGGAAATGCCCTCATCATGCCATCCCCAAATGGAAGTTAGTTCAGAGATTTTATGAGGGCATAAATACTTCATTTAAGAGAGTGATTGATGGCTCATGCGATGGAATTACATCAGCCGTGATGAGCATTTTGTTTGGACTTTATTTGAAAATATGGCTGACAATTCGGTGAATAGTTCCTCAATTGAACAATACAGTGGAAACACGAGGACAGTCAATACCATTGACCATGAGAGATCTAGCAATGAGAATCCTGACAAATGGGAAACCCTCTCAAAACAAATGAACCTCATGACTCAAACCATAGAAAAATTGGCCATGAATAGTCCCACCAGCCATGAAATTGACCACATCACATTCACCCATAATCAAGACATAAATCCTGAGACTGTGAACTGGGTGCAGAGAAATCAAGGAGGAGCATATTCAAATAACCACAACACATGGAGAGAACAATCAAATTCTGGATGGAATGGACAGAACAACTATCATTTTTAAAATCACACCCAACCCAGACATCCGATAGCACCGCCCGTGACTCAACCCTCTACCACTGCGGTAAATTTGATGCATTGGCTCAAGCAATACAACAACTGGCTTTAGCACAGCAACAAGCCACTGAAGCTCAACAAAAATCCAACTCTGAGAATGCCCTGCAGTTTGCCGAGATCAGATCTTATATCCTAGCCTTGTCACCTCAACCTCTACCTAATCCCAACACCAACAAGGCTAGTTCATCTGGAGTACTTCAAACTCCACCACCTCCCGGATCTTTCACCTCACGACCTGGTTTCCAAAACCAGAATCAAGGATTTTTTACATCTTTTAGGACAAATCAAGGGAACCCACAACAAGCACCTAGAAATCAAGTTAATTTCAAAACACCACCCCGCCCAAACCAATCTGCTAATGTTGTCACTCTGAGAAATGGGAAAACCACTTCCGCCTACACCAGACCGCTAGCTTCAGAAGAACAAATTGAAATAGAGGAGGAGGTTGATGATGAAGAGAAGCTAACTGAGACAACCATGCCCCTTCCTGTCTCCCCATCCATAACTATCCCCTTTCCCGGAGCTCTTCACCGGAGAAAACCTCGATCTTCCACCATCGATCCAGAGCTAGAAAAACTATTCTCCGACATTGTCATTGAGATCCCGCTCTTAAAAGCCCTCGAACAAGTTCCAGCCTTCTCCCGATTTTTGAAGGAAAAATGCACACCAAAATGGAAATCCAAGGGAAAAAGTAGAAAGGACAATGAAGATATTGAAAGACATGTGCTCCCTCAAGCAACAACCAATGCCATCTCTCAATTCTTACCCACCAAAAAGAAAGATCCAGGAGCTCCTTTAGTTAGATGCACAATTGGCAAATTAACCTTTGATCACACCCTGCTAGATAATGGCGCTTCCATCAATCTTCTCCCGACTGCTATTCTGGAGCAATTTGACCTAGGAAAACTGAAACCTATCTCAATGACTTTGCAAATGGCTGATCGATCTGTGAAAAGACCAAAAGGGCTACTTGAGGATGTAATAGTTGATGTTCAAGGTCATAAATTCCCGCTTGACTTTGTTGTGATGGATATGGATCAAGCAAATATATTGAGTGAGACACCAATCATAGTAGGACGACCATTTTTGGCCACTGCTAAAGCTCATTTTGATTATGAGGTTGGAAGAGTTGAATTTAAAATCAATGGTCAAGTCATTCCGGTAGACCTGGTCGCCCCTACTCCCACTGAATCTGAGACCGAAGAATATGGTTGGATAGAAAGATATGTTGTTCTCAACATTCAAAAAGACTTTGCCCCCATCCATCTCACCAAGGATCCTTTAGAGGTTAGACTGAACACCTCTAGATCCACTTACAAAAGCACTTCTCATGAAATTACCACATACAATCTGAATCTCGCACTAGAAGCTCCACAATCTCATGAGTGAAATATGCACATGAAATGACAAGTATTAAATCAGTAAAAATGCACGGTTAGGTGCCAAAATCCAATTTTCACAAATGGACTCTGACTTTTTTGAATTTGGTCTTGATTTATAGATAATCGAATGTACATTAATTTAAAAGTGAGTAGAGTACATTTGGTCAATGTATGAGCGAGATATCAGTGTTTACAATTTTTTATCCTGAAATCACGGTTTGGGTTTATTCCAAATATGTACAAGTTAGCATTTTTTAGGATTTTTCATTGATTAAGGTTAGTGATATGTACACGGTGAAGTTGGTCTCATGTCAATTGGAGTTAGCATTAATTAAAAATTGGTTAAGTTAGGTGAAAATATGCAGATGAATATAAATGCAAAAATGAATGATATTTTATGCAAATTAATTACAAGTGCATGAAAGTTAATTTTATGATATTAACGGATGGATGCATCTAATTTCTCGAGATGAAGCCCTATTTTCAGTGAATTAGAGTGATGAATCGCATATTCATCAGTGTGACGACTTCGCAAGGCCATATGGCCTAAAGCAAAGTCCTCGGGCATGGTTTGATGGACTCACTATTGAGATCGGCACTCTAAGCTTCCAGAGAACATCTGATTACTCTATTTTTTAGACGGCGATCCACTAATACTATCATACTTGCAGTTTATGTTGATGATATGGTCATCACAGGTGATGATGATGAATGTTTATTAGAAACCAAGACTTTCCTTCAGAAGGTCTTCATCATGAAGGACCTTGGCCAACTCCACTACTTCCTTGGCATAGAAGTAACATGTACTACAGAGGGACTTCACCCCTCACAGAGGAAGTACTGCTTAGACATCCTAACTGAGGCCAAACTACTTGGATGCAAGACTTTCGATATCCCTGCAGACCCGAGGGAGCACTCTATTTCAACTGATCATGCATTTGAAGACACTACAGAATACAGAAGCATGGTTAGCAAACTGTTTTACCTTATTGTCACTAGGATGGATATATCTTATGTCATGAGCAGAGCCAGCCAACACATGGAGAAACCACTTTATAGCCATTGGCAGGATGATCTTCTGATCCTACGCTACTTGAAGGAATCACCAGGACGAGGCCTCTTCTACGGGGTCAATGACCATACTAATGTATATGTTGATGCATATTATGCTAGTTCAGTTGAGGATCGCCGCTCCACTACAGGACATGTTATGATGGTTGTTAGAAATCTTGTCACTTGACAAAGCAAGAGGCAGACCGTAGTCTCCAGATCGAATGTAGAGGCAGAATACAGGGCGATGGCTCAGTCTACCAGTGAGATTACTTGGTTACTTTCTTTCTTACGTGAATTTGATACGGTTGTCACTGCTCAAGTTCCTCTGTATTATGCCAACAACTCTGCTACATACATTGCTATGAACCATGTTTTCCATGCAGACCAAGCACAGTGAGATTGGCTACTACTTTGTTCATGATGTTGTATGAGGAGGGAAGATCACTACTCCGTACATCTCAACCGATTTTCAACTTGCAGATATACTCACAAAGGCGCTACCAAAGAAATGCCTCTCGTGGATAATCTCCAAGTTGGGCATGATCGACAGATATGCTCCAACTTAAGGGGGAATGTTAAAGACAGCTTTCCTTTATTATATTTAGTTGTAACCCCTCGAGGTACTTTTGTGTAATTTCTGATTAGTGAGTGCTATAGGGTTCTGATCTATATAAGAACCCCTAGACCTCTTGAATAAAATTAACACATTATAGTTTCTCATCTTTCTCCACGGTCTTTTTGTCTTGTGATTTTCACATTTGTACATGATGAAGAAGCCCTTCAAATTCATCGAGGATAAAGATGAAGGATATATATATATTAATGTAGAGATAAAGCAGATGGCTATAAACTCAAAGGTAATCAATGCCTTGTCTTGTGCTTCCTTCGAAGTAAAATTTGATCATGTATCTCACCTCAAGATGGCTCACGTGATATGGGAATGTCTCCAAATTACCCACAAAGGTACAGGCCGAGTCAAGGAGTCTTGCTTCTGCATGCAGATGCGAGAATACAAGATTTTTAAAATAAACAGGGGGAAAGTATGAAAGATATAATTTCAAAATGATTGCCTTTGGTCAATAAACACCAAAACTAGAGAAAAATCATATTTGGGGAACTACCTCAGAAAGTGCTACAACACTCACTCGCACATGAGTAGGAGCACAAGGCTACAGCAATATAGGAGTCAATCAGTTTCAAGACTATATCTCATGAATTTATTAGGTAATCTTCATGCTTATGAGACTAGGCTTGATAACAAAAAAAGAGGAAGAAGATCCCCAGAAGATAAATTTAGCATTCATGGTTACTTTGTCAATTTATTTAAAGGATCATTCTAATGACAAGGAAGGCAATGACATTGCAATGATAATATGGAAAATTATAGAGTTCCTTAAGAACAAGAAAGTTTGAATTGCAAACAAAAGAAGCAAGGAGAAGAATAAAAATCTAAGTGTTTTAAAAGCAAGAAGCACGATCATATCAATAAGAATTGTTATGTACTTAAAAGGAGCAATCTTATGTTAAAAAACTAGAAAAAGAAGGCATAACAAGGCATTTGGGATGACCCTACAAACAACGACGATGACCACAAAACGGAAGGACATTCTTAGAATTTAATGGTATAGACAATGAGGAAGAAGGTATGTCTTGTGATGAGCTTTAAAAGTTTCTCAAGATCTCCTTATATAAGAAATCCAACATGAAAACGAGATGGACAAGTTAAAAAAGTAAACGAGAACATGCATAAAGAAAAGAGTTCTTTGCAAGCTTGCAAGAAACAGAAGACTAGGAAGTTAAGTCGAGTCATAGGGGAGGGGGATTGCCAACTCGACTAGGACTAAGAAATCATTATGCGCGACTAGTCGGTCGTTTTCTTGCAATTAAAATGTATTTTATTCTTTTCTCTACTTTTTTAAAGAAAACTTAATCTAAGATACTTAATATTTGATTGGAATTCAGTTTTTTTTTCTTTTGTTTCATTACATGGTCGTTTAGGAAATATACAAATTTATATAAATATATAGGAATATACGTATAAAATTGATTTATATTTTTAATATAATTAAAAAATACAAAATTGACTAAAGCCTGACTGAATTCGTTTAGTCACTCACTTGCCCATTAATCCTTATTCAGTGACTCTGTCGATCGAATATTAACTACAGATTTTTGCAACCGTGGTCAACCTTGTAAAAATTGACCGACTAGTTGAACTGATTAGTCGAGTCGATAGCAGATGGGAGTTTGGGGCTCACTAGGCCTAATCGGTCATTACTTGGCCAACCTGACTAAGCGGTCTAATTAGTTGATCAGCTTTTTCATAAAACAATAACCAGTCTATAAACTTGTTTGGCCTGAAACCCATTAACGCAATAACCACTTTAAGAGCTTACTATCTAACAGTAAGCCCTTACTCTTTCCTGGAAAACCCTCGATCACGATACTACACATGATTCATCGACTCACTCCGGTCGAGTCTCCTCCCCTACAACTCCAACCACCTCGCATCGGCATCGCTTCTCCTTGCCAGCATCTCCTTGATGCTCGGTCTCCTCTACAATCCTTCTGAACAAGGATCAAACTCATATTTTTTATCTTGATTTTTCTTCGGGGCCTTGAAGTGGTAGAACCTGGTGAACCGGGCAAAGAAAAAGATGGCTTAGAACAGAGAAAAAATCATATATTTCTTTTATGAGCCCACGTCAAGTTTCTAACTCAAATTTGAGAACATGTATATAGTTACAAAACGAGAAGTTTTTTCTTCTTATTTGAGAAGGCTTTTTAAATTGATTTAAAAGCTATTCACTTAATCATTGCCAGTGTTTTTAAATTAGTACTAATTGAGACTTTTAAGCTAATAATTAGTATAAACACCATTCTATTGCTGCTTATTAGAAAAATACAAAGGATACTAAGAACCATAACCTTAAGGAATTTATATGCCTCCTAGTATAAATGGATCCCAGATACAAACCAAACCAAATACCAAAATCAAAATTCGTTTTGGAAAGCTCTACCCTTGCAACATCTGCAGGGGCGCACATGCTCCCCCTAGCCCCCCTCTTCCCCCAGGCTCATTCACCGGGCAGTGATACACCTGTGCTGGTAGGTATGTTACGACGGTGGGCTTCGCCCGCCCTTCTTGGAAGGGTGCAGAATACGGATATTCAACTAGGTTCAACAAAAACGTATGGTTAGTATTCAAGGCATATCAGTAGTTTTGCTAATGTTATTGGTTAATATATTTATGCTATCATTGTTTTAAAAAGTGTACCTCAAGGCGGTGAGGAATAAACCTCGAGAAACACCTCGAGGCTTAAGCCTCACCCAGAAGTTGTGAGGTGTAAGCTTCAAGATGTTTTGAGGTGTATGAGGTGGTGAGGTGGTCACGGCGAGGCGGAGGCGTAAGCCTCAAATGCAAGGCTTTTTTTAACTTTTAGGCTATGTGCTTTGCACATAACCCTGTTTTATCTAAGCGTTATATATTTTTATGCTAGCATTTTTGTTTCCATGTTATACCTTGCATATTTCTATAAATAGGTCCATACAAAGAGAAGAGTCTGCTTGGAACAAACGATGACCAATTATCTTGTATACATCATGTTCAATTTATCGTATTGCATCCACACATACTAGTTCTATTGTACACAACCACTATTTTAAAAGTCGACTGACTAGTCAGTTCGAGTAGTCGAGTCGAGGGTAGCCGTTAACTAGGCCTAGTCAACCATTATTCAGTCAACCTGACTAATCGGGTTGACTAGCCCGCCTAGTCGATCAACTACTCGACCGACTTTTACATAGAGATTTTTTATTTTTTTTACTTTTTAAAAAATAATCTTATTATGATATGCTTAATCTTATATTTAAAGTCAATTACTCCTTTTGTTTCATTATGATAGTATAGAAAATGTACAAATATGTGCAAATATATAAGAATATATGTATAAAAAATGGTTTATATATTTAAAATAATTAAAAAATTTAAAACTAACTAATGATCGGCTAAATCCGATTAGTTGTCTGACTGTTGATTGATCCTTAGTCAGTGACCCCGCCGATCGAGTACCGACTACCGATTTCTACAACCATGTACACAACCTACATGATAGTGTTTGAATCGTGATAAAATTTTTATAGTATCTGCAAGTTTGCAACTTGATGTTGTTATTTGTTTGTTCTTAAAATAGTTGTCACATATATGAAGAAACACGTTTCAACTTTGACCACTGATAATTATGCTTTCTATTGTACTTTTATTATGAAGTGTGGACTTTGGTTCAATACTCATATAGAGTCATGGAAGTTGGAGTTGAACTTGATGTTCCGCAAATTAGTGGTTTAATATTAGTTTTTCAAAACTTAAATGCTTTCATCGCTTATGTGGTGTATCTTTTACTAGTGTGAAATTATTTTTGAATGTGTTTTTTGGCAAAATTTATTATTAATGATAATGTATTTTGTTGCTTAATTTTAGTTTTTCTTTCCAAAAAATTAAGGCTTATGACTCGACCCCTCGATGCTACACCTTGCCTCGCATTTCAGGAAAATGCCTCAAACCGCCTCGTGCTTTTTTAAATCTTGTATGCTATTCATTTTAAAAAAATTTGATTTTTTTCCAATAGGTGCAGCATTCTTATTATGTTTTTACGAATGTATTATAGTATCAAAAATGTCTAAATCAAACATATAAGAAAATATGTATATAAATTGATTTTATATAATGTAAAATAATTATAAAATTTAAAACCGCCTAAAGCCCAACTGAATCCATTAAGTCGCTCAACTGTCAATTAATCTTTAGTCGGCGATCCGACCAACCTAATATCAACTACCGACTTATGCAACCTTGATTTAACTCACTAAACTTTATATCGCATTCACTATTGTACTGCTTATATGGTTGTTTCCATGACGTCCTACGTAGACGTCTTTCTATTTGTCTCTATGTAATAGACAAAACTGGATTAAAGAACTACTCTAACCACTATGATGTAGCATGATTTTTATTAATTCATTTCTCATTATTATATTGTCATTTCTTTATTTACTGACATAAATCCAAATGGGATCCCTTGCATGTGTCCTTCCAGAAAGGTTGTGCCTTTATGAAGAGGCATGCCTTCTAGATGTTATTGGCTCTTTATATAAAGTCGTCATAGTAATGGAAGAACCATGAACATATGATATAAATTGGATTATCTTTTGTATTTAATATCCTATTATCCAATTGCTTTCTTTCTCCTATAAAACTCTATAATAAAGTAGTCCTCTCTTTATTCTTCCTCCTCACACAGCGTGGTGTGCTTCTCTTCATTTTCTCACTTCAGTTTTTCTTTGTTCTTACACCTCAGAAATTCTTTCCTATAATTCATATTGTCATGCTAGCAGCCACGTCATACGAAACTCATACTGGTAAACATTCAGTTAAATCAAGTGATACTAAAAAAACTCACCTAACCAAACATCAAAAAAACCTACAGTTGGACAGGTTTGATTTTAGTATGCTCCCCATGTACTTAAGACATAGGCCCAAGTTAAGATGTCTCTAATCGTAGCATCTTCTAACCTATTTCAATTAACATAGCATGACAGCATCAGTAGCTCCTAAAATACTTACAGGTTTAACAATATAGATGAAACAGGAGCAACAGTTACCGCCCAAGTCATCAGGAACCTCTTCGCAATCCTTATGTTGTCATCATAAAAAATGTTATAATCAGAGAAGAATAAAAAGGCCAGGAGAAGAGAATCTTCTTACAAAACATGGTTACACAATGTGTGCAAGTGCTAAATATGTTCTTGAAAAAAAAGTGTCCATAATTACAAGAACAAGTCAAAAAATGATCAAGCATTTTTTCCCCGGGTAGATTAAAGTCGTATCATACCATTCCAGTAGACACCGGCCTAATAAGAGCTGTGATGGGAAAAACTCGGATAAATTATGAAAGACCCAAGGGTTCTCTTATATAGGAGAAAAACCCATTGGATAAAATACAAAAAGAGGAAAGGATAAATAAGGGATTACAAAGGATAAAGCAAAAAAAACTGGAATTATCTAAATATAGGAATTATCTCAACACTCCCCCTCAAGCTGGAGCGTAGATATCAGTAAGACTCAGCTTGGAACAACATTTCTGATAAGGTCCTCTTGCTAGAGCCTTTGTAAGTATATCTGCTGTTTGGTCTCCAGAGCTGACATGTGTAGTGGTGATAAAACCCTTCTGTATCATGTCACGAGTGTAGTGACAATCCACCTCTATGTGTTTCGTCCTCTCATGAAAGGCTGGGTTATTTGCAATGAAGAGAGCAGCCTGATTATCACACTGGAGATGCATGGGAAGAGGTACTTCTATAGTTAGATCAGTAAGAACAGATCTGACCCACATCATTTCTGTACTAGCCTGTGCCATAGCCCTGTATTCTGATTCAGCACTTGATCTAGCAACTACCGTCTGCTTCTTACTTTTCCATGAAACAAGAGAATTTCCTATGAACACAGCAAATCCAGATGTAGACTTTCTATCTTTTGGACGCCCAGCATAATCTGCATCTGCGCATGATGTTACTGATAGAGATGTGCCTCTGCTGAAAAGAAGTCCAGTACCAGGTGACGTCTTCAAGTATCTTAGAATCATATGGACTGCATCCATATCTGCCTGTCTGGGCTGCTCCATAAATTGACTCACTTTGCTTACTGCAAATGCTATGTCGGGCCTGGTAATAGTTATATATATTAGCTTGCCAACCAACTCTCTGTATCTTCTCTTATCGACTTCCTCAGTATCATCATCATATAACTTCATGCTGGTCAAGGCAGTAGTGCAGGTCTGCAATCTGCTGCCATGCCTGTCTCTGAGAGAAGATCTATAACATATTTTCTTTGGGTCATTACAAGACCTCGTTGATTCCTGGCGAACTCTATTCCAAGAAAGTAACGTAAATGTCCAAGGTCCTTGGTCACAAATTGCTGACCTAGGAAGTCCTTGGTATCCTGAATGCCCTGCTCGTCATCCCCTGTAATAATAATGTCATCAACATAAACAAGGATGACTGTAATACCTCTATGGGTCTTCTGTATAAACAAGGAATGATCTGCAGTTGATCTCACAAAGCCCCGCTGCTCTATCAAGTCCGAGAGCTTTTGGAACCATGCTCTTGGACTCTGCTTGAGGCCATAGATAGCCTTGTGTAACTTGCACACCTTATGACACTCCCCCTCAGCAGCGAACCCAGGTGGCTGCTACATGTAGACCTCCTCCTGTAAGTCACCATAGAGGAATGCATTTTTCACATCAAGCTGATAAAGAGGCCAATCTCGTGTTACAGCAATAGCAAGGAGAATACGTAAAGTAGAATGTCTGGCAACTGGGGAGAAAGTATCGTGATAGTCTACCCCATATGTCTGGGTAAACCCTCTTGCCACAAGTCTCGCCTTATAGCGATCCACACTCCCATCTGGACGGTGTTTCACAGTAAACACCCATTTGCATCCCACGATTGATGCATCAATAGGAGCAGAAACAAGACTCCACGTACCACGTGACTGTAGCGCAGCCATCTCCTCTTCCATGGCTAACCTCCATTGACTATCTTTGAGAGCCTCCTGATACGTTTGCGGTATTTGTACGGATGATAGTGCTAGTGTAAATCTCTTGAAATCCTCTGACAACCTATTCAAAGAAATCTGGGCTGCGAGAGGGTAAGTAGCACATGTTCGTTTCGGCTTTCGCAGAGCAATTGGTATATCAAGATCATCTGCCAAGTCATGGGCCTGTATATTTCCCTCTTGAGAGGGTATCTGCTCCTCCTGTTGTACAGGTAATTCAGTAGTACTGTCAATGGAAATAATATGCTCATTACATACCTGGGGCGTGCTGGATGATGGGCAAAGCTTGTGAGCAGGGCGAACAGGGCGAGGTCTGCGAGGAATATTACGAGGCAAGAACTGAACCAGCGGTGGTGGTAGAGGAGGTGGTGGAGGTGGTGGAGGAGGAGGAGGTGAAGGTGAAGAAACTGGAGGAGGAGGAGGAGGAATGTAAATCTCATTCTCAGAGTCAGATGGATTAAGTTTGTCACCTTTAGGAGAAAAATACATGACCGACTCAAAGAAAGTAACATCAGCACTAACAAAATATTTCTGGCTCAATGGATTAAAGCAGCGGTATCCCTTTTGGGTACGAGAATAGCCAACAAATATACACTTGATAGCTCTAGAAGAGAGCTTGTCACGCCCTGGAGAGACATCATGAACAAAGGCAACAGATCCAAATACACGAGGTGTAAGAGAGAAGAGATCCTTCTCGGGAAACGCAATCGAGTAAGGAACCTTCTCTCCTAACACGGACGAGGGCATACGGTTTACCAGATAACAAGCAGTAAGGACAGCATCACCCCAGTAAGAATGAGGAGCATGACTCTGTATCAACAACGTTCTGGTCACATCAAGTAAGTGACGGTGTTTGCGCTCGGCAACACCGTTCTGCTGGGAAGTGTAGACACATGAGGTCTGGTGAACAATGCCATGGGATTTAAGAAACTCAGAAAGATGTAAGGTACAAAATTCCAAGGCATTGTCAGACCGAATATACTTGATATTGGCAGAAAATATATTCTTTATTTCTTTAATAAAATACTTGATAGTGGATCCAGCCTCAGACTTATTTTTCAATAAAAAACCCCAAGAAAGTCTAGAAAAATCATCGACTGCTACTAGATAAAAACGGTGTCCTTGGAGATCAGGAACACGACTAGGACCCCAAATGTCTAAATGAAGAAGCTCAAATAGCTGAGAGCTGCTCCGACTCTGACGGGATGGAAATGATGAACGGTGATGCTTCCCAAGTTGGCATGCTTCACAATGAAAGGAGGATCTTGTAGAAATCTGAGGGAGAACATGACATAACTTCTGCAGAGGAAGATGTCCCAAACCTAAGGTGCCATAAATAAGGAGAGACTGGTCCAGTAGGTATAATAGAAGAACTCGCATGAGGAGGTTGGACCAGTCTGTAAAGTCCCCGCTGCTCATGGCTACTTCCAATCATCCTGCCCGTGAGTATGTCCTGAAACACAAGAGATGAAGGGTCAAAGATGGCACGACAATGCAGATCCTTAGTGATCTGACTAATAGAAAGTAAATTCATCTGAAAAGCAGGAGCATATAAGACATTCTTCAGACGCATGAATGGTGTCAACTGCACCTCCCCCTGTCCTGTAACGGGTAAGTGGTCGCCATTAGCAATGACGACCCATCTGCCAGGTGGTATTGCTCTGTAGGATTTTAGTTGCATTTTGTCTCCACATAAGTGGTGCGATGCACCAGAGTCCACAATCCATTCTGTTATGCCTGCATTCATACTACCAGTAAAGGCATAAGTGATACCTGAGGAGCTCGAAGATGCTCTGGCTGTTGTAGCAGTATCTGCGATGGTGTCAGTACTAGGAGTCACAATCTCTCTAATACGAGAGACAATATCATCCAGGCGAGGATCGGCCTGGGGAGACACAATCTGCTCTGCTGCTCGACCGGAAACAGGATATCCATGCTTCTGATAGCATGTATCCTCTGCATGTTCAGGCTTGCGGCAATAGGTGCAGGGGCCACGTTGACGTCCACCGCCTCTTCCTCGAGGTGTGTGTCCTCTGGAATGGATCGCCCCTCCTCGACCACGAGAAGCGGCCATCGCTGACGAGTGCGAAGACGTGGTTGTCGAAGGGATGTTGAGTCGGCTGAGACGGCTATAGGCTTCCTCTATAGGAGGAATGGTTGCTCCAGTAAGAAGATGGGTACGTGCAGCATCATATTCCGCATCAAGTCCGGCCATGAAAACTCCAACCATCGTGGAGTTCCTATATGTCTTCTGTTGTTCAGTAGACGTTGTAATAGGCATGTAGCTATGAAGTTTTTCAAACATGCCACGCAACGAAGAGTAGTAGACATGCAGAGGGCGACCATTCTGTTTGGTGTTATAGATATCAAATTGTAGACTGTAGTTGAAGGATCTTGGACTCATTCTTTGCATGTGCATAAGTGGATGCCAACGTATCCCACATTGCTTTGGCAGTGGGTTGAGTTAGAATATCATTTGCTATTTCTGTAATAAGTGTCCCACAAAGCCAAACACGCGCGTATGCATCATCTTGCTTCCAGGAAGCATTTGCCCCAGTCTTATCTGTTGGCTCCGGGTCTGTCAAGATGTGCTCCTTGTTGTTGCACTGCATGAGGGTGAGAAACTGCATGGATCATAACTCATAATTGGTCCCATCCATCTTAACGATGGGAGCTGGGCCCTTAAAGGCTCCAGAGGAGAAGATGTCACCCTTGTGTCTGACATGACGATAAAAATAGCCGAAGAACAGACTTCAACTGGGGGGTTAGACCAATATAATCGGGTCTACCGAATCATACGAAGGATCGGTTGTATAAGTATATTCATACAACCATCTTTGCTAATACTTGTTGCTTGACTAAAATCGTGTTTCTTATAGAAATGAGATCACATACCTATCCTCAATAGGATAATCAGAACAAGATATGGAGCCTGATTGCAAGAGCCTGAATTGCTAGACCCACAGGGATGTTGTTGCCTTGGCGAAAGAAAACGCGGGAGCGCGGGACCTGTCCCTGAAGGCTTCTGGGCGCAGGGGTTAGGCCTCTGGGCGTGGGACCTGTTCCTGAAGGCCTCAGGAATGGGGCAATCAAGGCAGGCGCGAGGACAGGGACGTGATGCCCGGTAGGGCACCGTGCGCGCAAGGCCTCTGATCGTGTGTCGAGGCGATCAGGCCTCTGGCGCGGAGAGTGCTGGCGCCGTAGGCGTAGGGCGCAGGGAGGGGATGACGAGCCTGGTGTCAGGCGCGGCGAGCGCCCAGGCGAGGGGCGCCGAGCGCCCAGGCGAGGGGCGCCGAGCGCCTGGGGTCAGGCGCGGCGAAGGGCGCCGAGCAACTGGGCGAGAGGCACGCGTGTCGATGTCGAAGGGCGAGAGGCGCGCGTGTCGATGTCGAAGGGCGAGAGGCGCGCGTGTCGATGTCGAGAGTCGAGAGGCGTGAAGGTACGGGGTAGGGATTAGGGATTAAGAGGTGGCTCTGATACCATGTGATGGGAAAAACTCGGATAAATTATGAAAGACCCAAGGTTCTCTTATATAGGAGAAAAATCCATTGGATAAAATACAAAAAGAGGAAAGGATAAATAAGGGATTACAAAGGATAAAGCAAAAAAAACTGGAATTATCTAAATATAGGAATTATCTCAACAAGAGCTACTAAGACATTTTGCTCACCAGATTTAGCAGATTTAAAATGCAGGTTATAAAAGAAATCCCATATTCATTAACATATTATATATCGCACAATATATCATTTCTCGAAATTAAAGCCATTTTCCACCGAAAGTAACAGCAAACCAAAAAAAACAAAAAAGGAAGATTTAATCGATGACTTCTAATATTGAAAGATCATCGTTTTACTTTAAAAATACGCATATAGATTCAAACATCAAGCATCAATCATTATATCCAACGTCTCATCACCTCCTCGTCTGAGAAAACCTGACGCGATCGGAGGCATGCGGATCCCAAGAACCGATCTTTGACAGACGGCTTCCCCTTCACTCGCCTGGAGCCCGAGCAAGATCGGGCCTTTCGCGACCCCGCCGCGTCCCTGCTGCTTCCGGCACCCATCGCCACAAGAAACACCGCAATGTCTCGCGTCGATTTCCCGAGTTTTCCGCAAGAGCAACTAGAGGAAGAAGAACAAAGGGCAGGATCCGCGGATTGAGGAGGAAAGGAGACGCCTTTTGAGGCGACCAATTAGGGCAGCGGACTTGCGACGGGAGGTTATTTTAATCGAAGTCGCGCCTTTTCTTGGCGGTTCGGAGGTCGCTCGAATGGTAGGATTTCAGGGCAACGGAGATGATGGAGAGAGAGGAGGGGATGATTAGAGGGCAGTTTCGTTTCCGTACTCTTAAAGAGGAATTTGCCTGCATACCCTTGGAATTTTTATATTTGCATAGACATCCTAATATTAAAAAATTTGATGACAATTTTCGGCATTTCAAATTTTAATATATATTTTTGAATATTTTGTACCATACCCCCTGAGCTCTTATGTAATTATATCACAATACATATATTATTTCTAACTACACCATGGCATTGACAATTTTAATCCGTTTAGCACATATGCTCCTTCCAAGGGTTATTAAGAGTTAGTAAGCTTAGAGGGGTCATTGTGTCGTTTTTCTATATTTTACACATGCTCGTGTCCAAAGAATGTGGTGTAAGAGTTAGTACCAGAGTCTTAATTTTAATTACATGAGTCCTAAAGTACAAATATTACAAGGGTTGTGGTGCATTTGGACCAGATTTTAGGTGATACAATATAAAAATCCTTATTTTTACTAATATTTTACCCATCATATAACTTTATCTTACATCCTCCATGGAATTCAGTGCACAAAATGTCTTTGTACACATGATGATTTCATGATTCAAAATTTGGCACCTCTTCCTTACCATCATGAATTCTACGGAGCATCTGAAGCTTGTGACCGGGTCAGGAGCACATGAAAAGCATTGCAGTGTTGAAATTGTAATCGACGTGTTGAGAGCATGAGGATGCCATGAAGGGAAACAACGTATTCTCTGAAGGTTGAACACGATAAGGAAGGGAAAACTAATAAACCATGAGGGGGTTGATGCAACATAGGATGAGTTAAAGGTCAGTTGAACAATAAACATCTAAATGCAAGGGGTGTTATTGTAGTATTTTAAGCTCTAGAGGACATGTGTATTAAATTTCTATTTTTTATTATTTTCTTTGAGTCTGGGAATGATGTAGCACTATGTAACACCTTCCCCTTTTTGTTTATTTTTGTGGTGTAGCCCATGTAAGTGATACATCTCCTTTTGTCTTTTAGGGGAGCCTACTATATTATAAAAGAAGGGAGAAAAGCAGCACGGAGGGACAGTTAAGAGCAACCCAAAGACACCTTACGGGCCTACCACCTCTCTCCCAATGATAAATCATTGATTTATCAAACATTGAATGTATTCTAATATTTAGGTCATAGAGAAATTCTCTAAAACCAAGGGCTCTCCCATTGAAAATATGAAGTCCATCTATCCAATGGAGATTGTTGCAACAATTGCATCAATATCCATGTGGATGAATATTAAAATATAAGATCAAATTTTCCAGTCTTCTAAAACATATGCAATCAATTGCAAGTGTTAGTGGAAGAGTGAGATACAATTATTAGACTTTGATATTATCTAAAGGTAAGTCAATCTCAATGATTATATGTTGATGTTTAATATTCTGATGCACTATTCGGATCATTCTCTATGGATCTTAGATAGTCATACTATCAGTAAATCAGCTTATTGTAGTATTGGCATTCATCCAACTCTTTGGATGTCATATGGAAGTCACGATGCTTAAGTATTCCACTAATAATAATAATAATAATAATAATAATAATAAACAACTAAATTATTTGACAATTACCATGTTGCAAATAACTAACACTAATTATTGTGTATGTGTTATTGTGCTTGTATTTTTTGTGTTTATTTTTACTAAAAAATCAAATAAAAATTGGTATAATATTGTACATAATTAATTTAACAATAATCGTAAATTAAAAATAAAAATAATAACAAAAGAATAAAAATACATATTTTTAATATGTTAAAAATACTTATAAGAATATTTCCTTTGTATATATAGTGTTTTCTCTCTTTGAGTTCTACATGAAAGTTGTATATCTCCTCGAGATTTATAAATTTCATGTTGAACCCTTTTTCTAAATTTACTTCTAACTATTTTATTCATATTTATCTTTAATTTATTCATTTCCCTATTTTATGATTGGGTCACATGGCCCAATCCTGTTGTTCCGCCTCACTCGCATCTTCTTTATTTGCCACCTTATTTTATGGTTGCTCAATCATTTTGATCGGACTGCTAGGCTTTAATCAGACTTGTTATCCTTTGGACCCTTTGATCTTTTAGATCAAAGTGATCTGGATCATTCATTTGTGTCGCACCAACCACCATTTGATTTGATGATCAGACGGTTGGGGGATCATTCCCAACCTCCAGCGACCTCCTCCAAGCAGTACGATATCCCCAAACTGTCGAACTGCTCTCATTCCTTCCAACCTCCTCGACACCCTGATGAATCCATGATTTATTAACATTCTGCCTACATTTTATCTTAAAACCCTTAACAAATACATGTAAATATCCATTAAATTCCACTTTTTAACAAATAAATGTAAATAGTCATGAATAAAAATGCAATTTTATGCATTAAAATCATGTAAATAAATAAAAGAATAAAAATAAAGAAAATAAAAATAAAGGCAAATTGTAGATATGTATATATGTACAATATGACTTGTAAAAATAAATATAGATGAAATATATATTTATAACCTAATCCTCGAGACCAAGTCAACATGGATTGGTCGACAAATAAATGAGTAGGAGGAGATAAGGAAGAAAATAAATAAAAATAATTAATTTCCACACTTCATACATTCTCCATTAATTATCCAGTAAATAGCAAAACATCAAAGAATTTTAATTAATTCATATTGATATATTTTTCACCAAACTTTTCTCCTATATATTTTTAAAAATGTATAAAAAATATAAAATAATTAAAAATATTATCTTGTATATATATCAAGAAATCCAACCTGTAAATTATAAAAATCCCAACTTCCGAACATCATAACTTTCCCATACGAGCTCCAATTTCACTCTACTTAACTTTAAAGTTCATAAAATAATATTATCTAATTAACGAAGGTGATTTTACTAAAATCGGAGTCCGTTTGCAAAAAAAGTCGGTTTTGGGACCTAACCACAAATGGGTTTCTGGGCTATCTATTTTATTTAAGACATGTTATTTACTATTTAATGATTTTATAATTTCTAATTATTTTTTTGATCTTGTATTTTAACTTTAATTTATTTCATAATTTTTGGGGATTATTTATTATTTTAAATAAATCAAAAACCCTAATATATATGTATAAATGAACTGTATAATTTATACTTGTATTTATTAAAATACTCAAATTACTTTAATAAAATCTATAAAAAATCGTATATATTTTATTTATTAATCTAGTAATTAATAAAATATAAAACTAATATATTATTTATTAATTTATTAAGTTAAAAATACAAAACCTAATTAATTAGTATTATTTATACTTATTTATTAATATAATATTTATATTTTGTAAAATAATTATTATTTATTAAAACTAATTATTATAATTTAGATAATTTAATTATCTACATTTTTGTTTTTATACTTAATTAAAATAAGGCTATTTACTATTTAATTACTATTTAATAAGGTATTTAATGCAATCTGGCCAACCAGGTGCTGACATGTGTCAGCACCTGGGAGCTTCTTCCTCAAGAACAAGAAGTTGTTGCTTCTGTTCTACCGGCTGATCTTCAACCATTTTTACATGCATCCTCCAAGACCCTTTCTCTGATCTAATCCGTCAAATCTCTACCTCTAACAACCCTCTCCCACGCCCATCGTTGATCTTCTAACAAACCTCCTCCGTTTGCCTATAAAATCACCTCCAAATCCACCATTAACAATTAACGAATCCTAAGCTAACCACTTCTAGACCACCTGGCCGTCGACCCTACTTCTCCACCTCGTTCCGCCTCGCTCTGGCTGTGACAGGGCCATAGGTTAAGCCCGCGTGGAAGACCGATCGATGGAGAAGAGTTCCAAGGCGATCATCCGCCTTGCATTGCCGCCCTTGTGCCGCGTCAAGCTCAGATTTGCCGCACCATCGAGCTACTACCAGGAGGTCCTACACCTCCTATTCACATGTACCTCCTTCATCCTTTTCCGTCTTAATTTCTCGATCCAAGTGCCCACATCAGGGTAGTTAATTACGTAATTAGGTTCCCTAATCATCGTAATTAGTCACGCACCATTCCTACTCGTCCAAACCCAATTCAAATCATCCAGAATCGTTTTCCTTTCTCGCATTTTATTTGTTTGACATTTCCTGGAAAGCAATCATTAAATCTGTGATTTTCTTGAGTTTGTTGACCGATTTGCTTGCAAATCGAGCTAGAAATTATCCATTGCAAGTTTCCTTCATTATCTGGAGCACTATTCAATCATCTGGAGCTTCCAAGATCCGAGAACGATCCAAATCGCGAGCTGCTGCATCATCTTCTAGGATAATCGGAACTGTCAACTTCATCGGCAGATAACCGCCAATTTCGACCACCTCCTGAGCTTTTCACCCGCAGGCAAGCTTGGAGGGAGAAGACGTCTCCCTCCTGGCCTTGCCAGAGGCCCAAGACCGTCATCGTCCATCGGGAATAAATTGTTGAAGAAGCCCTCGTCGCCAGTCGCACGGAGGAGCTGAAGAACATCAAGAACCTCTAGGACGCATAGGTGGCCGACACGTAGCCATCACCGATGGCCCAGATCGCGCATCCGCATCTAATCAGAGCCGTCCAAAGCGAAATAGTGGAATACTTGCAAACTTAACCCAGCAAGCTTCAAAAATTCTACTCCACTCCAGAAACTTTCCAGAATTGTATTTAGGTCCCCGTACAGGGACCTAAATGCAATGAAATTTATTTTCTTCGCAAATCGGTCCATGTCGAGCATGGAAGGCCGTATCGATATTGATATCATTTCGATATCGTATCGATACGATATTTCGACGATATATCGCCCATATCAACGAGCCTTTGTGAAGAAAATGCATGGAAATCGGGATATATCGCCATATCGGTGCCCATATCTGTACCATGTCGATATCAATATATCGCCCATATATCGCAATATTTCCTTCCATGCTGTCGAGGACCCAATTGTAGCAAATTTTGAATATTTTTCTTGCACTTGTGCCCCTGGGTTATAGGGGAATTTTGGATCTTTATTTTGCTGTAATTTTCTTTGAACTTTTTAGGGTAGTTACACAACTACCCCAGCTACATTTCTAGGCATTTTTCGTGGTTTTTCATCGCTTAGTTTTTATCGATTTGATTTTTGAAGATCAAGTTAGTTTTGAGTCTTTTTTTAAGTTTGTTGTAAAACCAAGAATAAAGTGAAATTTTCGAGATTGATTTCTTGCATCAAAAACCGATGTATTAATATTTTGCCTCCTCGAGTTCGACCCAGGCACATTTACCTGGATAAATAATATAGTGTAGATGAAATAGGAGAGAAGCCTCTTATCCTCTCTCTCTCTCTCTTATTTCATTGATTTTGTTTGATTAATTGAGGTTTTGGGCCCCGAGCGGTTTACTCTACACTGACAGCTTTCTTTGACCAATTAACATCTCGCCAAAACCCTGGTTATCACACCCTTCTCCTATCGCTCTTGTTGAATACCCATTCATCACTCTTTATTCTTTTATTTTAGCTACAAAACCTGTGCAAAACACCATGTATATTCATATAAATAGCATAAATTACCATCATGCATACATTGTGTAAATTACAATAATTAGCATATTTTTGTGCATAAATAAAAGAATAAATAAATAAAAGAAAAAGAGGGAGATATTTATAATAAATATTGAGTGGCCTAATCCCAAGGGAGGGCTCAGCATGGGCCTGACCGCAAAGGAACCAAGTAGAGGGAGATAGGGTCAATCATGTGTACATACACCTATATATATAAATAATATTATTTTCCTCTTGATAAAAATAAAAATGTGTGTTTATTAATTTATACATATTTATAAAAATAAAACTAAAATAAAAATGGGAAAAACAAAAGAAAATAAAAATAAATTAAAATCCCTCTCATCAGTGTATATAGACCATGTACCTAGAATAACATACATATTTATTTTCTCCTTGTAAATAAATAATTAAAATCCAAGAAAAATATTTCCATATTCCATATTTCATAATGTAAATAAATAAAATAAAAATCAGAAAAAATAAAAATAAAATAAAATACAAAGAAATAAAATCAATTTCTATATTGTACATATACCATGTACATATGTATATACATCTATTTATTTAACTTATGTAAATAAATAATAAAAATAAAATAAAAATACGCTTTTATTCCAAATTTTATGTTATAAATAAATAAAATATAAAATTGGAATAATTGCATAAAAATAAATGACTAAAAAAATAAAATCAAAATTCCTTTTATGTATATACCTACATATAATAATAATATAATGTAAATACCTTATTTATTTTTCAAAAAAATAAATAAAAATCACTAAAAATTACTTTGAAAATAAATAAACATTTTTTATGTTTTATCTTTTTTCGAAATAAGGTCATTGTCTTTATAAAAAATATATTGAAAATCTATCAATATATTTCAATTTAAATCAAAGCAGCAAACATGGAATTAATTGGAAGGAGAGCAAGCCTCCTTCCATGTATAGGGTGGACGGCCACCAACTTGGAGAGCCCAAATTGGTCATCCACTCTATGTATGGAAAGGATGCTCTATCATTCCTATTAAGTTGAGATCTTATATCTCACATAATATTCCACATATGCAACAACTTTTATTGCAAAATTATTCACCAAAATAATTCCAAATTATTTTGTGATAAATTCAATAATGCCAGTGATAATTGTGAATCATATTCACACATCCAAAATAAAATGTAAATTGCATTTACTATTAATTGTTTAATGTGAATCCAATTCATATAAACTATTAATTCGTAAATACAAATTCCAATTATCTCTCTCTAACATATTATAAATCATATTTATAATATCCGTAAATAATATGGATAGTGCTATCCACATTATTCACCTCCTTGATAATTAAATCACATATAATCATCTCGGATGTCCATTCTCATGAGCCCAAATAATATGAATCACATTCACATTATTTATAATAATTAAATCACATTTAATTATCCATTTTGCTCAATGCTCAAATACATTATCAACAATGGAATTATTCTTGAACACCTTCAAGAGTAATGAGCTTTTTTCCATAGATACTTGGAGATAAGGATAGGGAGATTGTACGTTCCATGTATAGTGACTTGGATATTGATATCACATCCTAAATCCAGATCCCAGCGACCTCCCACAAGTGCTTGATTAAATCAAGGCCATAGATCTAATCTTCTCATTGCATATGAATCACATCCAGATCAATGTCTAACATTTGGACTAAGATTAGATTACTTCTCTACTGAGAGGAGTCACTAAAATCCAGACCTATTTCAATACTCCCTCAGAATGGAAGCATCATGGTTATACAATCGCTTATTGATCACATCACCCTCAAGTATTCCTAATATGAGTACATCCTGCATACTGGAAGACCTAGAATAAACCTGAAGTTTTAGATCTATTTAGATTGTCTCCTCTAGCGTTTTATCATTAAGATTCTCGATTGATCATTGGGAGTAGGTATCAATCATATACTTTCCAATAGAATATTTCATACCTAGGTATTTATCATATACTTTCCAAAAGTATATATATCAAACCTACAAATTTAGTCAAGCTTCCAAAGCGAGACGACCATGGAATTCGAATCCTAATATCTCATGAGTGAGCTCATGCCTTCGATTCAGTAAATGAACATATGTGATCCCTTTGAGAGATTGTATTACTCACATGCCCTTGTATGCGCACCAGTGCAACGGTGTATAGACCTTGATTAGACCATCAACTTATCGGTCTGCCAATTGTACATACTCAAACATATAGTAATACATCTGTCTCCGGACAGAGGATGCGTGCCTATATCGTGACAGCATACGACATAGGTTTTTGGTTATCTCCATCTCGTTAAGTCAACCCTTTGGCCTAACTTATCTAACACCTCCTAATCTCTATTCATATGTAGAGCATATGCACTAAGAGGTCGGCCATATATCAGTCCATTAGAGAAAGGATTGACATCTCCTACTCAGGCTGGAGATCCTCTATTAATTATCATTTGATGGTGCTTGATGAGTCCTCAATCAATCTCTTTAGATATTCATCCAAGCACCATCCTATATGATTCAATAATTGAATCAACAGTTGTATGATCATCAAGATGGCAATGGTACATAACCCTAATTGTACCAAGGGACCTATTAAGAAAATTAGTTATTCTTCATTTCAGATCAAGGAATGATATTTGCAATAACATTTATTGCATAATGGCTCATCGTGAGATCACATGTTCAATAATCTCCCACTATCCCAAAGAGCCATTAATGGGCTAATCTTTAAACCCACACTCATGTGACAAACTGATGAATTCGTGATTCACATCCTTTATTATTTTATTTTAACCAAATTCCTTATGCAAAATACCTGTAAATATATATCAATTACTATAAATTAGCATTGTGCATGCATTTGTTAATATTGTGTAATGAACACTTATTTATTCAAAATAAAAGAATAAAGAAGAAACTAAAAAGAAAGAAAATAAAAGAAGTATGCAATTATACAATAAGTACAGACTGACCCGAACCTCGAGAGAAGGTCAAATATTGGCCTGATCGACACAGAATAAAGTAGGCATAGATAGGGTCCTTATTCATTATATATATTCATCACTACTCAACCTGTATATATTTCCATCACCTATTTTTATTTCTAAATAAAAATAATCTCAATATAATTTAATTTCCTTAATAAAATTCGTAAATAAAAATGTGATGTAAATAATAAAAAAAATTGTAAAAATTAAATTTTGTTCGATTGTACACTACCTATACTTGTATATATGTATTTATTTATTTTGTAAATAAATGATATATATTGTATTTTTAAACACTTGTATATACTTATAATAATTAAATAAAATTAAAATAAAATTTATAAAATACAAAATAAAAATAATTTCGATTCTTCATTGAACAAAAATACCAATAATGTATATATGGTACATAAACCTATTTTATTAACACTTGTAAATAACTTGTAAATATCCAATAAAAAATTTTATACTGTTTATATTATTTTGTAAAAAATAAAATATATAAGTAAATATATTTTTGTAAAAATAATAGAATAAAAATATATGTATATAATACATAGGTATATGATACCTATACATATTAAGGCATATTGTATATACAATATTAAAATTATTAATAATCATGGAAAATAGTTTGTAAAATAACAAACATTTTTCATTTTATTCATTTTTTATTTTAAGGCCATATACTATTTTTTTATTAATTATTCTTTGATTTTTGTAAATGTTATTTTCTGATTGGTCCACCCGGGTTTGTTGACCCAGGTCAAACTTCCCACCTTCCAGGGTCTGACCTGCTAACCCTTCAACAGACCCATTTTCTTCCCATTTTTCCGTGTGGATTCGTCCATCCCTAGTAGGGTCTGAATCCACCTCGGATTACATGAACTTTCCAAATACTTCTAGATGTCTGAGGTACCCTATAAATGTTCTCTTTCACCTCCTCCGTTCCTAGCTCGTTCCTCACACCTCCTCTCCTCCACTTGAGTCTGCAAGATAGTGACAGGATCCTCCAGCTTCCATTTGGAGCTCGGATTGGTGTTGAGCTGATCGCAGCTTGATTGTGGCCGGAGCTCTCCACCGCGAGTAGCCACCTAGACCTTCTGTAGTCGGGTTGAGGCAATCACCCAACCATTTACTCCGCCCTGCTTTACCTTCTCATCTCCGATCCTCAGGTAGCCTTCTGCCTTTTCCGTTCGCCATCCTTTTTGATTCACTCATCTTCGTGCCCATCCATCCTTGATGCATTTGCTCTAACCACATCCATTCGTTCAGATCGATCATCCATATCGCCGACCACCTTTCCTCATAACTTGATCCCCTTAGGATCGATCTTTTAATCGAGATTAAGATCAGGCTTCCCTCCTTCATCCTCGTAGGAAGTCGATCATCATCGGCCTCTACTTATTTGGCTTTTATCACAAAATAACCCTGGCCAAGGCTGTGCCCCCGAGCTACGAATACCCTTGTAGGTGTTGGTGTACGCGAGAGGACCAATCAGCAAGCAGAGAGGTGACGGAGCTGCTCCCATTGAGCAACCTTCCAGATCTCCATTGAGATTCCAATCGACCATTCGAGCATCTCAGTCGACGCAGTTACACTCCAGCAAGGTGCTGGGTATCGTAGTGAGTCGATCAATGCTTTGGACTTTCAGATACTCTTGATCGATGCTCACCCAGTTCCACCTTCTTCGAGTTCTTCCTGCACCTCTCTTTGTCGTCGGATGAGGAGTATACGCTCCCAGATTTGATCTGAGTCGTACGAGCACCCCCAAAATACCAGCACTCAGATCAGGTCTAGGTCAGATCTGACTGTATGTCATGCATTTCTTCTCTGACCGTCAGATCTGTGCCATCACCTCCATCTGACCGCACGTCTGCCACATTCTCTAAGCCATCAGAACTGTCGAGCAACTGTCCATCAAGGTTGTACGTCAAAGGGTCCACGAGCATGATAACCCCGCTCTATCGAGGGTCTAAATACGTCGCTGTGCGACCCACAATAAAACGCGATCAATCAACAATTAACCCACACTAAGATCAATAAATTAGAAACAATGTGGAGTTAAAATTTATTTTTAACTCTGCACAAAAGATGTAAAGGGCAAGTATGCAGAGAGTTCGAACACAGGGAGCAAGCAGTGTAGTCCTAGCAAAAGCTAAGTGTGTGAGTGTGTGATGTGTCTACACTAAGCAAGCAACTACAAATTTTTTTGTGGGTTTTTAATTTTTAAATTTTTTTTATTTTATTTTTATTTTTGTATTTGATTTTTAATTTTCTGATTTTTATATTTTATATTTTATATATTTTTTTTTATTTTCTTTTTCAATAGTGGAAAGTAAAGGCAATATAAGACAAGGCAAAGTGGAATATTTATAACAATGCACAAAAATGCTCCAAAATTCAGGAAATAAATGTTTTTGGTATTTTTAAGGTTTTTTACTGTTTTTATGATTTTTGGGGATTTTTCAAGATGTTTTTGGTATTTTTAAAGTCTGAAATAAGGCAAACAGTGGAAATAAGGGTTGGCTGTGACAAAAATGCAAGTTAAAAATACCAACCAGTAGTCAAAATATTTCACACTATTTTTCTAATAAAGAGAACAAAATTAGGAATAAACAGAAGCTGAGTTTGCTATTTTTGGGTTTTTCTACTATTTTATATATTTTTTTGAAGTTTTTAAGAGTTTTTAATTTTTTAGTGTTTTTGTTTTGAGATTTTTAATGATTTTTGGACTGACACTAAAAGATAATAAAATAGACACTACGTGATTTTTTTGGAATTTTTAGAGGTGTTTTGATATTTTTTTGGTATTTTCTAAGGTAGACAGTACACAAAATGAGAGTTTTTGATTTTTAATAAATATGAAAATAAAATGAAATCAAAAACTAAATATATGGCGTCAAAGTGCACCTATCCAGGAACTTAATCCTATTTTTGTGGAAATTTTGGGCTTGAAATGATATTTTAAATAAATACAACAAGCATACAAATGTTAAACAGGCCTGACAAGGGCATAAATGCAATATTCAAAACATCCAGGGGCTAACATGCAATTTTCCACAAAATATTACACTATATTTTCGATTTTTGGAACTAAAAAGCAATTACAAGAGTCGCCTGGGCACGCCTACAAATTACCCACCAGGGCGCGTGACTTGCACGCGCTTGGGAGGGACTGAAGTGCAATAAAACAAAACCTTGGGGCCTACTTGCAAAATAGCCAGAAATATTACACGTGATACTAAAGTTTTTGTACTGAAACGAAATAAACAAAAGACCAGGGGTGCCTTTGCAAAATGCCCACAACCTCACGTGTACAGGTCACGTGAGGTGACGTGGCGAGGGACCCAAACGCAAATAACTAAAATCCGAGGGTCTTTTTGCAAATATTACAAAATATTTAAACTACCAAGGCAAGTTTATAGACTAATAAATAAATACAAAAATCGCGAGGGTCGGGATGCAAAATACCCTCACTCCTGCGCTCGGCAAGTGACGCGTGGCGCGCATCCAACGGCTGGGCGTCAAGGCGTGATCCAACGGCTGGAGACGTTCCACTTAAACACGTGGCAGCACAAGAACGGCCGATGACGCTTCGATGATCAGCGGCTGAGATCAGATCTGGACAAGAGATCGACGGTGGAGGCGAGCCAAGATCTGACGGCCGCGACTTGATCTGGAGGCTCCTTGTTGATCCGACGGTCCCGGAGGTCGATGGAAGAACACGGAGGAGCTCCGGTCTGGCGAGCTTCTCCGAGCTCCTCCGGCCGACCACGGCGACGCTGGCGCTTGCAAGGTGTCCGAGGATGCTCCTGCAGGTGTCGGCTGTCGTCTGGAGGCTTCAAAATTCGCCGGCGGACGCCGGTGCTCTCGCACGGAGGTGGCGGAGCTGCAAGGCTCCAGGAGCTCCGGCGAGAGAGCAAAATCGCTCCAGAAGCTGCGTTGCACTTCAAGACCTGCACCAAAATGTTAGAGAGGTCGAGGGCAAAATGCCTCGACCTCGGGTTGCTCACGAGATGGACGGGGAGATGCGATAGGGCCTCGCCGGAGTTGCGCTCCGGCGAAATGATCGATTGGGTGAACGAGTGGTCGATTCGAGTCGGCAAGAAGGGGAAAATAATCCTAAGACTAACAGGGATGAAAGGGGGATGAAAATGGGATGGATCGCAACCTCGATGGCCAATGGCCAGAGGGAGTATACCTCACGGGGGTCGACCGCCGGAGGTGGTGGAACGCGCCCAGATCGCTCGCTGCGCCTCCTCGAGGGTGTGGAACCAGGAGCTGTCACCTCCAGGTGCTCGAGCACGACCGAAGGGGCTTGGATCTGTATGGAATGCGGTTCAACCCGAGAAAGGAAGATGGTGGGTTGTATTTGAAGAGCGTTGGGTGCGTGTTTTCGAGGCATGATCACGGGTGGAGGAAGAAGATCTGAGTGGATCTGATGGAGCGGCGATGGAGATGGATCAGAGCGGCGCAACTTCCATGAAGGAAGCGGCGGCAAAGGACGAACGAGTCGGCCTAGGAAAATCCACCAAGGTGGGCAAAAACCCAGGCGCGCCAGAGCTACAGTAGACGAAGGACGGGCTGTTGACCTGCTGGTCAACAGTCGCTAGCTTCTGGTTGGTCCACGTGGACCAACCAGAAAAAGATAATAAAAAAATGTTTTGTTAATTCGTTTAAAAATAGAAAAAGGCCGAATTAATTTTTGGGTAAAAAATAAAAAATGTTTATTTTTTTATGTAGTATTTTATTCCGATTTTTATTTATTTTTATGACTGATATTTTTACAAATTTACGTTTATACCCCTACATAGGTATATTATCTATGTATTTTAGTATTTTATTTTTATTTTGTGTATTTAATCTACTTATTTTTGTTTATTATTTTCTAAAATTATAAAATACTTTTATATACACAAATGTATTTTTATTTTATTTTTATGAATTGTTTTGTATATACATATAGAAAGTATAGGTATAAGTACAGGTAATATACCTATGTATTCTCTATACAAGTGTTTTGATTTTGAGTTTTATTTACATTTTTATTCTGATTTTAATGTACATAATTATTATAAATAATATTTAAAAATATAAAATTGGATAAATAATGAATAAAGAATAAAGTGAATATTTTAATCTGTACACTTATACAATGAGGGTCCAGAACTCAACTTTCAGACCGTAGCTCCGCCAAATGCGAAACCACCACCATAAAATAGATTATTTTATTCTATATACAATTAAAGGTGAGTACGCTGCATTTGGAGTTTTTAATTGTGAGATACGGGTCTGGGAAGTTGGCATTCTGGATTTTTATTCAGACCATAACTTTTTATCTGTACATTATTTTTCTGTGAAATCAATTTTGTATTTTTCTTTATTAAATTATCTACAACTTTTGTGTACAAAGTTTCTTTATTTGATGTCTAAAAAGTGAAACCAAAAATAGGTCCCAAAATGAATAAGGAATGAATAAAAAGTATAGGTGTTTTAACTGTGTTTCTGGCCTTATCTCCCCCTACTTTATTCCTTGTCGACCTATTCATCAAGATGCCTAGGTCTCGGGGGTTTTGGGTCATAAAATATTTACAATATTTTATTCTTTTTCTTTTCTTTATTTATTCTATTATTTTGGCCTTAATTACAGTGATTTATACACAATCTGAATGCACATGCATGAATGCTAAGATGATGGAATTAATGACTATTTTCAAGCATTTGCTAGGGTTTTTGGTGCCAAAATGATAGAATAAAGATGATGAAATGTGGATTCATCAGAGCACATGCCATGTGTTTGGATGGTATATTTTACTTTTACCCTTTTATTTTTTGTCATATCCGTTCATTCCAATAAATGTAATATTTAGCTTTGAACATTTCCAGTAAGGACCTTATGTTTTTTTATTTGCATTTTAGTCCAGCTGAGTCGAAGTCAAGTGTGGCTTCACGTGTTTTTCTGGGATATTTGCAAACAATACCATATCATTTTATGTGTTACTGAAATAGAGAAAGTTTTCTGGAAATTGCATTTATGCCCCCGTGAATGTTGGATCACGTGTTACGCATGATTTCTCTAGATTAATTGCACTAGGGACCCCTGCAGTTTTATTGAGTATTATTATTAGGCCCCTAAAACTTGAATATTCACATATAGGTCCTCTATGCACTATTTCATTTTTGTTCTCTTTTACTACTTGCAATAAATAGTAAAATAACTCCAAAAATTGCATAAAATTTAGGCTTAGTTCATGCCAGCATTTTCTTTAAGTGGTAATTTTTATTTGTCATTTTTCATTTATTAGATTTTATTAAAAATTCAAAAATAGTAGAAAAAAGTCCCTATTTTCCTTAGAAAAATTATAAAAATTCGAAAAATGCCTTAAAAATTCTAAAAGAATTAGGGTAGCCTTTTTTGGTTTATTTGATTTTCGGTACCATTTTTATTTCATTTGCTTTTATAAAAACCTAAAAATTTGCATAACCCTAAAACACCATAATCATTGTCTAAAATCATAGAAATATCCAAAATTGCGTTCGTGTTCTCAGTTTGTAGATACTTTCTTATAGGTGTTCATGAAATTGATTTCTAGGAGTTTTAAGAATACTTGATATTTTTTATTTAAAAACACTTCTGACTATCCACGATTTGGTTATTTTCTCACTTTTTGATTTTTAGAAAATCCAAAAAAATTCAAAAATCACACAAAAAGTAGCAAAATTAGTATAAAATATATAAAACACAAAAATATTTTTACATTATTTTTTTGAGTACTTCTAAAGAGTGTATATTTGTCATTTATTATTTTTTCCTTATTTTCTTTATTTTAAAAAATTAAAAATTTGCAAAATTTAAAAACACTAAAAAGAAAATAAAAATCATTTGATTCTCTTGAATTACCTACCTAATTTATCATAATGCTCCTTGTGTTCAACTCTGGTCGCAATTCCAGGTTAAAAATTTTAGATTAGACCATTGTTTTACTTGCTTGATTTGTTTGTGGTTTAATAAATTTCTCAATTTCGGCTTGGTTGATTTGGGTAACAAGACACTATAATTAATCAACATAACCATAGTTAGCAGAGCTGCTAATCAGAATGATGTCGTTGCCGGGGAGCACGGCTAAGTAGTTAGAATTCAGTTTTCATTTTTGTTTATTTCCGTGTTTATTTTCTCTTTATTTTCTTTTTTTATTTGCTTATATTTATCATAACTTTTTTTGATACTCCTCTTGTTACACCCTTGTTGCGAGAGCCCATGGAGCAAGGGAGGCTATCTTCGGAGATTCGATGCACCCGAGCGAGGTAGAGGTCAAGCGTTCTACATCGACTGTAGGAGAAAGCAGTTGAGGAGGAGCAGAAGGAGCAGAAGACTGTCTTAATGTTTAGATTTTACTTTTAGACATTTTATTTAATTCTTGTATAAACTTGTAATAACTTTCAGAGACTTTGGACACTCTCTTATTTAGGGTCTGTTTCGCCGAGTGTCGGTGCACTCAAGGGACCTCACTGAGTTTTTATCATCATTTTCATTGCTTTATTTTATTTTCTTGTGGATTTGACTTTTTCTGACTTTATTTTATTTTATTTTCTATGTTTGATCCCTAGACTTAGGGTTTGATTTGATTGAGCCGGGTAGTAATTAGGTCCAAACACCTAATAGAATGTTTATTGGACATAGACAAATAAATTACTAACTATTAGATTTGAGACCATGTGGCGAGAGATGTCGCATATAGTGTTGGCAAGAACCGTTGTGGAGGGCACCGAGTGCATCGAAGATCGGACCTTGGTCTCATTTCTAGATAGTTAGCACCTTGTTCTTCCTATAATAGAAGTTATTGTTTAATGCAGTTTCTTCTTGCATCATATAGGTAGTTTATTTTCTATCTTTATATTTATGTGTGGATCATATTGCATGTAGACTGTTGGAGCAAGGTACGCCTTCTATCTCATGCATGCATCATTGATTTCATCATGCATTCCATCTTCCTTCCCCTGTTTTATTGGACTTCGGAATAAAAAGGAAATCAGAAAATTCATTAGACGTGTCTTTATTCAAAAATATCCAAAAAAGTGATAACCCAATAAAATCAGGAGTACTAAACAAACTCGACCCTAAAATAAACGTAACGATCACATTCATTATTTTGGGGAGAGTAACCCCCTCCTTGTATTCAGGTACTTACCTCCAAATAGAGTGAGTAAGGTCATATCCGCTAAGGATTAGAGCCCAAATCCATGGACTTGTGCCCTATGCTCTTGTACATTACTCATTGATGTATGGTTGAGATGTAAGCACTTGACTTCAACCCTTAGCAGAAGTAGTCTTTTCCAAATTGGCTGTGCGCCACTGACTTGGTCAGGTTCTACCCTAGGTGACCTCACCTGTGAGTTTGATTAAGTAACTATATTCTCACTAAACTCTAAAACAGAAAAGATTAAAGAACAAGCTTTCACGGTCATCGTTTCGTTGAGTTAGTGAATTGCAGGTTTGTTTTCTCATCATATTTTCAGTCCAGTCAGATCTAATCTTCATTACTCACCACATCACGATAATGGGAAAGCGGTCTCTTAGGATACCTTTGGTGGCACCGCTTCACAGCACACATGTCCATTCATTGAGAGCTCAGACCCATTCTCTAAACCCGAGTATTCCACCTCCTTCTTTTTTGACTGACCCAACCCATCACCCGAGGTACATCAATAGCAAGTCAAAGCAGATTTTTGTTGACTTAGTGACACCTGAGGTGCGCTCTTTTTCCTTTTCAGAGTCTGATGAGATGTCCCAAGAACGAAGAGAGGATGAGCATCCAGATGATCACAACGTGTTTGATCAGGCTATGATTAACAACACCCTCCTAGCATACCTAGAGGCGATGCAGAGACAAATTAGGGACCATGGGTTGCTCATGACAGAGGTAAGGTGGGAGTTGACACATATACGAGATGGGAGAGCATATGCGAGAGATGATAGACCCAGCAGTGGAGGAGGAGAGATACCTGAGGACTGAGCATATGACATACAAAAACGTCAGGAGGAGGCTCATGATCCACAGAGACCTTTGTGCACCATGAGTGTGTTGCACAACCTTGGTGCAACTCTCACCCACAGGTGGATTTAGTTGCCAGCAATTCTAGGAGATTTCGAGCTTCATCCACAGATGGTTCAGTTGTTGCCCATGTTCCATGGGCACGCCACCGAGGAGCCCCATCTACATCTTCAGAAGTTTGAGATGATCTGCAGCACAGTCCACGATAGGTTGGTGGACGAGGATACCATCAAGTTGATAGCATTCCCATTTTCTTTGGTTAACAGAGCAGCCTACTAGCTGAAGCACTTGGGGAGGGTTGTCACTACCTGGGATCAGTTGAGAACCAAGTACCTCAATAAGTACTATCCACTCGGTTGGACGAATGCAGCACGAGCCATGATCAGTAATTTCACCAAGATCCCAAATGAGAAATTCCATGAGGCTTGGGATCATTTTAGAGAGCTCACTGACATGTGTCCACATCATGACATCACAAGCCCAATCTGGTATAGAGTTTCTTTTGTGTGCTGACATGTGAGCTACAGAGGCTAGCCAATTCCTCTTATGGAGGGTCCTATTTTTCCAAGGATGACGACCATGTTTGGACCATCTTTGAGGAGATGGGTGAGAACTATACAGTGATGTCCCATGCATGTATCTGCACTCAAGGTAAGCCTCCCACCCAGGCGTTGTCTCGCCAAGATTTGCATGCATTGAGGCTGGTCCATATTCATCTTCTACAATAGCACTAGCAGAGTCATCAGCTGTAGACATGGGTATCATTAGCCAGAAGTTGTCCCACATGGAGATTATAGAGAAGAAGACATGTCAGGGCCTAGATAATCTCAACAGGAGCAATGAGCTGGCCTAGACTTTGAGTGACCTTAAGACACAAATCATGTGCCTCCAAGCGGCACAGACGACTTCTTTGCCACGGTCTAGGTCACATGTTGATCAGGGGAGCCAATCATCACAACCATCCGCCTCATAAATACATGTTCACCACATTGAAACTGAGCATGTTCAGCCACCCCCACAGTAATAGGTATCACCACCACCTTTGCCAAATACACAGATGATGGTCTATCGGGGTGATCAGCCATTGGTATCCCTTCCCCTACATTTGCACGAGTAGATGGAGCCGTTGATGGAAGTCAATGGGATTTGGTATTCCTAGTACCAGAAGCAACCGGTATCCGCCATGATCACCCATGCTTCAGATGGTCTACTAGAGGTGCTCAGTCCCAACAGTAGCCTCCTCCACAATCAGGGCAGGGCACACAGCAGCAACTGTCCCAGTACTCCCAGCACACCCTCCCTCGACCCTAGTACCGGGATCAGCAGTGGAGGAGGCAGTAGCCTAGCTCCCAGTTTCACCAGCCTCCCCCTCACTCTTACCACCAGCAGCAACATGGCTAGCCTCACCACTATCAGAGAGGCTACCCATCTAGTTCCCATACACCCTCGTATGAGAACCTAGCTTTAGAGTATCTCGCTCGTATGCTTACATAGCAGCAAACTACTTTCTGGTGAGAGATGGATGAGTTCAGGTAGGAGATGAGAGAGATCATAAAGGGAAAGGCTTCCATACCTACACAGATCAAGCCCAATCCGAACAATCTGAAGAGGAAATCTGAGTAGGTATAGTCTACAGAGTCCGACACTCCTAGTGAGGTACTTGATTGTATGCATTATTTATTTGATGTTGACACTTTGAGGATTTGAGGATGATCCAGACGATGGTACTGATGTCGTCCCTTCTCCAGATGTTGTAGATGGTGGTGCTGATGCCACCAGTATTCCATATGACATGCCAGAGCATGGTACTGATGCAGCTTCTTCATTTGTTGTCAATGGTACTGATGCCACCAAGAATCTATGTACATATGCTCCAAATGTTTTGACTTTTACTCATGTAGCTGAGGATGATGATTTTAGGAAAACACAAAAAAAACATGGAAATTTTTTGAAAAACAAAGAGGTGAATAAAGGAAAGATTTTTGTTTCTTCTTCTAGTCCATCTGATGTGATACATGATGATGCTTTATGGATTCCAGCATTTGCATGTTCAGACTCCTATTCCTTCTTCAAACCCTCCAGTTCCTTCATGACCACATCTCAAAGATTCGGGATCTGCCTACATTAGAACTCATACGAATGATTAGCGTCATCCTTGAGATAGATGTGGTGGGAGCACAGGGTCGGACTTTCCCCTGGAGATATGCTACAGACCAATCAATTGCCTTGCAGTTCTTCTCAAGAACCTCCATCAAATGAGATTCTTGGTCATTAATAAATTCCGTTGAGATAATGACTGGAAGCATGTCTGGATCGCTCGCAAGGAAGCTATACTTCATGCTCTGCAGTAAGGTCTTCAACTTTGGGCATGTGGAAGCAGGCAATTTTTTCCTTTTAAATGTTTGAGTGAAAGCTACCAGATCTGATTGTGAGAACTCTCGCTGCTCATCTGAACTCGACGAAGATGACCCTACCAGTTTCTTTATCAACTGAACTGGCTCTATCTCTGTCCTGACTATCGGCTTTGTAGACATCATTGACGAGTCTCTAAATACTAGATTTAATTTGGTCACGTTGTAATACGTGTACTTAGCGATTCGGTCAGAACCGAGAGAAGATCTCCGTGAAGAGTGTCTCGGCTTTAATTTATATCCCGGGCAAGTCCGGGGTTGAACTCAGGGAGGCAAAGGAACAACTTGGGATTTAATTCAAAAATTTAGGTCTAGAGATCCAATGCGGTATGTTTTTATATTTTTTATGCAAATAGAATGCAAATGCAAGTGAATTACAACATTAAGAAAACACACAACAAGGCCAAATTAATTTTAATGTCAAATTAGTCCAATTTAGCCAAATTATATTTTTTTAGAGTCCTAATCTAGAGATGAATGCAAGGTACCTTTTTTTGGAATTATATAGGTTAAAAAGCAACAAATAAAAATACACACTTTTTATGGGTTTTTTCGCAATTTATCACACAAACAGTAAGGAAAAATTATAAAAAAATTACTGGAATTAAAACATGATGAAAGGAAGCTACAGTAATTTTTTTAGAATTTTTTGACAAGTTATGATTTTTTTATGGATTTTTTAGTGAAAATAGAGTGACAGTGAGTAAATAATTTCTAATAAATCCACATTGTCAAATTAATCAGATGCGAATTATCTCAGAAAGATATTTAGATATGCAATCCAGTAGAGTTGAAATTTCGTAAAAAGGATATATGTGGATTTAATTAAAAATCAAATACTAATTTCACTCTATGATTTATTTTAGGCACAAGACAACTCCATTTTAGATGAAATTTGGAAAGAAAATTAATCACATATCAAGACATCACATATAATGTTTGTGGAATTTTTAGAGCAATCGTGTGTCAGATATAATTTTAAGATCACTGATTGGGTAAAATATCCAATATTTCAGTTAGACAATTTTAAATAATTACCCACAACTCACAAAAATACAAATAAATACTCAGATGACAGAGAATAAGTTGCTCCACACAATGCTATTTTTCTTTAAATAAAAAGATGCCAAAATAAGTCCAAATTAATGCAAGAACACAGGGGTCTTTGTGCAAACTCAGAAAATAATATTTACGTCAAAAACGTGTATAGGGACCATTTTTCAATTACTAAAACTATATACAAAATTTACATAATTTTTACAATAATAAAAAAATAAAACTTTACCTTCTTCCTTCCTTCTCAGGGATAAGAACCCAAAGAAGGAGGAGGCGATGGCGACTTGCCGCTGGGCTGGAGGCGGCGCCGCCGCATGCGAACGGGCACGGCGAGGTCGCGGACGGCTCGCGGAGGATGCGTGGATCGAGGAGGGGCGGCGGCGGTAGTAGGCGCGGCTGGGGGCGGCGGCGGAGGACCGGCGGCTGCTGGGAGGTGGAGGCGACCTGGAACGCCGGCCGCGGCGTTGGCGGTGGAAGACGGAGGCCGGCGCGCGGCTCCGCTGCTGGATGAGCGGCGGGTGCCCGGCGGCTGTGGTCGGCCGCGGCTGGCGGCGGTGGGAACTCTCCCCTACCGCTGCAGCCTTGTCTTTTTTATTTTTTTTTGATTTTTTTGTAAGAAACCTTTTTTTTAATTTTTTTGTTTAATTTTTTTTGAATTTTCTTTAAAACAGGAAACCACAAAAAAAAACAATGGTTATTATGAACAAATACAAATAAAGGAGTGGTTCGATGATGATGATATGAAGATGATATGGTGGTGAAAAATGCTATGATGATGGTGCTATAATAAAAGACCTTTTTGTTTTAGTTTTTTTTTTAATTTTTTTATTTTCTTTAAACAGGGAATATTTACACAAAAAGAAAGGGAAAAAATGGTGATGTGGAGATGATGTAAAATGTTGGTGGTAGTGGTAACGAAGATGAAATAAACAAATGATGGATTTTTGTGAGGGGAAATGATGTGCTAAAAAAATTGCAAAAAATGACAAGATAATAAAATGAGAAGAAAAATTACCTAAGATGGACGATCGCCTATGATGTGCTCAAGAGAGCACGGTCTTCGCTCGAATCGCCGGCGAGCGATGAGCTCAAGCAGCACGCGGAGGCGGCTGCGATGTTGGCCAAAAAACCAATGGATCACACCGGAGAGAGGGCCGTCGTTGCTCGACCGCGGTTGCGTCGCTGTCACCGGTTCAACTCAGGGAACTAGGCTCTCTTCACATAAAGATGGATCCTAGGCAAAATTGAGGAGAATGAGAGGTATATAAAGAGAATGGAATGAGAGGTTATTAAAGTGGTGGAGTTGAATGGGAGGTTGATTTATTAATGGAGTTGAATGGGAAGTTGGGAAAAATGGTGGAATAATGGAGTTGAATTGGTGGTTATTGTAGAGAATGTAAAATAAATAAATAAATAAATAAAATAAAGTTGGCTACTTTAATTACAATAAAATAAAAAGAGAAGAGAAATAGTGGAGAATTTACAAGGGAAGACAAACAACATGTACACATTTTTTTTACTTTTCTAATATGTAAATTTTTTTGTCTTTTTAATAAGGGATATTTACAACGGAAAAATACAATAAAATACTACAATTAAAATACAACACAAGTATGATTTTTTGTATTTTTATTAATTAAGAAAGATAAAATAAAAAATGAAGAAAGAATGAATATATACATAATGTACAATGTACATTTAGGTCCCAAAACCCAACTTTTGCAAATGAGTTCCGATTTTAATGAAACCACTTCCGTTGGATAGATAATTTTCTAACTTGAACTTTAAAAGTGAGTTTGGTGAATTTGGAGTTCATACGGAGCGAGAATTTAGCTTGGAAGTTGGACTTTACGGCTTTTTCTCTTTGGGATCTAAGAGCATTTTTTTGAGGTAAAATTTGTTTTGTATTTTTGTATTTTTATGTACATTATTATGAATAAGTTAGAGAAAGAATTAGTCAAAAAGGAGTTGAAATGAAATTATTAAAAATACATGAAGTTTTGGGCTATTTACATGTATAAAACTCCTTTATTTTTGCGGCTTTTTATGTTAATTCATTTTGTACAATCTTATATACAATAATTAGTGTATTTCATTTACAAGAGTCATTTTGTTAATTTATGTATTTTATGGACATTTTTTTGGGATTTTACTCGGGGATTTTGCTAAGATCAAGATATTAAGATGATGAATCGTGGATTCATCACCCCCCTATACTTAAACTTTGCTAGTCCTCGAGCAAATAAAGAATGAATAAATTGGGTTAACCCCTGACTGTGCATGTGAATACAAGACTTGATCCGTTCAAGAACTCTCGATTTTAGAGATCCTAAAATTCTAAGCTGAACCAAGCTCTAGTTAAAAGGTACCCAATTCCCCTAGTCATCAGACTCTCTTTGTATACATATAAAGTAGGGATATGACTTTAAGTGTGGACTGCAGTTATAAGAGTAGAGTCGCAATGTCACCCAAGGTTCCCGTCCAAGAGACTCTCCTATGGACCCGATCCTCAACACTAGTGAATAAATCATTTCTTGCATCCAATCCACCGTCTCTTTAGTTGTCAGACTTGAAAGTGTAGATGGAAGGCCAGTTGATGGAGGGCATAGGATTGTGTCATTTCTTCTCTCCCTCTCATTGGAACAAGGATTCTCTCGAGTGCCTTATTACGCAACGCATTTTTTTTGGTGTTGATCAGTGCATCCGTCAAGAGAAGTTGGAGCCGTCTGCACTTGTTTTCCTGGGAGTACACCGGGGTGTGCCTTTTTTGAGTACCTATCGTACCTTCTACACCCAGACTTGTAGCATTTACGATGTAGAGCCCTTTTTTGGTGCAAGCCTGACTCCTGGTCCTAATTGATGATTCACAGATTCATCATGTCAGTCTGCTCAAATTATGTGAAAATCGACTTTGTTTTCCAGTTATTAGGCAATCGGTTGTGTATAATCACCATCTCTTGAACATCATACACATTACATATAAGACACTATATAAGTTATATATGCACAAACACTACTTGATTTATCTAGATAAAATTATTATTTCGCACATTTTTGTGCATGTGTCTTTATATTCATTTCACCGATAGTTGCACATAAAATATTGTAAAACATATATATGAACTTTCATTTCACATGCTCTTTCACATATTGCATAAAACACTCTTAAATCATAAACTCAACATCATGACATTCGGCCACGATAGCCATGGGAAACAAATACAAGCAATCTTTTATAATCATATTTGGATAAAAATCCCACGTACACCATTCATGATCTAGAAACCTTGGTAATCCCATCCCCATGCACGTTATTCCTTTTTCCTCCTTTTCTATCATATTATAAAACCAATAAAGAGGTCTCATATATTTAAATACCTACCTTGTTAAGCTAACTATACTTCTTTCTTTATTAGGCCTCTACAACCTATGCTGCTTTTGGAGAACGCATGGTCCAGTTTGCACGCCATGCTCCTTCTCGATGTCACCTCTTCACCTTCGCTGCTCAAAGATCTACTGCCACACTTGACAACGCACGCTAATGATCTTCTTCACAGTCCCAAAAAATAGATCTACATGGGAACT
The DNA here is from genome assembly GCA_037367405.1 of Ottelia alismoides. Taxonomy (NCBI): domain Eukaryota; kingdom Viridiplantae; phylum Streptophyta; class Magnoliopsida; order Alismatales; family Hydrocharitaceae; genus Ottelia; species Ottelia alismoides. Next base: position 175,259 of record JAZKJV010005286.1, read on the forward strand.
ACCAACTCGGATCAACTATAAAAGAGAGACGAGGGGAAGGTTTCAGGGGGGGATGACGACTGAGAACTCGTAAGGCTGCTGCTCTCCAAGCAGACCACTGTTACTGCAGCCACCTGCGACCAAATCACAACTCGAGCCACTACTCTCCAGGCGGTTCCCATCATCGGACCATATTCGCCCATGTCGCAGTAAAAACATCACGCCGGCCTCCTAGTTCCACTCCAGGGAGCCTGGATCTCGGTTCGACGCCATTTGCACCGTCTGAAGGTGATCTAAGCGTTGCTGCTGCACGAGCACCTGCTACTGTCGCACCGGCCATCATCATCATCTTCACGGTGGTCTGAACCACCGCCTCCTCCGTCCACACAGCCTCCCCTCTCCAGCTGCCTCGTCGCACGCAACTCCTCCTCTACAACCCGCACACCACCTCGTGGTCCCTCTACTCTAGCTCGCGCAGTGCATCGTCCAGCTGCACCGTCGTATGTGGCCCCTTCTCTTCAGACTCGTCACCACCTCGCAGGACGACACCCCGTGCCCGTCCAGTGTCACTCCAGAGAAGTTTATTTTTGTTTTCTTTACTTTCATGCACGTTGTTCACTTCTGTTATTTAATTTCACAAAAAATGCAAGTATGTCTTTCTCAAATTTTAGTCTAATTTTGTCCTCTTAGTTTATCTAAATTGCCTACTAGTCCTTATATTCTAAGTAATTTTGCAATTCACTATCCACGCAAATCAGTCCCTGCCTTTTATTTTTTTATCAAAAATATCCCCCAAAAATATGTGTGATGCTTGCATGGTCCCTGTGGATTCGAACCTCAACTTGCCCTTTACATTCTCTTATGCCCATTTACGCAAGTAGTTGTAATATTATTTGTTTGACTTTGATTATTCGTGGTAACGCAACGACTCGATAAAATCATCATCTTAAACCGCGAAAAATCTCGTCAACATTTTGGCGCCGTTGCCGGGGACTAGGCAACATTTGCAATTTTTCTTATTCATTTTTACTTATTTTAAATTATCTAATCCGCGCAATTTTTTTTGTTTTGTTTTGCAGGTACTTAGGCTTCAAAAAAAATACTTTTCTTTCATGCATTTCATTTTTTTAAGCAAATTTGTAATTTGTGCTAAGTAGAAAATATGTAATATTTTCTCCTCCCTCCTTCTCGGAAAAGCTCGCCATCAATAGGACAAAACATTACGGATTTAGCGCCAGAAGTGCATGCACTGTGAGCTTCTCTTACTATTAGGCATTTTAGGTTTTTAATTTCTACATTTGTTTGTGCTCCAAATTAAATCGAAAAAAATTAAAAAAAAAAGGACTTCTTGATTGCATCATCTCTGTGGTCTTCTCCCTCTGATAACTTAATTCAAAGATCACCAAATCCATGTATTGAAACTTAAAAAGATAAGCTTGAAAGGCCACCGCAGTGGCCCGAGCAGAAAGCAGAAAAATTCTGAATGCTTGTTTGATGCACATGGTGAATGACACAACACTCACAAGCACATAGAACCCTAGGATAGAAACAAAAATCCCTGGTGTTACGTGGGATTGCAGAGAGAAATCGTAACTCCTCGACGCGTTGGGCACAGGTTCTCGTGGGAAGAAGCAGATCCTCGGTCTGAGTACCGCACCCTGGATCCTCCAGCCGGATTAGGACATCGATTTCTTACAATCTTCCACAACCACCTCATCCTTAAGGACTCTAATTTCTCTGAAATCTTTAGTTGAATCGCTAAATTAAAATCGAAAAGATAACCGCTTCCGCGGTAATTTGTGTCGAGTCGCTGAATCAACAAATTGTTTTGTGTTTGTGTTATGTATGCTAGGTCGTAGATCTCTGAAAAATCCCTTACAACAGTCATTAGAGTACGACCCGATCTATAAAGAAAATCCAACTCATCTCCTTCAACCGAGGAACCTGAGAATTCATCTGAAATAGGAGACATGGGAGAAGAAAGACCAAATCCTATGGACCTCATCCTACATCAACTACAACTGCTGAGAGAGGATAATGCGACGATCCGCCACACTATAGCACCTCTCATCCGACCACCACCCATTAGCACACACTATAACCCGGCGGCTGAAGACTTAGTCCATTGGGTCCAGATTCCACCTGAGGTAGGAGACTTTGAAATAAAGCCAGCATCTCTCTCCTTGATACCAAAGTATTATGGCAATGAGAGTGAAGACCCGTTCTTACACATACAAGACTTTCGATCTGCCTGTGACACAATGAGCATCCCTGGAGTAGAAAAGGAATACATTTATATGAAAGCCTTCACTCATTCTCTTAAGGAACGAGCACTCCAATGGCTTCGGAATTACGGAACCCCTCTCACTTCATGGGATGTCTTAAGGGAAGCTTTTATAAAGAAATACTTTCCCATAGGAAAAACCAACGCCCTGAGGCAAGCCATATCGTCATTCACTCAGAAGAACAAAGAACCCATTCATGAAGCTTGGGAGCGTTTTAAGGAATTACAAAGGAAATGCCCTCATCATGCAATCCCCAAATGGAAATTGGTTCAAATATTCTATGAGGGCATAGACACATCATTCAAGAGAGTTATTGACAGCTCATGTGATGGGAATTATATTAGCCGCGACGAACATTTCATATGGACCTTATTTGAAAACATGGCTGATAATTCGGTGAATAGCTCATCCATCGAGCAATATAGTGGGAACATAAGGCCTGTCAATATAGTCGACCACGATAACTCCACTAGCAACTCATCCAAACAAAGTCATGACAAATGGGAAGTTCTTTCAAAACAGATGGATCTCATGACCCAAGCCATAGGTAACCTGGCTCTGAATAAAGTCCCGAACAACATCTGCGGGGTTACGTCTGACCCTAATGTTCAGGACTTTGGCCATTTACCATTTTCTCATGATCAAGAATTGACTCCCGAGACTGTAAATTGGGTACAAAGAAATCAAGGAGGATCATTTTCAAACAACCAAAATCCAGGGTGGAGAGAGCAATCTAATTTCGGGTGGAATGGGCAACCCAATAAATACCATTTTCAGAATCACTCACAACCCCAACAACCAACAGGACTTCCAATGACTCAACCTCCCACAGCTGTAAACTTTGATGCATTGACTCAAGCTATACAACAACTTGCGGCAGCACAACAACAGGCCAACCAAGCACAACAACAGGCCAACGCTGAGAATGCCCGTCAATTTGCTGAGATACGATCTTATATTCCGGCATTGTCACCTCAACCCCTGCCCAATCCTAATACCAATAGAGCTAGCTCCTCTGGATCATTCCATACCCCACCACCAGCCAAATCTTTCACGTCACCCCCTGGATTCCAAGCTCAAAATCAAGGATTTTCTGCCCCAACTCATAAGACCAATAATTCCAGCCAAGAAACTCATCCTCAAGGTTTCTCTACATCCACCCAAGGATCCAACATGCATCAACCTAAAAATCAAGTGACTTTCAGAACACCAAATCAACCCAACCAGTCAGCTAATGCCGTAACTCTCCGAAATGGGAAAAACACATATGCCTCTACCATACCACAAACTAATACAACTGATGAGGCGCAAATCGAGGAAGAAGAGGAAATTGAGAAGGAAGGACAGACTGAGACCACCATGCCTCCACCTTCCTCTCCCATAGCTATCCCCTTTCCTGAAGCTTTTCGCAGGAAAAATACCAAATCACCCATATTCGATCCTGAGTTAGAGAAACTCTTCTCTGACATTGTCATTGAGATCCCACTTCTGAAAGCTCTTGAACAAGTTTTAGCCTTTTCTCGCTTTCTAAAAGAGAAATGCACACCAAAAAGGAAGTCAAGAGGAAAGAATAAAAAGAATTATGAGGACATCGAAAAACACGTTCTTCCTCAAGCAACATCAAATGTCATTTCACACCTCCTACCTACAAAGAAGAAAGATCCAGGTGCACCGTTGGTGAAATGTACTATCGGGAAGTTGACATTCGAACGTACATTGTTGGATAATGGTGCCTCCATTAACCTTCTCCCTACTGCTATTCTGGAGCAGTTTGACTTGGGAAAAGTAAAACCCATCTCAATGATTTTACAGATGGCTGATCGTTCTGTAAAAAGACCACAGGGATTACTCGAGGATGTAATAGTCACGGTTCAGGGACACCAATTCCCAGTAGATTTTGTTGTTATGGATATGGACCCGGCTAATACACTGAGTGAAATGCCCATAATACTTGGACGACCATTCTTGGCCACTGCCAAGGCACACTTTGATTATGAGGATGGGAGAGTGGAGTTTAAAGTTAATGGTAAGGTCATTCCTGTGGATCTTATCATCCCCACTTCGATTGACTCTGAGACTGAAGATTGTGGTTGGATAGAAAATTGTGCTATGCTTGACATACAAAATGATTTTGCCCTTGTCCACCTTACAAAAGATCCTTTGGAGGTTAGTCTGAATACCTCTCGTTCCACCTATAAAGATATGTCGCATCAGATTGCCACATATAATCTGAACTCTTTACTTGAAGAACCGCCATGCCCTCTCTCTAGCAAAGAAATCATTGAATTAGATGAAATTTGGGATACACTGGATACTGAACTCACACTAACGTCATCCCTAGTAATGCCAATGATGGAACCACCATTCGAGTCCATATGCTCATCTAAAGAACCAATTTTGTCTCATCCTAACCAATCACATTCTCACACTACTGCATTGATAGATACATCAATGAAAACCACCACGATGACCCCGCCAACCGCCCTTGTTGAAATAAAACCCTTACCACAAGACTTGAAATATGCTTTTCTTGATGATGCACACACTCTACCGGTCATCATTAATGCCAACTTAGATAGCACTCAGGAAAGTCAACTCATGGAGGTGCTGAAAAGGAATTCTCAGGCTATTGGATGGAAAATAACTGACTTGAAAGGAATAAGCCCGACATTTTGCACACACCACATATACTTGGAAAATGACAGTAAACCCTCTCGAGAAATGCAAAGACGGTTAAATCCTAATCTACGAGAGGTTGTGAAGAATGAAATATACAAGTGGTCGAGTGCCGGCATCATTTATCCGATAGCCGATAGTCCTTGGATCAGTCCTCTCCAAGTTGTCCCCAAGAAAGCTGGATTAACAGTTGTGAAAAATGAAAAAGGAGAGGACATCCCTACTCGAACGGCAACATCTTGGAGAGTCTGTGTCGATTATAGAAAACTGAATAAAGCTACACGAAAAGACCACTTTCCACTACCATTCATTGACCAAATCATTGAGAAACTAGCCGGAAAAGAATTCTTTTGTTTTTTGGATGGATATTCTGGCTACAATCAAGTTGCCATAGCACCTGAAGATCAGGACAAGACCACATTCACTTGTCCTTTTGGGACTTATGCGTTTCGACGCATGCCTTTCGGATTATGCAATGCCCCCGCTACTTTTCAAAGATGTATGATGGGTATCTTTGCTGACATGGTCGGTGACTTTATGGAGGTATTTATGGACGATTTTTCGATTTTTGGAGACTCTTTTGAGGAGACACTTGGATTTTTGGACAAAGTCTTAAAAAAATGCATTGAGGTAAACCTAATCTTATCTTGGGAGAAATCACATTTCATGGTGAAACAAGGAATAGTGTTGGGGCATATCGTATCGAAGAAAGGAATGGAGGTCGATCCCTCCAAAATTGATACCATCACCCACTTGAGTCCACCTGTCAATATAAAAGGTGTTCGATCCTTTCTAGGTCATGTTGGATTCTATCGATGCTTTATTAAGGATTTCTCAAAACATGCACGACCGCTCACCAAACTTCTTGAAAAGGATCAAGACTTTACATTCACCAAGGAAGCCTTCGACTCCTTTATTTTTCTAAGAAAGATCATCACTGAAGCACCGATATTACAACCCCCCGATTGGACCATTGAGTTTGAAATAATGTGTGATGCTTCTGATTATGCCGTTGGGGCGGTTTTGGGACAAAGGAAGGATGGTAAACAATATGCCATCCACTATGCTAGCAAGACACTTGATGATGCACAAAAGAATTACACTGTAACTGAGAAAGAGTTGCTAGCTATGGTATTCTCACTAGAAAAATTCCGATCTTACATCTTAGGATCTCATATCATAATTTACACAGACCACTCTGCTCTAAAATACCTCTTCACAAAGAAAGATGCTAAGCCTAGACTCATTAGGTGGGTTCTATTGCTCCAAGAATTTGACTTGGAAATTCGAGATAAAGCCGGAGCAAAGAACGTTGTTGCCGATCACTTATCAAGACTCCATTCACCTCTTCCATCTGATGGCTCGATCGATAATATGCTCCCCATCTCTGACACTTTTCCAGATGAAAATATAATGATTATCTCTCAACTTCCTTGGTATGCAGACATAGTCAATTACCTCGTTACTTCCAAGTTACCTGACGATTGGCCAAGACATAAAAAGGATAAAATCAAAGCTCAAGCTCGATACTACCACTGGGATGATCCTCTACTCTTCAAGGAAGGTACTGATTTGATATGGAGACGTTGTATCCCTGAATCTTAAGTCTCTAGTGTCCTATCTCACTGCCACACCTCTGGGTGTGGAGGACACCACTCGGGAAAACGCACTGCTGCTAAGGCACTTCAATGTGGATTCTACTGGCCCTCGATATTCAAAGATGCTCATCGCTTTGCTCAAGCATGTCCTGCATGTCAAACCAACGGAACAATGACCCGTCGAAACATGATGCCCCTCCAACCAATACATGTGGTTGAAATTTTTGACACTTGGGGAATAGACTTCATGGGACCTTTCACCACCTCACAAGGCTATCAGCACATCCTACTCGCTGTTGACTATGTGTCCCGTTGGGTTGAAGCCATTCCCACTCGCGCTGCTGATAGCGCCACTGTTGTTAAATTTCTGAACAATCTCTTCTCCCGATTTGGGTTACCCAAGGTGGTCATTAGTGATGGTGGAACCCATTTTCTTAACGCTTCGGTCAAGAACTTACTTAAGAAAAATGGGGTCGAACACCGGGTCTCCACTGCCTATCACCCACAAACCAATGGAATGGCTGAGCTGTCAAACCGGGAGATCAAGACTATCCTCCAGAAAATTGTCCGCTCTGATCGTAAAGACTGGTCTCAACACTTACCTTCTGCTCTTTGGGCCTACCGTACATCCTTCCGTACACCCTTAGGAATGAGCCCATATAGGTTGGTCTATGGAAAGCCTTGCCATCTACCTGTAGAGATCCACCACAAGTCACTCTGGGCGATCAAGAAATGTCATTTGGATTATGATGAGGCTGGAAAGAAAAGACTATTGGACTTATCTGAACTGGAAGAACTGAGATCACAAGCCTATGACAATAACTTGATCTACAAGGAGAAAATCAAGATATGGCTTGATGCTAACATTTCAAGAAAAACATTTCAAGAGAATCAAAAAGTGTGGTTATTTGATGCAAAATTAAAACTATTTCCGGGAAAACTGAGATCAAAATGGAAAGGACCATACATTGTGACCCGAGTATTTGACAATGGTTCAATAGAAATATGTGATCCAAACACTAAAGCCACTTTTAGAGTTAATGGTCAAAGATTGAAACCCGTTGTTGAACCATCTGGTCCTATGCCTGTTTGCACAACGTACCTTCTGCAGGAAAAATGAACCACCATATCGCCAAGCTGAGGCGTTAAATCATGCACTCTCGTGAGCATCTCCTCACAGGTATCTTTTCGTCTTACTACTCGCATGTTTATTTTCACTGCATTGCATTAGATAAGTATGGGGGTATCCCTCCATGTTACATTCAAAAAAAAAACCAAAAATACTTTTCACAATCACTCACCCCTTCTGACCCTCATATTACACATTGTTTTCACCATGAGGACATGGTTTCTGCTAAGTATGGGGGGTGTCTGCATAGTTTTTCAAAATTGCATACTTAAAAAAATATATTCAAAAAGCAAGAAAACCACCAAAAATACAACCCTTCCTAGTATTATCCTATTTTGAGAAATCAGATCTTCACTGCATAGATCATAGACAAAAGCTGAGTTGACCTTAATTCACTTAATTCCATTAGAATTTCACTAGGCATGAGTTTTTAAGCTTTCTTCAGGTCCATTTGGACTTTATTCTCTCAGTTCAACTAACTCTACTGGTGAATGAACTTCTGTATCTAACTAGATCACCTGAGCAACTAGTAGCACTCTTAAACTCTTCAGTGGATATTAAGCAACTGCACATTGCACTTAACTTGACTGAGTTTATTTTATGAGATACAATTACAATCTGGTTGAGGTGAGGAGTTGTCCTCTTGGTTGTGCCAATGCCTGAACCTTATCCATAGTCAGTGAAGGAACCTAACTCAGGAGCAACATGATCTCTCTAGTCCAAGTATGTCAGCAATTAAGCCAGTATCGTGCCTCCAAAGTCAATATTAAGCCGATACTACCTTTGATGCCAAAACCCAAGACAAAAACACCACAAAAAGGCATATCACAATACAAATGCCAGAAACCACCAAACATGTAAAGATGTGCGGAGTAAAAGCAATGAAAGAAGACCACCAAATAATCCCTCTCCACCAAAAAGCCGCGGTAGCAACCCAATGATGCTACCCAAATTTTTAAAAGAGGCCCAAAGAGGCCCAGGGTTATGCTCTGCAAAAAGGAAAAAAATGAGAGCAACGGACCAAAGCGGTCTACAGAAAACCCCAAAAATCAAGTCCCATTCTCCAAAAACTATGGCCTATGTTTTCTATGCTGACAAACTTGGGTGAAAAGAGAATATGCCTGAATTCAGGTGAAGACTGAGGCTATATGTGTAGGGAATCATTCGGCACCTAGATAGATTGTACTGTTAGCTCGTACTCTTGACTCACTAAAGCTAAAACATCACAAACACCGTTTGTATCCATTCAAGGTCAAAGAGAATACCTGTTAAATAGAATGATCTGACTTGATCGACTTTCTGAAACCATCTTGATTTTGTCAGAACTGAGAGACTGTTGAAACTACAAAACTCGAGTCAAGTCAACTAATTCGAACAAATCTTTAATCCATGGGTTGACTCTACTGAAGTTTGTGTATTTGTGTGGTTTGGATCTGAAAATTCAAAGACTTTGTGGGTGTGTCTGCTGCAAATCCTCATCCAGTTCATCTTGAATATTTCCCTCCTCCTTCATTATTATTCATCTTTTTCTTGCTCGAGACTAGCAAGATTTAAGTATGGGGGTGTGATGATTCACAGATTCATCATGTCAGTCTGCTCAAATTATGTGAAAATCGACTTTGTTTTCCGATTATTAGGCAATCGGTTGTGTATAATCACCATCTCTTGAACATCATACACATTACATATAAGACACTATATAAGTTATATATGAACAAACACTACTTGATTTATCTAGATAAAATTATTATTTCACACATTTTTGTGCATGTGTCTTTATATTCATTTCACCGATAGTTGCACATAAAATATTGTAAAACATATATATGAACTTTCATTTCACATGCTCTTTCACATATTGCATAAAACACTCTTAAATCATAAACTCAACATCATGACATTCGGCCACGATAGCCATGGGAAACAAATACAAGCAATCTTTTATAATCATATTTGGATAAAAATCCCACGTACACCATTCATGATCTAGAAACCTTGGTAATCCCATCCCCATGCACGTTATTCCTTTTTCCTCTTTTTCTATCATATTATAAAACCAATAAAGAGGTCTCATAATAAATACCTACCTTGTTAAGCTAACTATACTTCTTTCTTTATTAGGCCTCTACAACCTATGCTGCTTTTGGAGAACGCATGGTCCAGTTTGCACGCCATGCTCCTTCTCGATGTCACCTCTTCACCTTCGCTGCTCAAAGATCTACTGCCACACTTGACAACGCACGCTAATGATCTTATTCACAGTCCCAAAAAATAGATCTCCATGGGAACTACCAACTCGGATCAACTATAAAAGAGAGACGAGGGGAAGGTTTCAGGGGGGGGATGACGACTGAGAACTCGTGAGGCTGCTGCTCTCCAAGCAGACCACTGTTACTGCAGCCACCTGCGGCCAAATCACAACTCGAGCCACTACTCTCCAGGCGGTTCCCATCATCGGACCATATTCGCCCATGTCGCAGTAAAAACATCACGCCGGCCTCCTAGTTCCACTCCAGGGAGCCTGGATCTCAGTTCGACGCCATTCGCACCGTCTGAAGGTGATCTAAGCGTTGCTGCTGCACGAGCACCTGCTACTGTCGCACCGGCCATCATCATCATCTTCACGGTGGTCTGAACCACCGCCTCCTCCGTCCACACAGCCTCCCCTCTCCAGCTGCCTCGTCGCACGCAACTCCTCCTCTACAACCCGCACACCACCTCGTGGTCCCTCTACTCCAGCTCGCGCAGTGCATCGTCCAGCTGCACCGTCGTATGTGGCCCCTTCTCTTCAGACTCGTCACCACCTCGCAGGACGACACCCCGTGCCCGTCCAGTGTCACTCCAGAGAAGTTTATTTTTGTTTTCTTTACTTTCATGCACGTTGTTCACTTCTGTTATTTAATTTCACAAAAAATGCAAGTATGTCTTTCTCAAATTTTAGTCTAATTTTGTCCTCTTAGTTTATCTAAATTGCCTACTAGTCCTTATATTCTAAGTAATTTTGCAATTCACTATCCACGCAAATCAGTCCCTGCCTTTTATTTTTTTTTATCAAAAATATCCCCCAAAAATATGTGTGATGCTTGCATGGTCCCTGTGGATTCGAACCTCAATTTGCCCTTTACATTCTCTTATGCCCATTTACGCAAGTAGTTGTAATATTATTTGTTTGACTTTGATTATTCGTGGTAACGCAACGACTCGATAAAATCATCATCTTAAACCGCGAAAAATCTCGTCAACACTAATAGCGGTGGTCCAAGTGGATACTTTGAAATGGTTGGGAGCGCTCGCCTTTGGTGGAAGCTCTTTTGATAATTGACTTTGTGGAATGAGATCTTTTCTTTGACATTTCATTGCTTTGTAGTATTTGTGGCTAGCTCCACTGCTTTTACCAAGAGTTGGCGCACACTGATCACCATTTTTTTATTTTATCACACCCTGGCACATAGGTCAATATCAAGAGATAGTATAAGAACCATGTTCTCATACTGGCTAAATGTGCTGACACTCAGGTTTCATGAAGCCTTCATTGATTTTATCCCATCCTCGAGCATCATCAAATCAAGTCCAAACTCAAATCCCTCATCCCAGTTCCTCAAGTGAAATTTCAACTCATCTCATCATAACTGCAGTCGTGTATGTGAGGTGCTGATCATATTCTTTAAGGTAGAGACTAAGCATGCAATATAGCACACAAATCTTTCAAACTAGGGAAATGTGAATAATTAAGTCAAGGACCCTAATGACAAAGGCTGGTTAACTCAAAATATCAAGACCTCATAAACCAAGTGTTCTTGAACATCACTAGTCTTGTGTGAAAGTGAATTATGTCAGGGATTAAACCAACTTATTAGTTAGTTTTTTTAGTTAGTTTTTTTTATGAATGTTTTTTTGTTGTTTGTTTTTTTAGAAAAAGTTTTTTTTTCAAAAAAAGTTTTTTTTTCAAAAAACAAAGTTTTTTTTGACAAACAAAGGCAAAGAAGTTTTTTTAGAAAAGTTTTGTGTTTTTTTCAAGAGTTTTTTTTGAAAAAGATAGGTAAATAAGAAAATAATCTTTTTTTAAAAAAAGTTTTTTATTATTAAATAGGTTTTTTTTGGAAAAAGTTTTTTTCTAGGAAAAAAGTTTTTTTTAATTTTCTTGTTTGTTTGTTTTTTTTGTTTTTTTGTTTTTTTACCCACCCCATAATTATTGTATAATATATACAAAAATACGTGAAAGTACGAGGTATGGGTAAAGTATATATGTAATATATACACGCCCCCCTATACTTAGCTTGTGCTATGTCCTCATGGCACTAGGTGACAAAAAGACATAGCTCGTACTAAGCGTAGGAAAGCTAAAAATAATAAAAAGTATAGAAATCGATCCGCCCCCCTATACTTAGGCTCTGGACAGCCTAAATGTAGAAGAAGAGCAAAAATGGGGCGGACGAGGTCAAGAGGAGAAATGATGAGTAAATACACATGACGGGCATCGATCCCCCCTATACTTAGGCTTTGGTCAGCCTAAGTATAGGACAAGAGTAAGTGTGAGAACCGATGTGATCTCGAGAATATACAAAGAAGGGAGAATATGTACGAGAGTGATTGAATCTTCTAAGAGGTTGAATCTTGATGCTGCATCTTCATGAAGAGTAATAAGATGTATCTGCTCTGTGCTCACTCTGTATGAAGTTGATGACCTCGACTTGGACTAACTGCTCTTTCAAATCAACAAAATGCTTCAACAGTTGTCCATTCACCACATGAGATTGTGCACCATCTGTGACATCAGCTATCTCTACACTTCCATTCTCGTGCACTTTCTTAACTACAAAGGGACCCGTCCATTTAGATTTGAGCTTCCCATGAAACATCTTCAACCTGGCATTGAACAACCATACCTTTTGCCTAGGGACAAAGTCTTTGCACCTAATGTGCTGATCATGCCATCTCTTTACTTTGTCCTTATAAATCAAACTGTTGTCATATGCCCTGTTTCGGATTTCCACGAGCTCGTTCAAGTTCAAGTCTTGGCAAAGCTTCCCTAGGTGACAACTCCAATTGATCTTCTTAATTGCCCATTCGGATTTATGAATCAATTCTGCGGGCAAATGGCATGGCTTGCCATAGATCATTCTAAATGGTGAAGTACCCAATGGTGTCTTGTAGGCTGTCCTATAGGCCCACAGAACTTGGTCCAAGAGTTGAGACCAGTTCTTCCTATCGGGACGAACCAATTTCTGCAAAATACTCTTCACCTCTCTGTTCGAAACCTCTACCATGCCGTTGGACTGTGGGTGGTAAGGACTAGTAACTCTATGCTCAATTCCATAGTCCTTAGCTAAAGATCTCATATCTCGATTCAAAAAGTGGCTACCCCCATCAGATATCAAAACTTTTGGCACCCCGAACCTAGCAATAATATGATCTCTCACAAACTTACAAACAGTTTTGCTGTCTGCGGTTCGGGTTGGGATAGCCTCCACCCACCTAGATAGATAGTCAACCGCCAACAATATGTACTCATGTCCTTGGCTGTTGGGAAAGGGACCCATAAAATCTATGCCCCATGCATCAAAAACATCACAAATAATCATCGGTTGCATAGGCATCTCATCTCTCTGTCCAACTGTCCCTCCCATCCTTTGACAGATCGGGCACGACCGTACAAAATCAATGGCATCTCTAAACAAGGTCGGCCAATACAATCCACATTGAAGTACTTTGTGAGCGGTTCTCTTTCCCGAATGGTGTCCTCCAGCCTCAAGTGAATGATAATATGTGAGGACACTATGGTATTCCTCCCGAGGAATACACCTTCTCCAAACACAATCCGGTCCTTCGAAGAAAAGGAAAGGATCGTCCCAGTGGTATCTCCTCGAATCCGACTTCAGTCGATCAATGCTGCTCCTAGTCCAACCATGGGGAACCTGCTTGGAGACCAGATAGTTCACCATGTTGGCATACCACGGGAGTGAGTCAATAACACAAATTGACTCATCTGGGAAGGTCTCTCTAATTCGCTCATGATCAGGAGAATCCTTAAGTTCAATCCGAGAAAGATGATCAACCACAACATTCTTCACTCCAGGTTTATCTTTAATCTGTGTGATCTGTGTAAATTGTCACCTTAGAGCCCAAAATATACGATCTGAACTTCTCGAGGGCCCATACTACTGCGAGCATTTCCTTTTCAGTCACTGTATAATTTTTCTGTGTAGGATCTAAAACTTTGCTCGCATAGTGAATCGCAAACGGAATCCCCTCTCGCCGTTGTCCTAGTACAGCTCCTATAGCGAAATCTGAAGCATCAGTCATGATCTCAAAGGGGAGAGACCAGTCAGGAGCTTGTAGGATAGGCGAGGCACAAATCTTCCTCTTCAAGAGCTCAAAGGCCTCCAGACACCTGTGATCTACAACGAACTCTATGTCTTTCCCTAAGAGCTCAGTCAGTGGGCGGGCGATCTTTGAAAAATCCTGATTGAATCTCCTATAGAATCCAACATGCCCTAAAAATGACCGCACTGACTTTACGTTGGTAGGTGGATCGAGTTTCTTGATCACCTCCACCTTGGCAGGGTCAACCTCCATTCCCCTTTTGGAGATGACATGCCCCAACACGATACCCTCTGTCACCATAAAGTGACTCTTCTCCCAGGAGAGTACCAGATTCACCTCTCTACACCTCATGAGGACTCGATCCAAGTGCGCTAAACATGTATCAAAAGAATCACCATGGACCGAGAAGTCATCCATGAACACTTCCAGGAAATCTCCCAGCATCTCGGCAAATATGGCTATCATGCACCGCTGAAATGTGCCCGGGGCATTGCAGAGCCCGAATGGCATGCGCTTGAAAGCATAAGTGCCGAATGGACATGTGAATGTGGTCTTTTCCTGGTCCTCAGGGGCTATGGCCACCTGGTTGTAGCTTGAGTACCCATCAAGAAAACAGAAGAACTCTTTCCCTGCGAGTCTCTCCAAGATCTGATCAATAAAAGGCAAGGGAAAGTAATATTTCTTGGTCACAGCATTCAGGCGCCTGTATTCGACACAGACGCGCCACGACGTGGGTACTCGTGTCGCGATCTCTACCCCCTCCTCGTTGGTGACCATTTGAATTCTCGACTTCTTCGGGACAACATGAAGTGGGGCCACCCACTTGGAGTCAGAAATAGGGTATATGAACCCTGCCTTGCACCATTTCTCAATTTCTTTCTTTACTACTTCCCGTAGATTGGGGTTAAATCTCCTCTGAAACTCACGGGAAGGTCTCACGTTATCCTCAGTAAAAATGTGGTGCGAGCAGAGAGCGGGGTTGATACCCACGAGATCCGACACTGTCCAGCCTATTGCTTTGCGGTTCCTCTCTAAGACCTCTAACAACCTAGACTCCTGTTCTAAAGTCAAGTCTGAGCTAATGATGACATGATATCTCTCTTTGGGTCCCGCAAAAAAGGCATACTTGAGTGTAGGAGGTAGTGATTTCAGTTCTGGCAATGTGGTATCATCAAGCAGATCTGGCTGAACTGAATCTGAATCTGGTTCCGTGCTGCATGAAGGTGGGCTAAGCTGAGTAGTACTCGCCACCAAATCAGAAGTATCGGGAGTCGGATCGTCAAAAGTATCCAAACAATCGGCAAAAGCCACGTCCGACTCGTCATCTATGTCTCATGATTGTTCCGAAGAGGATGGAACTGACAGATCCGGATGGATCTCTAAGTCATCATGAGAATAGGTTGATGCATCTCTAGCAAGATCAGACAACACCTGGCAAACTGCATCATGCACTATATCCTCTCCAGATGAAAGGGTCTCTCTCTGTCCTGAAGGAATCTGTCACCAAATCCCAACTGTGCTAATCATACTGCAATCTGCCTCTGAAGATGAGTACTCTGTACTACTCTCTGAATCAGGTCGCTGACACTTGGTTTGCTTCATCTCAAGGTTCACTTCTCCACCTGGAGAACGGAACTTCATCATTCTCGTACCATAATCGAAAGCTGCGCCTGCGGTCCTAAGGAAGGGTCGCCCAAGAATGATCTGAGATTCTCTCCAATGATTGGGGGTCTCCATGTCCAAGACTGTGAAGTCCACCTGATAGTTCTGCCCCTCAATCGAGATAACGACGTCCTTCACTTCTCCCTTAGGTCTCTTCACTGAACGATCTGCGAATTGGAGTAAAGCTCTAGATTTGCGAAGTGGTCCCAACTCCAATTTCTGATATAATGCTAAGGGAAGTAAGTTGATTGAAGAACCGTTATCTAAGAGTGTGCGTGCAAACGCAATGTCGTCAATACGACTCTCCACATAGTGAGCACCCATGTCTCTCTTTTTCTTTGGCAAAGTCTGATTCCTGAGACAATAGGTTGTGGCTACTGATAAGACATGTGTCTTTATATTTTGGTTATCTTTCTTCCTGCTAACCCTTCTAGGTGTGCATCTCACCTTAAGGTATTTTTGGAAGGTAGGATGGTTAGCCACATATTCATCAAATGGCACCTTAATTGTGATGTTTTCTTTACAAAACCGTGCCATATCGGGGTCATCTTTCTGAATCTTTTTGATGCGCTTTCCTACCGTAAGAGCACGGGGGAAAGGGATTGAAGCTATGGAAACAGAGGATGAAGATTCTGAATCATGAACTGAAAGATCATTCTTTGCATTAACGGAAACAGAGTTCTTCATACAAGAATCTTTTTGATGCAACATGGACTCAAAATCTAAACTATCTACTGCAGGTTGTGGAATAGAAGCTGGAGTGGTATCCGCCACAACCGGAGATGCAAGGTCCTCCGTAGACTCAGAAGAATATCCATGCTGACGATGCTGCATACGTGCTCTCCTCCTCCTCTCGGCTCCCTGAGTGGAAATCCTCGAATGGTGCTGATGGGGCTCTGAAATATGATACCTCTCCTCCTCGTCCTCTGAAGACTCCTCAAGTAGAGCTCCAGAGATGCCCCTCCTCGTGTCCCTCGCCCGGTCAGGTACGACCACGGTCCTTCTGCTCCTGAGTGACATGTGGTTAGCCTCGTCACACGAAAGAATCTCATGTTCAGATTTAGGAGATGCTGAATAGTATACCTGACCAAAGTGCTGCTGAGAACTAGAACGGTTCAGGATATTGGGGTTAGCCTGAACTTGGGCTGGGATCGAGGTAGAGGGTGCAGTCTGCTCGTCTCGCCATCTGGACAGGCGATTGACATCCACCCGTAAGTCTTGAACCTCGTTCCTGTAGGAACGTAGCTCGTCGAGTATCTGCTGCTGAATATCCATGGGACTAGATGATGAAGGAAGTGGATAAGACTGGGAAGAAGAACGGGAGGACTGTCCCTGCTGGCCAGTGTACTGCCTCTGCTGCTGCTGGGGTTGCGGGCCCTGCTGGCCCGTCTGGTAATGGCCTTGTCGGCCATACTGCTGGTACTGCTGCCTCTGCTGCTGGGGTGGATGGAATCCAGGGCTCTGCTGTGACGGAGGTGGTGCGGAGGTGAATGCGGTGTTGTGAAAGGTCGGGGGACGCTGATAGGACTGTCGGTCTCCCGTACTTCCCTGCCTGGCAGGGTCCTGAGTATACCATATCCCATTCACCTCCCAAACTGGTGGAGGCTCCTCCTGGACTGTCTCTGCTACTGGAGGTGGCTGCTGGAAAGAGTGGGTGTAGGATTGGTCCTGCTCCCACGGCTGGGGTTGCCCTGACACCAACTGCTCCTGAACATGGTGAACTCGGTATAGGGGAGCAGAGGGTGCAGTCACGGTGGGTATCCGTATCTTAGATACCTTCTCAGTCAACTCCTCCATCTGTTTTGGAAGTTTGGAGACGCTCCGGTCTAACTCATCAATCCTCCTGTCGATCCTCTCGACTATAGTAAGCTTGTCAGCAAGGAGTCCCATGCTAGGGATCACGTCCTGAGAAAGATCGACTACAGCTGATTTTCCCCCTCCAGATAAGAGTGAACTGGGGGATGGTGTATAGGCCCTGCTGGCCATCTGTGAGCGGCTAGTTTCAGCCATCTGCTCGAATACCCTCCAGACGGTATCCGCTCCTCGTGATGTATAGCTGCCTCCACAGGCAGCGCTCACTAAACCCTGCATCTCAGGGTTGAGACCAGTGAAGAAGGATTGGACCAAGATGTTGTCATCTAATCCATGACAAGGACACTTCTGCAGGATGTCCTTGAATCTTTCCCAAGCATCACAGAAGGCTTCATGAGGTAACTGGGAAAAACTCATAATTCGCATCCTCATCATGTTAGTTCTACTCAACGGATAGAACTTCTTTAGGAACAGGTCCTTGAACTGGGCATAAGTGGTGATGATGATTCCAAGATTCTTCACCCAGTAATCGACTTTTCCACCCAAGGCAAATGGAAGGGCTTTGAGCCTAATATAATCCTGGCTAACATTATTATGTTTGAGGTTGGCACAGATGAGCTCAAAATCCCTTAGGAATGCATATGGCTCCTCAGAAGCATTCCCATCAAAATGTGGCAGCAGGTTCAGAAAGTGCGGCTTCAATTCAAAGTCAACAATGGGTTCAGCCGGACTCAAGTAGTTATGAATTTGATATTGTCCGGGGTTATATGCCGCATCCATTGGTAGTTGGACCCCAACATTTAACTGTCCCAACTGAGCTCTCAGTAATTCTTGTTGCTGCTCAGATGCAGCTAATCGGGCTAGTATACTTCTCATCGGGTCTTCATGGTTCTCTTCTTCCTCTTCTTTCTTCTTTGGCATTTTACTCGAATCTTCTTTATGTCCTGAATCAGCAATGTTTTCTTAATTAAAAGAGGATTTATGAATCATGATATTCTCACCAAGGCGATGGTCTTCCTCGATGAGGTGGGAAGAGAGAAATGGAATGGTTTGAGGGAAACCATCCCCAGAGTGAGTGATCCTGGGCTCAAGAGGGTCATGAGTCAAGGTTGGTCCAAGTTGTGCTTGGACCTTTGAAGACGTACTTTTGAAGGGTTCAACGAGAGATTCGCAAAGTCCGAATAAATATCCCCCCAATCAGTCATCTTCGATGTCAAAAGAACCGATTAGATCACGATAATCAATGAGGCGCTAGTTCTACGGTGCACGTTAATGTGCGGAGTGAACTCACACAATACAAACGCAAATTCAAACCCTCAATTTCACCAACTCAACACATGATGGCCGTAAGAGTTCGGCCGATTTATCTGGTCAATTTTAGTTGGTGGGAATACAATCTTTGAAAGATTAACGAGCTGTTAGGTGCCCGTATTTTCCTACAGACTGGCCCGGTTCTTATGACTAGTTTGACCTACTTTCAGCCAGTATAGGAGTAAGTACGAACCATATAAATACGGCTACCTGTTCCTTGAGGACTAAGGCGTCCTCTAAACCTCCCACTCTGCTAAGGAAGTCCGGACCGTTTACCGGCTACCCGTATTCCTCACTGAAAAGTAGCTAATCGCCTAAAAAGAAAGAACCAGTAGTAAGTAAGAAATCTAGACTTGGCTCTATCCTAGGGTCGTCTCTCTCTCACTTGCAAATAAAACAAACAATGAGGGCTTTATGCACCCGAGAACAAGGGTTCTTTTTATTCCAATTAATTAGATCGACCTGCTCAATTCAGTCCCAATTTTAGAGTTAGGTTATCACTTGAAATTTATGTGAACACACAAGCACGTCTACCGTTCAGTCCAAATTTCCTTTTGACCTTAAGTTGTAAAACAAGAAGGGAATCAGAAATCAGAATGTAAACGAGAAACTATGATGCATGCTCAGAAGAAGGTATACTTACAATGAATCCCAGCACTCTTCATGCGTTATGCAGAACATAATTTATAAATATTACACTAAATGCATGCAGATCGAGAAAACCGCACCTAAACAATATACTACTAGCGGGGAAGAATTGATTGAATTTGAGCTAAGTAGTACGTGTCTATGTGCGTATCATTATGAATCTTATCAGATAAGTGAATCTTCTAAGATATGTGTGGCCTAATTTACGATGGGCACAAACAAGTTTGATTCTATACTACCGTGTGCCTAATCCTTAAGTTTGCCACTCAAGTCGAGCCCACCCTCACTGGAGAGTGAAACAGGCTCGACACACCACAAATAATGTCTAAGTCTTTTTACATGCGCGAGGTCTCAAACAAGAGCCGCTATAAATGAGCAAGATAAATAATTACAACAATTTACAAAAATTCTCTCAAAAATAAATTACTTTTCCTCGCTCTTCAGCAGTCGGCGCGCGTCGCGTCCGTCGACCTCTGATGCACTCCAAGTCCATCGGGCCCTCGCAAGGAAACAAAGATTTATGTTAGAGAGATAAAAAATATATACAAAAATATGAAGAGAAATAATTGCAAAAAAATGGAATAAATACAAGTGGCTCGGGGGTCAGACTACCCGAGTAAATGAAAATCTAAATCTAAATTTTTAAACTAATCCCTAAGCTGTTTGCCTCCCCGGCAATGGCGCCATCTGACGAGTCGCTAAATACTAGATTTAATTTGGTCACGTTGTAATACGTGTACTTAGCGATTCGGTCAGAACCAAGAGAAGATCTCCGTGAAGAGTGTCTCGACTTTAATTTATATCCCGGGCAAGTCCGGGGTCGAACTCAGGGAGGCAAAGGAACAACTTGGGATTTAATTCAAAAACTTAGGTCTAGAGATCCAATGCGGTATTTTTTTATATTCTTTTATGCAAATAGAATGCAAATGCAAGTGAATTACAACATTAAGAAAACACACAACAAGGCCAAATTAATTTTAATGTCAAATTAGTTCAATTTAGCCAAATTATATTTTTCTTAGAGTACTAATCTAGAGATGAATGTAAGGTACCTTTTTTGGAATTTTATGGGTTAAAAAGCAACAAATAAAAATACACACTTTTTATGGGTTTTTTCGCAATTTATCACACAAACAGATTGGAAATATTATAAAAAATTACTAGAATTAAAACATGATGAAAGGAAGCTACAGTAATTTTTTTAGATTTTTTTGACAAGTTATGATTTTTTTATGGATTTTTTAGTGAAAATAGAGTGACAGTGAGTAAATAATTTCTAATAAATCCACATTGTCAAATTAATCAGAGTGCGAATTATCTCAGAAAGATATTTAGATATGCAATCCAATAGAGTTGAAATTTCGTAAAAAAGATATATGTGGATTTAATTAAAAATCAAATACTAATTTCACTCTATGATTTATTTCAGGCACAAGATAACTCCATTGTAGATGAAATTTGGAAAGAAAATTAATCACATATCAAGACAGCACATATAATTTTTGTGGAATTTTTAGAGCAATCGTGTGTGAGATATAATTTTAAGATCACTGATTGGGTAAAATATCCAATATTTCAGTTAGATAATTTTAAATAATTACCCACAACTCACAAAAATACAAATAAATTCTCAGATGACAGAGAATAAGTTGCTCCACACAATGCTATTTTCTTTAAATAAAAAGATGTCAAAATAAGTCCAAATTAATGCATGAACACAGGGGTCTTTGTGCAAACTCAGAAAATTATATTTACATCAAAAACGTGTACAGGGACCATTTTGCAATTACTAAAACTATATACAAAATTTACATAATTTTTACAATAAAAAAAATAAAACCTTACCTTCTTTCCAAATTAATGCATGAACACAGGGGTCTTTGTGCAAACTCAGAAAATAATATTTACATCAAAAACGTGTATAGAGACTATTTTGCAATTACTAAAACTATATACAAAATTTACATAATTTTTACAATAATAAAAAAAATAAAACTTTACCTTCTTCCTTCCTTCGCAGGGAGAAGAACCCAAAGAAGGAGGAGGCAATGGCGGCTTCCCGCTGAGCTGGAGGCGGCGCCGCCTCACGCGAGTGGGCACGGCGAGGTCGCGGGCGGCTCGCGAGGACGCGGGGATCGAGGAGGGGTGGCGGCGGTAGTAGGCGCGGCTGGGGGCGGCGACGGAGGACCGGCGGCTGCTGGGAGGTGGAGGCGACCTGGAGCGCCGGCCGCGGCGTTGGCGGTGGAAGACGGAGGCCGGCGCGGCTCCGCTGCTGGATGAGCGGCGGGTGCCCGACGGCTGTGGTCGGCCGCGGCTGGCGGCGGTGGGAACTCTCCCCCACCGCTGCAGCCTTATCTTTTTTTTAATTTTTTTGATTTTTTTGTAAGAAACCTTTTTTTTTTTAATTTTTTTTGTTTAATTTTTTTGAATTTTCTTTAAAACAGGAAACCACAACAAAAAAAACAATGGTTATTATGAACAAATACAAATAAAGGAGTGGTTCGATGATGATGATATGAAGATGATATGGTGGTGAAAAATGCTATGATGATGGTGCTATAATAGAAGACCTTTTTTTTGTTTTAGTTTTTTTTAATTTTTTTTATTTTCTTTAAACAGGGAATATTTACACAAAAAGAAAGGGAAAAAAATGGTGATGTGGAGATGATGTAAAATGTTGGTGGTAGTGGTAATGAAGATGAAATAAACAAATGATGGATTTTTGTGAGGGGAAATGATGTGCTAAAAAAATTGCAAAAAATGACAAGATAATAAAATGAGAAGAAAAATTACCTAAGATGGACGATCGCCTATGATGTGCTCAGGAGAGCACGGTCTTCGCTCGAATCGCCGGCGAGCGATGAGCTCAAGCAGCACGCGGAGGCGGCTGCGATGTTGGCCAAAAAACCAACGGATCACACCGGAGAGAGGGCCGTCGTTGCTCGACCGCGGTTGCGTCGCTGTCACCGATTCAACTCAGGGAACTAGGCTCTCCTCACATAAAGATGGATCCAAGGCAAAATTGAGGAGAATGAGAGGTATATAAAGAGAATGGAATGAGAGGTTATTAAAGTGGTGGAGTTGAATGGGAGGTTGATTTATTAATGGGGTTGAATGGGAAGTTGGGAAAAAAATGGTGGAATAATGGAGTTGAATTGGTGGTTATTGTAGAGAATGTAAAATAAATAAATAAATAAATAAAATAAAGTTGGCTACTTTAATTACAATAAAATAAAAAGAGAAGAGAAATAGTGGAGAATTTACAAGGGAAGACAAACAACATGTACACATTTTTTTTACTTTTCTAATATGTATTTTTTTGTCTTTTTAATAAGGGATATTTACAACGGAAAAATACAATAAAATACTACAATTAAAATACAACACAAGTATGATTTTTTGTATTTTTATTAATTAAGAAAGATAAAATAAAAAATAAAGAAAGAATGAATATATACATAATGTACAATGTACATTTAGGTCCCAAAACCCAACTTTTGCAAATGAGCTCCGATTTTAATGAAACCACTTCCTTTGGATAGATAATTTTCTAACTTGAACTTTAAAAGTGAGTTTGGTGAATTTGGAGTTCATACGGAGCAGGAATTTAGCTTGGAAGTTGGACTTGACGGCTTTTTCTCTTTGGGATCTAAGAGCATTTATTTGAGGTGAAATTTGTTTTGTATTTTTGCATTTTTATGTACATTATTATGAATAAGTTAGAGAAAGAATTAGTCAAAAAGGAGTTGAAATGAAATTATTAAAAATACATGAAGTTTTGGGCTATTTGCATGTATAAAACTCCTTTATTTTTGCGGCTTTTTATGTTAATTCATTTTGTACAATCTTATATACAATAATTAGTGTATTTTATTTACAAGAGTTATTTTGTTAATTTATGTATTTTATGGACATTTATTTGGGATTTTACTCGGGGATTTTGCTAAGATCAAGATATTAAGATGATGAATCGTGGATTCATCAATCATACACGATAAATACTCATCAAAATCTTGCCAATCAAAAATCTATTTCTAAGTCTGAGGGATCTGAATCCGAGTGACATGAAATGAAGTCAACCTCTCTACCAGAATCTGCATCGCCGGCCTCTAAAGTATCCTGCACCGCAAGTATGCTCTCCAAACTCTCGTCAGCTAGAATCTATGTATCTGCAAAGTCTGAAGGTGTGACATGAGCTCGTGAAATCAGATCTGCCCAAATCACCTCATCATTTGTAATCACAAAATCACACTCGTGATGGATGTCTGGCTACGAATTTATTGTTTGCTCTGATCCCTACTCTGAGCTAGCTGAATCTTTATCTCCTAGCTCCTCAATCATCTCTATTTGTATACTCTTGCCCTCGACATGAAAGTATATCTTCGTGCTATCATGATCAAACACAGCCTTTGCTGTCGCCATGAAAGGTCGGCCTAATATGATGGGGGAATGGATCACACATTCAGGGATCTCCATGTCAAACACAACAAAGTCCATGTGAAATTTGAAGCCCTGAATGGTGACGACAATGTCTTTCAGTAGCCCCTTCGACCTCTTGACAGATCTATCTGCAAACTGAAGTATTGTCCTACTCTATCGAAGAGGGCCAAACTCGAAGTGGTTAGGTAAGGCTGCCAGGAGAAGGTTAATCGAAGACCCGTTATCTAATAGAGTATGATCGGTCACTGCTCGTGAATGCATCATCTGACATATGGAGCCCCTGCATCTGATCTCTATGTTGGCAATTGGTTCTAGATGGCGAAGCATGTGGCATGGGTGAGCACATGGATCTGTGCAATGTGGTTGTGCCTCTTCTTCCTGCAGACTGTGGTCTTCTCTCTAAGGTTCTTCTAGAAGAGAGGGATGTGCTCTAATGACTCCTGGAGAGTCAGCTGGATATGAAATCTGTCTATCATCTGCTCATTGAACTCTAACTACTGTCTCTTTTTGGATTTTCTATTTTTTGGGCCCTTCCCTAAGAGGAGTGTCTGATGGTTGTGCATTAAATGTGGATGCTTGAGAATTTCTTCTTCTTTTATTAGGACAACCACATTTTATATGACCAAGTATACTACAAAAAGAACATTAAAATGTTTTGTTGATCAATGTAGAAATCAGCAAACATTAGTCATCCTTTAGAAGTGCATTATAACTTTCACTAAGATTTGTAGTCATCTGACCAAACTTATAACAACCATCATATGCTAAAGCCCATTGCTCTTTGCGACAATTGTGAGTTGAAAATCATCTACCTGCTTCTGTATTCCACTCCTACAATTTCCTCATGAAATACGCAAACTTCTTACTTGTCACTTGAAGTATGGCTGCCTGTACCAATGCTTTCATAGGGCCATTCTTAAAAACACTATTGAAGTTTCTTGCGACATGCCTTAAACAAAAATGTCAGTATGCAAGAGGTTCTAATAGTTGGATTTTTTGATTATTCACATCCAGATTGAACTTACGGTAGACTAGGTTCAACATCTCATCGATATCTATCCCATCTCTGACTCCAAACAGTTTAGTCCATTACATGTGGTATCCAAGAAGAAGGGTATCACTACAGTTGTGAGTGAATCTGAAGAGGATATTTCTACCCATGTTCCCACTTCTTGGAGGGTCTGTATGGACTACAGACGATTGAATTAGGACATCAAGAAGGATCATTTCCTGCTACCATAATTGACCCGATTATTTAGAGATTAGCTAGGAAGAGTCATCACTGCTTTCTTGACCAGTACTCGGGGTATAATCTAGTGGCCATTGCGCCTGAAGACCATGATAAGATGACATTCACATGTTCGTTTGGGGCGTATGATTTTAAACGGATGCCCTTTGGATTATTGCCCCAGATATATTGCAAAGTGCATGATTTCCATCTTTTCGGACAAGGTGGGTGAATGTTTAGAGGTCTTCATGGATGATTTTTCGGTCTACGATGATAGGTTTGATGCTTGTCTTGCTTGCCTATATTGTGTGCTTTAGCGGTGCATTGAGGTCAACCTTGCTCTATCTTGGGAGAAGAGTCATTTCTCAATGACTCAAGAGACAGTCCTTGGTCATATCATCTCCAACATGGGCACGGAGGCCGATCTATCCAAGGTGGATATCATCAAGAAGCTCACTCCGCCGTCCAATATGAGGCAGTTGCGATATTTTCTTGGGCAAGTCAGTTTCTGCTGACGGT
This sequence comes from Ottelia alismoides, assembly GCA_037367405.1. Lineage (NCBI taxonomy): Eukaryota > Viridiplantae > Streptophyta > Magnoliopsida > Alismatales > Hydrocharitaceae > Ottelia > Ottelia alismoides. Next base: position 200,870 of record JAZKJV010005286.1, read on the forward strand.
TCATTCAGGACTTCAGTCATATTGCCTGACCACTTACTGATCTTCTCACAAAAGACAATGAATTCCTTGTAGATGATAAGTGTCTTTCGTCATTTGAGACTTTCAAGGATTTGGTTGTGTAGGCTCCTGACCATCAGCCACCCAATTGGTCTCTCCCATTCGAAATCATATTAGACGCTTCTGATTTTTCCATAGGGGTTGTGCTAGGACAGAGGAGGGATAGATTGCCTTTTGCCATTAACTACGCTAGTCATACTATGGATGTTGCCCAACAAAATTATACTATTACAGAGAAGGAGATGCTAGTTGTAGTCTTTACTTCGGATAAGTTCATATAAAATATTCTCGGATCTAGAGTGACTACTTACACTAATCACACCTCCATCCGGTACTTAGTGGCTAAGAAGGATGCCGAGGCATGCTTGACTAAATGCATCCTTCTACTTTAGGAGTTTTATATTGACATTAAGGATAAACCTGGAGTCAAGAATTTGGTGGCAGATCACCTCTCTCGATTAAAGCATCTTGAGGATTCTGAGACAACCACATCTATCACTGAGACTTTCTCAGATGAGGCGATTCTTGCTATCACCTCTCTCCCGTGGTATGCTAACATTGTGAACTATCTTGTTGCTAAGAAAGATCCACAAGGTTGGACCAGGCAGCATCTTGAGACTTTCCTAGTGAAATCCAAGGCGTACCATTAGTAGGATACCACCCTTTACCACTGATGAATCTCATATTCATCACTCTAAATCTCATTATTTAAGCTCACATCCCTCAAAATCAACAACATTTCTGCATCTATTCTGCATAATTAGCATTCATGCATGTTTTCATAAGAATTGCATTTTATAACTAATTTCTGCACAAAATAAAAAGCCAAAAATCCGAGCCAAAAATTGACCTGTAAATAGCCTAACTTCAAAGATTTTTAACTCAATCATGCTAACTCTGAATAACACAAAACCACCTCCACTGTGTACATATCACTAACACAAAATAAACGAAAAATACAAAAAAAATCACTAACACAAATAAGTGGACCAAAAACCCAAACCCTAGTTTCAAGATTTCCAGACTAAAACCTCATATCTTCCCCATATAGTGTCCGTTTTAATCCTACTCACTTTTGAACTAATGTACATTCAATTACCTTCAAAACAAGACCAAGTTCAAGTGAATCAGAGCTCATATGTGAAAGTTGGGTTTTGGGCCTCTTTTGTACATTTGGTATTTTAGCCGATTTTGACCTATTATTTTATGTACATAATTAACTTATTTTAATTTGTTTCTTTTTCATTTGTCTTCTTTGATAAAAGTGTTATTAAAATGCATAAAAATCCAAATCCAAACTGAGCTTGAAATCAAAGAAACAATTTGAGTCCAAGTCTTCATTAACCTCTTGTACAAAATTGATCCTTTTCATATTTTATTTTATTTCTTCTTTTTTCCAAGTAATAAAAAAATCCAAAATAATAGATTAGTGTGTAAATATTTATTCTTGATTTTACCATATTTTTTTCCGGATTTTTATCTGGTTTAAAAATGACATAAAAATTATAAAAACAAAAAATCAAGGTATTCTATGTATATGGGATACCCCAAAAAAATCACTTTATACAATTGGTCGATTCTGGTTTTGATGTCTTCATGAAAGTTGTAGATCTCATCGAGATGAGCAACTTTTATGAAGAAACTTTTTCGATCCGAGGCCATTTGCTATTTATTTTACATTTTATATAATCTTTTATTTTCAGATTTTTGTGGTGCTGACACGTGGCAGCTCTTGGAGCCGCCATGTGTCAGCCATTTTGACTTATTTATTAATTCGTAAAAAAAATTAAAAACGCCCCCCACACATGCGAGGCACACGCCACCCAGGCACGTGCCAAGCACGTGCGCTGCCACCCCACTCTCCTTTGCGCCACGTGTCTCTTTCCTGGCTCCCTGATCTTGGCCGATCGGACGGCCAGGGCTCATATCCTACCTTCATCCGCCTTTCCCAATCAGGCATGCACCACCCCCGTGATCTCTGCCACGTATCTCGTGGTCAACCATCTCCGTATATCTCCCGGCCACCCGCCTTCGTGATTTCACCCCCAAATCTCGCCAACCGGCACCTCCTCCGTATATCTCGCGCCGCCTTCCATCTCCGGCTTTCCCGCTCTCCAACCCTATTTAAAAGCATCGTTGCACCCCTGACTCCCCCATCCGCCATAGACCCATAGCAGAGCTGCAGGAAGAAGCCCTTAGGCGGTTACAGTGCCCTCGACTTCTCCAGCCTCCTCACGCACGGCGCGATCCGAGGTGTTTCCCCTCGTTGCAGCGCCAGCTCCGCCCTTGCGCTAGCCCTGCTCCGATTCATCATCGAGCCCACATACCTTCAGGTATTCGATTAATCCTACTCCGCCCTTCTCATCTTCTTCACCTTCTCTCCGAACATTCCACTTCGACTCCATCATCATCCACATTCGTTCCGCTCCGCCTGGACATCACCATCCTCGACACCACTCACTAACCACCGCAACTTCGCTCGCCGTCAACACCTTGGCCGAGGAACTCCGCCAGCTTCGTCAACATTGATGCCTCACCGTACACCGCCTGCAACATCAGCCACTTCCGCCAAGCTCGCCTCCCCCAGCCGGGCAAAGCTCCTCCGCCTCGCCTTCGATGCCCGCTGGCCGTGTGTCGGCCAGACGACGACCGTACGGTCATCGAGCATCATTCCATCTTAAGCCGTTGGCGAAGCGCAACCCCCATCCGTTGGATCACATCAGATCAAGGCTCCATCAACGGTTCAGATCTTCCCCGAGTCTAAATCCGAGCCCATGCTAGCAGCCTTGGGTCAAGTCAAGGCACGGAAGCAAGCTACGTGGAGCACCGAACCTAACCTCACCGAGCCTGCCAATACACGTGAGCAACACGTGAGCCACTGGAGAATTGTAGAAGAAGACCCTGAACTCCTCCATATTGCGCCAGACCCCCCATCGAGCAGAGGGCGCGTGCCATGCACGTGCCCCTCTGGGATTTTTGCAGTGAACCCCCAAGGGTTTAGGTAATTACAACTAGGCCCCCCTGCATATTTTATCTATATTTATCTTATTACATATGCACTCATGTCTTTTTCCTTTATTTTAGACTTCTCCATGACACTATTTTAATTATCAAAAATTGGCATTTTGTTCCTCACTTAATTCTCTACATTTTGACACATTATGGATATTTTTGTGATTGATGGTTAATTAATGATTAATTATTTTGTGAAAATTTGCATATTTTGCCTAGTTTGTGCTCTTAAATTTGCCATTGATTAACCGTTGCTCTAAAAATTCCCGAAAAATCACATATTGTAGAGTTTATTGTGCTTGACATTGTGCCCAAAAAGAATTGCATTTGCATTCATAAATTGCTCTGTAAAAATCATTTTGCATATTTCAGCAATAGATTTTTAATAGGTATTAAATCTCACACTTTCGAGGTTTAGGATTTTTCTGAGATCTATCACCTACTGATAAATCTTAGATAATTTTATCCCCTGAAAATAAGTAGGTTTAATATTTATTATAATTAAATATTGAAATTCATTTTGTTTACATTTAAAAATTCATAAAAAATTCATATTGCATTTAAAAATTCCAAAAAAAATACATGCATTCATTTCATCATAATTTACATCGTGGCCAAGTTTCGTATTTTTGGATATCGTTTGAACGTAATTAACATTTTATTCCCTAAAATAGGCCAAAAATTGCATATTACATCCTTTATTGCATTAAAAAATTCCAAAAAAACCGCCTCGAAAACCGCACACGAATTTTGATAGACATAATTCTAGGTTGTTCCTTTGCCTCCTTGTGTTCGACCTTGAGACTTGCTCAAGTAAAATAAACATAAAACCACTCGATTAAAAATTGATTAAATTATTTTGTGGTTATTTCTTGACCGATTCCGATTGCCGCCTACAACGAAATGACAAATCATTATTTTTAAGCACGAACGATAAATACACAACATCTCTTTTTAACACAACAAATTTCGGGATCGTCAGATGGTGCCGTTGCTGGGGAGACAAACGGCTTAGTTTTGTGTTTTGAAAATTTTTGTTCGATTTTCCACATTTGGGTAGTCTGACCCCCGAATTTCTCATTGTAAATTCCATTTTTCCTGCATTTATTTTATTTTATTTTCAGCATTTATTTATCTTATTTTATTTTTTATTTATTTTTAAGTCACTCTCTTACATAAATCTCTCTTATTTTTCTTGCGAGGTACTCGGTGTACGTGGAGCGGTTTTTCAAGAAACCGAAGCATCTTCACCGACTTCTGAAAAGCCGCAGTTAAATTTAGACGAGTCGAGTCGTGAGAGAGCATAGAGTCTAGGTTTTTAATTTATGCAAATTTTAATTTCTATAATTAATTGCTCATTTATAGCGGTGTCCGTTTGGACTCTCGCGTGTGTAAAAAGACCTTGAACTATTCTTGTGGTGTGTTGTGGCTTGTTTCACTCTCCGATGAGGGTGGGGCCCCACTTGAGTGGCGACTAGGATATACCTGCACATACGGCTCTCAGAGCATTTATATGTTTGATTGTGTTCGTAGGATCTAAGGCCACACTGCACTTTAATTGAGACGCACATTAGATCGTTCAACTTAGCCAAATTTAACTCATTTCTTCCCCGCTAATAGAACTTTCTGATTAGGTGTGGTTTTTCATCGGCTTGCATTTTATATAGAATAATTTTTCAATTCTTGTATTGCATCCCACATGGATATTGCGAGGATTCACTGTAAGTCTTCTAACTGAGCATACATCATTGTTTTCGCGTGCATCGACTTTTCCCGAATTTCTCCCTCTTGATTTATCACATAATTTAAAGGAAATTGGGATTGGACGGTAGACGTATATATTTGTGCTCATTTAATTCTTCAGTGATCACCTAATTAAAATTGGGACTGCTAAATATAGCCGATCTTAATAACCCATAAAATCAAGAATTTTTACGGGAGAGTAACCCCGACATTGTTTGCTTTTATCTTGCAGTGAGGAGAGATACACATACTAGGATAGAGCCAAGCCAGGATTTTCATACTGACTACTGATTCTACCAACAACGATTAGCTACTTCTCAGTGAGGATCTAACGGGTAACCGGTAAACAGTCCGGATTTCCTTAGCAGAGTGGGTGGTTTAGAGGACACTGCGTAAGGCTCCGTCCTCAAGTAAAGGGTAGTCGTTCTACGGTCCTTACTTACTCCCATACTGGCTGAAAATAGGTGCAACTAGTCGTAAAAATTCGGGATAGTCGGTCGGGAAATACAGGAACCTAACAGCTCGTTTAAACGGCTTGCAAGATTTGAATTCTCACCAATAAAAACTGACAAGATAATTGGTCGAACTCTCACGGCCTTCACTGAGTGAGTTGGTGAAACAAACCCTTGTATTGTGTTTGGATTGTGCATAGAAACTAGATAATCAACGAATACCGCACACTTGTGCCTATATCATGAAACATAAACCTCTTGCTTATCATTTTGAATCGAGAATGGAAAATTGTGGTAATTCTCATTCAGACTCCGCGAACCCTTCTTTGACCGCCACAAATTTTCCAATCTCCGAAGGCACTCTTTCTCAGGACCACCTTGGGTTCATGGACACCCTTCCCGTGAATCCTCCTCTTATGATTCTTTCATCTTCCTGGAAGAAGGTCAAATCCATACCCTTTCTTTATCTCCTGATCACATCGAGGAAGACTTTCACCTCGATAACTCTGATTCTGAATCTTTCCATTCTATTGACTCCGATTTCTCCCATTCTGAAGGTGAAGAGAAGAAGAAGAAGATGCCGCCCAATTTGCCTCACAGGAAGGAACCAGAAGAAGGACATAATGAAGACCCAATACAGATGATTTTTGCAAGACTGGCTGCATCTGAGCAGCAACAACTATTAGTGAGGGAACAACTTAAGTAGATGAATGCTGGAGAAGAACCGCCAATGGAAGCAGCATACAATCTTGGGCAGTACGGAGTTAGAAATTACTTGCAGCCACCTCAGCCAGAGATTAACTATGAACTGAAGCCATACTTCCTGAGTCAACTACCCCAATTCCATGGTAATGCAACTGAAGAGCCATATGAATTCTTGCGAGACTTGGAGCTGATATGTTCTAATCTGAGGCACCCACAAGTCAGCCAGGACTACATTCGTCTCACTGCATTACCTTTCTCCTTGAAAGGGAAGGCAGATTACTGGGTGAAAAACTTAGGAGCGATTGTAACCACTTATGATAGGTTCAAGAACCTATTCTTAAAGAAATTCTACCCTTTGAGTCGGATTAACCAAATGAGGACCCGCATCACCAGTTGCTCTCAGATGCCTAATGAACCACTCTGTGAGGCTTGGGATATTTTTAAAGATCTGCTACAGAAGTGTCCCTGCCATGACCTGGATAACAACAACCTAGTTTAGTCACTCTACTCTGGCCTCAACTACGAGACTCAAGGGTTAGTTAGCGCTGCCTGCGGAGGCAATTACACATCACGTGGAGTTGAGACTGTCTAGAAGGTACTGGAGCAGATGACAGAGACAAGCCGCTCATAGATCGCCAGTAGAGAATACATGGATTCCCTGAATACTTTTCAAGCCAAAGAAGGAAAGCAAACGGTCGCAGAGATAGCAGAGGATTTGATTCCAAACATGAAAATCATCACCGATAAATTAACAGTGGTGAATCAAATTCATAAGCAGATGAACGACATCGACACAGGATTTCCCAATTCCCAAAGCAAATGGAGGATCTCACTGAGAAGGTATCCAAGATAGGGATGCCTATTGCACCTATGGTTCTGATCTATCATGTGCATCATGTCCAAGAGCAGCTAGGATCAGGACAACAACAACCATGGGTTCAGGACCAATCCTATGCCCAACCTTCCCAATAGTCACCTCCACCAGCCGAAACTGTCGAAGAAGCCCCACCTCTGACATTCGAAGTAAATGGTATTTGGTACACATAGGACACTACCCGACAGGGTAATATAGGGGACCGTCAGCAATATCAACGTCCGCCCACTTTCTATAATGCCGCATTTCCACCAGTTCCGCAACACACTCAGAACACTACATCATATCAGCATCCGAAGCAGCAGCAACAGTCATGCAACCGCCAGAACCAGCCTCAGCAATACTGTCAGCAATATCAAGCTCCAAAGCAATCAGCTCAATCATCCAACCCTTCAGAAGAACCAATAGATATACAAAGACAGATGGTTGAAGAGATTCGCAACTTCCGAAATGAGCTGCACGATCTACGGGTTGATGTTAATCGCTTGTCCCGTTGGAAGGATGAACAGACAGCCCCATCCACAACCATTCCCGCCCAAGTTCAAGCTAACCCCAATAGCTTGAACAAATCTCAATCGTCTCAACACAATGGCCAGGTATACTATTCAGATTTTTCCATATCTGAACATGAGATCCTTTCGTTTGACAATATCAATGCCATGTCACTCAAAAGTGGAAGGACCGTGGTCGTACCTGACCGGACAAGGGAATCGGACCATGAAGACTCGGAAGATCAACCGGAGGATACTTCTGAGAATGAAGAAGAAGAACGCCTGAAGATCCCAGCAAGAGAGAAGGGAAAAGCATCTATGGAGTCTGCAGAGGACCTTGAACCTCTAGTTGCTGCAAAAATACCTTTGTCACCTTTTCAGCAACCTGATTTTGATTATTATCAGAAACTCATGATTGTAATAAGAACTCCATTTCTAATAAAGATGCTTTTATTTATGATTCTGGCTCTCTATCTCCTATCTAAAATGCTTCCATTCCTTTCACCAATGCTCTTAAGAAAGGAAAACAAAAGAAAAACATTCAGGATGACCCAGTAATGGAAAGGTTCTGCCAGCAAAATATCACAGTCAAAGTACCCTTTGATCAGTATGTGGCTAGCAATCCAGCATTTCAGAAGTACTTGAAGGTGAAATGCACTCCCACCATGACTCGTACAAAGAAAACAAGTCAATTTATGGGGACTCATATCCTGACAGTTGCCACTACCAAATGTGTCAAAAATCATCATTTACCAAGAAAGAAAAGGGATATGGGTGCTCATTATGTGGAGAGTCACATTGGCGGCATTGCGTTCGCATACACACTTCTCGACAATGGTTCTTCCATAAATCTTCTACCCTTAGCCTTATATTACAGATTGGAGTTAGGTCCTCTCAAGAAATCATTATCTTTACTCCAATTTGGTGATAAATCCACTAAAAAACCTAAGGGAGAAGTGAAAAATGTTATCATCATGATCGAGGGTACGGAATACAAAGTAGACTTCACTGTCCTTGATATGGAGACCCCGAACCATGGGAAGGAATCACAAATCATTCTTGGAAGACCATTCTTAAGAACAGCCAAAGCTGTATTCGATTACGGCATCGGAATGATGAAGTTCCGCTCTCTAGACGGAGAAGTGGACTTGGAGATGAAACAAACAAAGTGGCAAAGACCAGACTCCGAATCTACCACTGAATATGCTGAAACCTCGGAATGCAATCTTATCAGCACTACTGGATCGTGGGACCAACTGCCAGACATTCAGATTGAAAGTACCACAACAGAAGAAGAAACAATGCACAGTGCAGTTTGCGAGATGTTGCCAAACATATCTAGTCACCCAGATTATTACACTCTTGATGACACAAAAATCCTTTCGGATTTTTCAGTCCCATCATCTTCGGGACAATCAAGAAATATCGATGACGAGTCGGACGCGGCTCTGGCCGAAATACCGCACTACTTTAGCGATCCGACTCACCTTTCTTTGGAATTGGTAGCTAGCACATCACAGTGTGAGCTCATCGCCAACTGACATTGAGCCAGATGCAAAGATCGTTCGACCAGATTTAATTGATGATTCAGATTTGCCAGAGCTGAAATCACTGACTCCCACACTAAAGTATGCATTTCTAAATGGACCCAAAGAAAAATTCCCTGTGATCATTAGCTCATTATTAACCATGGAACATGAATCTAGATTACTCGAAGTCCTTGAGCGAAATCGAAAAGCTATCGGTTGGATTGTGTCGGATCTCATAGGAATCAACCCTGCTCTCTGATCGCACCAAATTTATGTTGAGGATACCACAAGGCCTTCCCGTGAATTTCAGAGAAGGTTAAACCCCAATCTTCGGGAAATAGTTAAGAAAGAAATAGAGAAATGATGCAAAGCAGGATTTATATACCCCATTTCTGACTCTAAGTGGGTGGCCCCCCTTCATATCGTCCTGAAGAAGTCGGGAATCCAAATGGTCACCAACAAGGAGGGGGTAGAGATCGCGACCCGAGTACCCACGTCGTGGCGCATCTGTGTCGATTACAGGTGCTTGAATGCTACAACCAAGAGAGATTACTTTCTACTGCCATTTATTGATCAAATCTTGGAGAGACTTGCAGGGAAGGTATTCTTCTATTTTCTTGATGGGTACTCCAGCCACAATCAAGTAGCTATCGCTCCCAAGGATCAGGAAAAGACCACGTTCACATGTCCCTTCGGTACCTACGCATTCAAGCGCATGCCATTCAGGCTTTGTAATGCCCCAGGCACATTTCAGCGGTGCATGATTGCCGTATTTGTCGAAATTGTTAGTGATTTCCTGGAGGTCTTCATGGATGACTTCTCGGTTCATGGTGATTCATTTGATATATGTTTAGCGCACTTGGACCGAGTCTTCCAGAGATGCAGGGAGGTTAATTTGGTACTCTCCTAGGAGAAAAGCCACTTTATGGTGACTGAGGGTATCGTGTTGGGGCATGTCATCTCCAAGAAGGGAATGGAGGTCGGCCCAGCCAAGGTAGATGTGATCAAGAAACTTGAGCCACCAACCAACGTCAAGTCAGTGAGGTCGTTCTTAGGGCATGTTGGATTTTATCGAAGGTGTATCCCAGATTTTTCAAAGATCGCTCGCCCATTGACTGAGCTCTTAGGAAAAGACACCGAGTTTATTGTAAATCATAGATGTCTAGAGGCCTTCGAGCTCTTGAAAAAGAAAATATGTGAATCGTCGATATAACAAGCTCCCGACTAGTCTCTTCCCTTCGAGATCAAGACTGATGCATCGGATTTTGCTGTCGGAGTGGTACTTGGACAAAGAAGAGATGAAATTCCTTATGCGATTCACTACGCGAGCAAAGTGTTGGATCCTGCATAGAGAAATTATATAATGACTTAAAAGGAAATGCTCGCGGTTGTTTGGGCCCTTGAAAAATTCAGATCATACATATTGGACTCCAAGGTTACAATCTTCACAGATCACACGACAATTAGATATCTTATGGGTAAGAGGGATGCCAAGGCACATCTTTTGAGATGGATCTTGTTAATCTAGGAATTTAATTTGGAGATCCAGGATAAACCTGGAATAAAGAATGTTTTTGCTGATCACCTTTCCCGAATTGAGCAAAACGATTATCCTGACACTGGACCAATTAGGGAGACTTTTCCAGATGAATCAATTTGCGTTATTGATTCAACCCCATGGTATTCCAACATTGTGAACTATCTTGTCTCCAAGAAAGTTCCCTTTGGTTGGATCAAGAGAACGATTGATCGATTGAAGTTAGATTCGAGAAAATACCATTGGGATGACCCTTTCCTTTTCTATGAAGGACCAGATTGTGTCTGGCGAAGATGTATTCCTCAGGAGGAATATCAGAGTGTCCTCACACATTGTCATTCTCTCGAGGCTGGAGGACACCGTTCGGGAAAGAGAACCGTGCACAAGGTACTCCAATGTGGATTTTACTGGCGGACCTTATTTCAGGATGCTAATGAATTTGTACGGTCATTGCCCGATTTGCCAAAGGATGGGAGGGACGGTTGGTTATAGAGATGAAATGCCCATGCAACCAATGATTTTCTGTGATGTTTTCGATGCATGGGGGATTGATTTTATGGGTCCCTTTCCCAACAGCAATGGATTTGAGTACATCTTGTTAGCGGTTGATTATTTATCAAGATGGGTAGAGGTTATTCCAACCTGAAGAGACGATAGCAAAACCGTCTGTAAGTTTATCAAGGATAATATCATTGCAAGATTCGGGGTACCAAAAGTCTTGATTTCTGATGGAGGTAGCCACTTTGTGAATAAAGAAATGAGATCTTTGGCTAAGGAATATAAACTCGAGCATAGAATAGCCAACCCATATCATCCACAATCTAATGGCAAGGTAGAGGTGTCTAATAGAGAGGTTAAGGGTATTCTTCAGAAGTTGGTTCGTCCAGATAGGAAGAACTGGTCGAAACTGTTGGACCATGTTCTGTGGGCTTATAGGACAACCTATAAGACTCCACTCGGTACTTCACCTTTTAGGATGATCTATGGCAAGCCATGCCATCTACCTACAGAATTGATTCACAAATCAGAATGGGCGATCAAAAAGTTGAATTGGAGTTGTCACCTTGGGAAATTATGCCACGACTTAAATCTAAACGAGCTAATTGAAATCCGAAACCGAGCATACGACAATAGTGTAATCTATAAAGACAAGGTCAAGAGATGGCATGATAGACACATTCGAGATAAAACCTTTGTCCCTAGACAGAAAGTGTGGTTGTTTAATGCTCGGTTGAAGATTTTTCATGGGAAACTAAAATCAAAATGGACGGGTCCCTACATTGTCATCGATGTGCATACCAATGGAAGCATGGATATTGCTGAACTCAAAGATGATGCACAACCTTTATCAGTAAATGGACAATTGCTGAAGCCATATATTGAATCACCCAAAGAGCAGACAGTTCAAGTTGAGGTCATCTACTTCACACAGAGCGAGGACATTGAAGATTCATCAGATCAGTCCCACCCTTCCCCCCGACCACATCGATCTCCTTGTACATCTTCTTCCTCTACTTAGGCCAAAGACTAAGTATAGGGGGGGCGATGCCATCTGTTCATACCATTCTTCTCCTATCTCCCGATCGCTCCATTTCCACCTTTCTCTTATACTTAGGCTGACCAGAGCCTAAGTATAGGGGGAACCGACGCCCACCTGTATATACTCTCTTCATCCACATATCCCGACCGCTTCATTTTTTCTGCTCTTCTTCTATACTTAGACTGGTCACAGTCTGAGTATAGGGGGGCGGTTCTGTAAATCTTGTTCTTTTTCTTTTCCTTTTTCACTCTCTTACGCTTAGCCCGAGCTATGTCTTCTTTACGCTTCTTGTGCTCTGAGGACACATCACTCGCTAAGTATAGGGGGTCTGTATATATACTTCGTATATATTTTACCCATATCTCGTACTTGCACGTAAGTCTATATGTATTTACAGGGTGGGTAATTAATTCAAAAAAACGAGAGAAAAGAAAAAAAGTTTTGCTACTAACACTGACTATGCCCAAATTTTTTGAAAAAAAACGGCTTCTTATTTTTTTTTGCATTAAAAAAAAACCAAAATTCCCTTGCATAAAAAAACAATAAAAAATATGTGTCTGCATTTCACACACCTGCACTTCATCAGCATCGCATTCATTTGCATCTGTGAAAAGTCATTGGGTTCTGAACCGAGTTGTGAGCAGAAATCGAGAGTGGCCTGGACTTGACCTTAATCCACCTAATTTTCAGAGGAACTTCACCGAGAAATAGGATTTTAGAAGCTTCGGGTCTCTGACTTAATTCTTTGACTTCCACATGACAATGTGCAACGTTTGACTCTTAATGTCTAACCCGGTCTCTTCATTCTGGGTACAACTCTAGAATAGGGAATTAATTTGTACTCTCGCACTATGCACTTAGCTCAACTCAGACAGGGTGTTGGAAGACTGTGTGAGTTTCTTTTCTGGTAGCGTGGAAATCTAAAGACCAGAGTATGGGTTGGAATAAAGCTTCGGAAAAGGGATTGACGGCTGGGCACAATTTTTCTAAGACCCCAAAAAATGTACGGAAACAAAAAGATTCTATATCCGTAGGGCACAACAAGATCCAAGCAGAACCACCAAAAATTCCAAATACAACGAAGCATTCTACCAAATAAATATCTGACCAAAAAGTTTCACGCTTCAAGAAACCTGCAGATCTTGGTGGAGACTCAGCTACACTGGCCATCTTCAATAGGAGAGGTGACTACACTGGCCACCCTTCAGTTCTTTTCCCCTTCTTCTAAATTCTCCCCCAATTCGATTGTGAACACAACACGACAGACCTTAGAAGGAAATACCTGACTCTCCGAGGACGAGTTACTGGAGAGGAGAGGAGAATGATAGTCCGGCATTCTGGATGGGAAGAGCTAAAACCTTTCACACACATGAGTCGATTGTTCAATGTTCATAGGGTATACTTTGAGAAGATGATTGATCTAAGATGACTTCTGAGCCGAAACTGTATCAATGATGAGTAGAACTTGAAGGCTGTTGATTTTAAAATTCTAAGTCTCACAGAAGTTCCGACACACAAATAATCCAAAGGTAGAGTTTAGTTTCACTTTCACCTTCAGGTCATGGTCTTAGTATGGAACCCAATCTCATTTCACCTCATGGCATTTCTTTTTGATGCTCAGGGACGAGCATGGTTTAAGTATAGGGGGATGATGAATCTCAGATTCATCACTCTAAATCTCATTAATTAAGCTCACATCCCTCAAAATCAACGGCATTTCTGCATCTATTCTGCATAATTAGCATTCATGCATGTTTTCATAAGAATTGCATTTCAAAACTAATTTATGCACAAAATAAAAAGCCAAAAATCCGAGCCAAAAATTGACCTGTAAATAGCCTAACTTCAAAGATTTTTAACTCAATCATGCTAACTCTGAATAACCCGAAACCACCTCCACTGTATACATATCACTAACACAAAATAAACAAAAAATACAAAAAAATCACTAACCCAAATAAGTGGACCAAAAACCCAAACCCTAGTTTCAGGATTTCCAGACTAAAACCTCATATCTTCCCCATCCAGTGTCCTTTTTAATCCTACTTACTTTTGAACTAATGTACATTCAATTACCTTCAAAACAAGACCAAGGTCAAGTGAATTAGAGCTCATATGTGAAAGTTGGGTTTTGGGCCTCTTTTGTACATTTGGTATTTTAGCCGATTTTGACCTATTATTTTATGTACATAATTAACCTATTTTAATTTGTTTCTTTTTCGTTTCTCTTCTTTGATAAAAGTCTTATAAAAATGCATAAAAATCCAAATCCAAACTAAGCTTGTAATCAAAGAAACAATTTGAGTCCGAGTCTTCATTAACCTCCTGTACAAAATTGGTCCTTTTCATATTTTATTTCTTCTTTTTCTCAATTAATAAAAAAATCCAAAAAAATTAAATTAGTGTGTAAATATTTATTCTTGATTTTATCATACTTTTTCTGGATTTTTATCTGGTTTAAAAATGACATAAAAATTATAAAACCCAAAAATCAAGGTATTCTGTGTATATGGGATACCCCAAAAAAATCACTTTGTACAATTGATCGATTCTGGTTTTGATGTCCTCATATTGTAGATCTCATAGAGACGGGCAACTTTTGTGAAGAAACTTTTTCGATCCGAGGCCATTTTCTATTTATTTTGCATTTTATAAAATCTTTTATTTTCAGATTTTTGTGATGCTGACACGTGGCAACTCCTGGAGCCGCCACGTATCAGCCATTTTTGGCTTATTTATTAATTCATTTTTATAAAAAAATAAAAAATGCCCCCCACACGTGCGAGGCACGTGCCACCCTGGCATGTGCCAAGCACGTGCGCTGCCGCCCCACTCTCCTTTGCGCCACGTGTCTCTTTCCTGGCCACCCGATCTCGGCCGATCGGACGGCCATGGCTCATCTCCTACCTCCGTCCGCCTTTCCCAATCAGGCGCGCGCCTCCCCCGTGATCTCCGCTGCGTATCTCGTGGCCAACCATCTCCGTATATCTCGCGACCACCCGCCTCCGCGATTTCACCCCCAAATCTCGCCAACCACCGCCTCCTCCGCATATCTCGCGCCGCCTTCCATCTCCGGCTTTCCCTCTCTCCAGCCCTATTTAAAAGCACCGCTGCACCCCCGACTCCCCCATCTGTCGTAGACCCACAACAGAGCTGTAGGAAGAAGCCCTTCGGCGGTGACAACGCCCTCAACTTCTCCAGCCTCCTCACGCACGGTGCGATCCGAGGTGTTTCACCTCATTGCAGCGCCAGCTCCACCCTTGCGCTAGCCCTGCTCTGATTCATCGTCGAGCCCACGTACCTTCTGGTATTCAATCAATCCTACTCTGCCCTTCTCATCTTCTTTACCTTCTCTCCGATCATTTCACTTCGACTCCATCATCATCCACGTTCGTTCCACTTCGCCTGGACATTGCCATCCTTGACACCATTCACTAACCACCGCAACTTCGCTCGCTGTCAACACCTTGGCCGAGGAGCTCCTCCAGCTCCGTCGACACCGACGCCTCACCACACACCGCATGCAGCGTCAGCCACCTCCGCCAAGCTCGCCTCGCCCCAGCCGGGCAAAGCTCCTCTGCCTCGCCTTCGACACCCGCTGGCCGTGTGTCGGCCAGACGACGACCGTACGATCATCAAGCACCATTCCATCTTAGCCGTTGGCGAAGCACAACCCCCATCCATTGGATCACATCAGATCAAGGCTCCAGCGACGGTTCAGATCTTCATCGAGCCTACATCTGAGCCAATCCCCACGCCAACAGCCTCGGGTCAAGCCGAGGCACGGAAGCAAGCCACGTGGAGTACCGAACCTGACCTCACCGAGCCTGCCAGTACATGTGAGCAGCACGTGAGCCACTGGAGAATTGCAGAAGAAGACCCTGAACACCTCCATATTGCGCCAGACCTCCTGCCGAGCAGAGGGCGCATGCCACGTACGTGCCCCTCTGGGATTTTTGCAGTGAACCCCCAAGGGTTTAGGTAGTTACAACTATGTCCCCCTGCATATTTTATCTATATTTATCTTATTGCATCTGTACCCCTGTCTTTCTCCTTCATTTTAGACATCTCCATGACACTATTATAATTATCAAAAATTGGCATTTTGTTTCTCACTTAATTCTCTACATTTTGGCACATTGTGTATATTTTTGTGATCGATGGTTAATTAATGATTAATTGTTTTGTGAAAATTTGCGTATTTTGCCTAGTTTGTGCTCTTAAATTTGCCATTGATTAACCGTTGCTCTAAAAATCCCCGAAAAATCACATATTGTAGAGTTTATTGTGCTTGACATTGCCCAAAAAGAATTGCATTTGCATGCATAAATTACTCTGTAAAAATTATTTTGCATATTTTAGTATTTGATTTTTAATATGTATTAAATCTCACACTTTCGAGGTTTAGGATTTTTCTGAGATCCATCACCTAGTGATAAATCTTAGATAATTTTATCCCCTAAAAATAAGTAGGTTTAATATTTATTATAATTAAATGTTGAAATTCATTTTGTTTGCATTTAAAAATTCATAAAAAGTTCATATTGCATCCAAAAATTCCAAAAAAATTACATTGCATTCATTTCATCATAATTTACATCGTGGCCAAGGTTTCGTATTTTTCGGACATCGTTTGAATGTAATTGACATTTTAGTCCCTAAAATAGGCCAAAAATGCATATTGCATCCTTTATTGCATTAAAAAATGTCAAAAAATGCCTCAAAAACCGCACACAAATTTTGATAGACATAATTCTAGGTTGTTCCTTTGCCTCCTTGTGTTCGACCTTGGGACTTGGCCAAGTAAAATAAACATAAAACCACTCGATTAAAAATTGATTAAATTAATTTGTGGTTATTTCTTGACCGATTCCGATTGTCGCCTACAATGAAATAACAAATCATTATTTTTAAGCACGAACGATAAAACACAACATCTCTTTTTGACACAGCGAATTCCGGGATCGTCAACCACGAAGGGGGGGGGGATAGTGTCTGGCATCGATGTATTCCTCAAGAGGAGCGTCGCAACATCCTCATATATTGACACAAGCTTGAGGTAGGAAGACATCACTCTGGGAGATGGACAACACAAAAGGTGCTCCAATTCGGCCTTTTGTGGCCAACACTCTTCATGGATTCAGATGAATTCGTGAAGCGGTGTACTAACTGTCAGAGGATGGGTAGTTGCAGTCATAAAGACATGATGCTGATGCAGCCCATTCACTTCTGCGAAGTTTTTGACGCATGGGGCATCATTTTTATGGGCCCATTATCTAAGAGTCAACGATTTGAGTACATTTTGTTGGTTGTGGATTATGTGAGTCGTTGGGTTGAGGCCATCCCCGCCCGAGCCACTGATGTGAGGACTTTTTGCATATTTTTGAGGAAGAATATCATATCATAATTCAGGGTTCCTGGATTCTTGAATTCTGACAAGGGACTCATTTTATCAACGATAAGGTAAGGGCCTTTGTTAACGAGTTAAGCATAGACCATAGAGTTTCTACTCCATATCATCCATAGATGAATGGTCTTGTTGAGGTTTTGAATCGGGAGATCAAGACGGTATTGTAGAAGGTTGTACGCCTAGACTAGAAGGATCGGTCACAGCTTTTGGACTCGGTCTTGTGGGCCTATAGGACATCCTACAAGACACCTTTGGGTACATTTTCATTTCTACTCATTTATGGCAAGCCATGCCACTTACCTGTTGAGATTAAGAACAAGTCAATATGGGCAGTCACAGAGAGATTATTGAATCCAGAGAGTGTAGGAGATTAGAGGAGAGCAGAGTTGGCAGCCCTGGAGGAGCTTAGAGATACAATATAAGGACCGATTGAAGATATGGCATGATTCTCACATCATCAATAAGCAGTTTGAGCTGAATCAGGGAGTATGGTTATTTGATCTAGATGGTGATTATATTCAGGGAAATTGCAGAGCAAATGGAAAGGTCCATATTTGATCAGAAAGGTGCACAACAACGGTAGTATTGATATATCTGAGTTGTCTTCTGAGTCCACCTTTCAAGTCAACGGTCAACACCTGAAGCCTTTTCTTGATCATGACTCGTTAACCCTTGATGTTGCTCCTATTCATTTTGTATGATAAGTGTTCTTTGATTCTCACCTTCTGCGTCTCATACTTGATTTGCACCTTTGTTCCGCCTCTTTATATATCCGTTTTCTTTTATGTTCATTCATTCTTCCGTTCTGTTTAACACCCCAGGTCTCGCTTAGGATTCTTGCTATACTTAGGATACGCTTCATCTTAAGTATAGAGGGGTGTTGAATTTCTGTTGTTCACATTTCTTTCTTTTCTACTCTATAACCTCCGTTTTATTGCCTATACTCAGGGACATTCGACCTTAAGTATAGGGGAGGTAATATCTGCTTTTCATTTCTTTGATTGTTCTCTCACTTGTCCATATCCTATTGATATTCTCTTCTATACTTAGGGATCTTTTACCCTAAGTATAGGGAGGACAAGTCGAGTTGTTGATTTAATGTACATTCTCTTCCTCGGTTTTCCCTTTTGTACAGGTTTTCTATACTTAGGATTACTTGGTCCTAAGTATAGGGGGATCACCGACTTCTATTCAATTCATTCCTACATTTTTTTGAGTCATTGTAATATAGGATTCTTTTCACTTTTCTATACTCATCACGAGTTATGTCTTCCTTTGTCACTCTCTGATCACTCTGAGGACATCATTCGAGCTAAGTATAGGGGGTGTCATATATATTGTATATATACTTTAACCATAACTCGTACTTTTGGATTAATAACATGTCTATTATTTATAAAATTGGGATAAAAATGCTTTGAAAAATGTTTGCAAAAATGTGTTTAATTTTTTTTGTAAAAAGATTTGCAAAAACTTTTTATAAAAATGTTTGTAAAAACCTTTGTAAAATTATTTTTGTATTTTTTTGTAAAAGTGTTTTTAAAATGTTTTCTTTGTAAATTGTTCGCAAATTATTTTATGTATCAAAATTATGTATATGGTATAAATGTTTGTAAAATGTGTGAAAGCAAAATATTTACAAAAACCTTTTTGAAAAATTGTTTGTAAAGTGATTTGTAAAATTGTTTGTAAAACTAGTTTTGAAAAAGATTTTTAAAATGTTTTGAAAAAAATTTCTAAAATGGTTGTAAAATATTTTGTAACATGGGTTATAAATTTTGGATATATAAATTATTCGTATATAGGTGTTGTAAGTCATTTGTAAATAAAACCTATACTTATTTGTAAACATGTATATATAATTCTTGTATATAAAATCCCTTAATAAGATTTGTAATCCACATGTAAAAATTGTGTATAAAAATTGTGTAAATAAAACCCTTGTAAATATATACATATTTTTTAAAATATTTGTAAAAACATTCTTTCTTTTCTTTCCTATTAAAAATACCATAAAAATTGAAAAAGATAAAATCCATAAAAATTTGTAAAAAAAACTTTGAAAAACTTTTCAAAAAGATTTTGTATTTTAACTTCCTTTCTTTTCAAATGTTTTGTAAAAACATTTTGTTGCATGTGCATTAGTATTTTTCAGAATACTATTGACATTTAAACTAGTCTGGAATAAAAATTGAAGAACGGAGCTTGGTTAAGACCTTAATCCACTTAATTTCAGAGGAACCTTATAGGAACTGGAGTTGAGACTTTTCAAGGCCTACTGACTTAACTCTTTGAGTCCAAAAGACTATTTTCACATGTCATCTTGATTGGTCTAAGTAGAACGCTTAACAATGCATGCATAATTCTTCTAGATAATGGCTTAACTTGGACAAGCACTCTACACGTAGCTCTTCATGGATGAGGTGGTGAGGGGGTAGAATCTTTTTTTCTTGTGATAGCACACGGTGTGTAACAACTAGTTGGAACATCTGTGTTCCTCTAGAGAGAGTAGTGCATCTCAACCTGGTCTAGTAACATTGAGGTCTAATGACAGGATGCCATGAGTTGCAATAATGCTTCAAAAGAGGGATAGTCTACCGGATCAAGAAGAATAACTCCTTATGTGCATGCTGCACTTTGTAGATATGTTGTATATATGTCATAAAAAATGCAAAAACTCTAAAAAAGGGGACAAACCTTATTGAAAAGTAAATGTCTGCCGGAGTGTATATAGTGAATAAGCAAAGCTTATGTGATACATTGTATCATATCATCTAAGCTTGCAGCTGGAGACTTGGCTACACTAGTCAAGCTCCAAGAGATATGTGTCTACATTGGCCACGGTCCTTCTCTTCTTTCCCCCTCTTCTTGAGCTGGTTGCACTTAAACTTAGAAGGAAATACCCCACTCCTCGAGGAAAGAGTTGCTAGATCAAGGGACTATAGTTAACTTGTTGAAGGAGGCTACTTCTTTGCTATTTCTGAGATGGGGAGCTATATATCACTTACACAGTACAAGAAAAGATTCATAGTCATAAGAGTTTGCGTATGTATACTTGTTCTGACCTGACTGTTGAGGCGACCTGAATAGGAGTCTTATGGAACTTAGAGTATGTTAGGTCTTAAATCCATTTCCCAATAAGATTCTGCCAAACTAATAATCCAAAGGTCTGACCGAGCTCCATACTCTAATTTTATGAAGATAAGTTTAATAATCAATATTGTTCTAAGTTCTTTGATTTTTCTTTTCTTTATTTTCTTTTTCACTTCTTTTTCAAATAAGTGTTTGTTAGGGAACTAGAAAAGGTAAAGTATAAGGGAATAATGAATCCATGCTTCACATCCTTTTTTCTTGCATTTTAGCAAAATTTCCTTTTGAAAATACCTGTAAATATATATATCAATTACTATACATTAGCATTGTGCATGCATTTGTCAATATTGTGTAATTAACACTTATTTATCCAAAATAAAAGAATAAGAAGCAAAGAAAAGGAAAGAAAATAAAATAAAAGAAGGCTGTGATTATGCAATAAGTATAGACTGACCTAAACCCTGAGAGAAGGTCAAACATTGGCCTGATCGACACAGAATAAAGTAGGGAGAGAAAGGGTCCTTATTCATTGTATATATTCATCACTACTCATCATTTATGTATCCTTCACCTATTTTTATTACTAAATAAAATTATCTCAAAATAATTTAATTTTCTTAATAAAGTTTGTAAATAAAAATGTGATGTAAATAATAAAAATAATTGCAAAAATTAGATTTTGTTCAATTGTACAATACATATACCTGTATATATATTCCTTTTGCAAAAAATTATATATATTGTATTTTTAAACGCTTGCATATACTCCTAATAATCAAAGAAAATTAAAATAAATTACATAAAATACAAAATAAAATAAAAATAAAATCAATTCTTCATTGAACAAAAAACCAATAATGTATATATTGTACATAAACCTAATTTATTAACACTTGTAATTAACTTGTAAAAATCCAAAAAAATATTTTTATACTCTTTATATTATTTTGTAAATAAGTAAAATATAAAATTTACTATATTTTTGTAAAAATAATAAAATAAAAATACATGTATATAAGACATAGGTGTATGATACATATACATATTAAGGCATATTGTATATAATATTGTATATACATTATTAAAATTATTAAAAATCACAGAAAAATAGTTTGTAAAATAAAAAATTCATTTTATTCATTTTTTATTTTAAGGCTATTTACTATTTTTTATTAATTATTCTTTGATTTTTCTAAATGCTATTTTTTTATCGGTCGACCTGGGTCCACCTTCCCACCTTCTAGGGTCCGACCACCCAACCCTTCACTGGCCCCATTTTCTTCCTATTTTTCTGTGTGGATCCATCCAACTCTTCCCTTAGATAGTGGACCCTGATGCTCCATGATGATCCGTGATCCTCGTGGATCCCTAGGAGGTTCTGAATCCCCCTAGGATTGTGTGAACTTTCCTGATCCTTCTAGATGTCCGAGGTACCCTATAAATGTTCTCTTCCACCTCCTCTGTACCCTAGCTCGTTCTTCACACCTCTCCTCCTCCATTTGAGTGTTCAGGATAGTGTCAGGATCCTCCAGCTTCCATTTGGAGCTCGGATTGGTGCCTAGTCGATCGCAGCTCGATCGTGGCAGGAGCTCTCCACCGCGAATAGCCTCCTCGACCTTCCATAGTTGGGTTGGGGCAATCACCCTGCCGTTCACTCCATCCTGCTTCACCTTCTCATCTCCGATCATAAGGTAGCCTTCTGCCTTTTCTGTTTGTTGTCCTTTTCAATTCATTCATCTTTATCGCCGTCCATTCTTTATTCTTCGACCATCAAGCTCGGAGCTCCATTCCCACATCCATCCATTCAGATCGATCTACCATATCGTCGAGCGCCTTTCCTCGTGACCTGACCCCCTTAGGCTCGATCTTTCGATCGAGATTGAGATCGGACTTCCCTCCTTCATCCTTGTAGGAAGTCGATCATCATCCCCCTCCGCTTATTTGGCTTTTATCTCAAAATAATCATGGCCAAGGTTGTGCCCCCAAGCTACGAATACCCTTGTAGGTGTTGGTATATGCAAGAGCACCAAATTAGAAAGCAACAGAGGTGGCAAAGCTACTCCCATTGAGCAACCTTCCAGATCTCCATCGAGCACTCTGATCGACCATTCAAGCATCCCAGATAACATAGCTACACTCTAGCAAGGTGATGTGCCTCTCAGTAAGCCAATCAATGCCTTGGATCACCAGATACTCTTGATCGATGTTCACCCAGCTCCACCTTCTTCGAATTCTTCCAACAACTCTCTTTCTCGTCGGATGAGGAGCCTATGCACCCATATTTGATCTAAAACGTACGAGCATACCCAAATACCAGCGCTCAGATCAGGTCTAGGTCAGATCTGACCGTACGTCATGTCTTTCTGCTTTGACCATTAGATATACGCCACCACCTCCATCTGACCGCACATTTGCCACATTCTTTGAGCCATCAAATCTGCCGAGCAATGGTCCATCAGGGTCGTACGACATAGGGTCCACGAGCGCATGTCACGTGTCTGCAGAGTATATTTAACTTTCATCCTTCTGTTTTTTTTCATTTTCGTTTAGTCCAATAAATGTAATATTTAGCTTTGAACATTTGCAGTAAGGACCTTATATTTTCTTTATTTGCATTTTAGTACAGTCGAGTCAAAGTCACGTGTGGCTTCATGTGTTTTTCTGGGATATTTGCAAACATTACCCCATTCTTTTATGTGCTACTGAATATGTGAAAGTTTTCTGGAAATTACATTTATGCCCTTGTAAATGCTGGATCATGTGTTGTGCATGATTTCTCAAGATTAATTGGACTAGGGACCTTTGTAGTATTATTGAGTGTTATTATTAGGCCCTTGGAACTTAAATTTGTGCATCTAGGTCCTCTGTGCACTGTCATTTTTG
The DNA here is from genome assembly GCA_037367405.1 of Ottelia alismoides. NCBI lineage: Eukaryota > Viridiplantae > Streptophyta > Magnoliopsida > Alismatales > Hydrocharitaceae > Ottelia > Ottelia alismoides. The sequence continues at coordinate 224,196 of JAZKJV010005286.1, forward strand.
TTCTCTTTTACTACTTGCAATAAATAGCAAAATAACTCTAAAAATTGCATAAAACTTAGGTTTAGTTTCTGCTAGCATTTTATTTAGGTGATATTTTTGTTTATCATTTTTCTTTTATTTGTTATTGTTAAAAATTCAGAAATAGTAGAAAAAAGTCCATGTTTGCCTTATAAAAATCATAAAAATTCGAATAATGCCTTAAAAATTTTAAAAAAAAATAGGATAGCCTTGTTTTGATTTATTTTATTTTCTATACCATTTTCATTTCATTTGCTTTTATAAAAAATTAAAAATTTGCGAAACCTTAAAAACACCATAAAAAATTATAAAATCTTGGAAAAATCTAAAAATTGTGTTCCTGGTCTCTGTTTATAGATACTTTTATATAGTTCTTAATATAATTGATTCCCATGATTTTTGAGCATATTTGGCATTTTTTAATTAAAAAAAACACTCCTGACTGTGCAATGTTTGGTTATTTTCTCACTTTTTGATTTTTATAGAATCCACAAAAAATTCAAAAAATCATACAAAAATATTTTTACTTTATTTTTCTTAGTATTTCTACCCTATTTGAAAAATACAAAAATAGTGTATATATGTCCTTTATTCTTTATCCTTATCTTCAAAAAGTAGAAATTTGCAAAATTAAAAACCACAAAAAAGAAAATAAAAATCATTTGATTCTCTTCAATTACCTACCTATTTTATCATAGTTCTCCTTGTGTTTGGCCATGGTCGCTATACCAGGTTAATAAAAGTAGCTTAGACCACTATTTTACTCGCTTGATTTGTTTGTGGTTGAATAAATTTTGCAATTTCGGCTTAGTTGATTTGGGTAACAATGACACTATAATTAATCAACTTAACCCGAGTTAGCGTAGCTGCTAATCACAATCATAAGTTATTTAATATAGCTACGTAAGCTGATGAGTCACTCTTTTCCCAAGAGACTATGCTAAGTCCTTTTATGACACTTGCATATCTCCTAGTAACGTGCTCACATCCAATGTGAATGTTGCATCTTATGCAACCAATACTCAATCTTGTTAAAGCAATTATTGTGTCTTTGACACTACAACTCAATAATCATTATAACCAGTATGTAATTTCTATTATCCTTATCAGAGTATCCTTATTCCCAGAGATCTCTATCTCCTAAGGCTAAGACCCAGTCTTAAGTCTTATAAAACATATATGCTTAAGATCTTTTAAATCACTATCTACAAAATCTTAAGTTCTTGATGATAAGACTTTGAGATCACTATCTCAAAAAACTTTTCATCTTTTGAAGATGTTTTATTACTACAATCAAGTGTTTTATCTTCATATAGGATTAATATCATTTTACTACTCCTACTGCATGGTAGACACCTGGCTTTTGTACATATAAAGCATACATTTAGCTTCCCAAAGCTGATGCACTAGGGCATATAGCTTTGGCATTCACATCCTCAACTCTTTAAGGTGTTATCACTTTAGATGGGTCAGAACCATATCTTAAGGGAAAGAAGCATTCCTTTGGAGTTCTCCCAAAATAGAATATGTCCAAAGTGTGCCACTAATGTGATGGTCCCAATGCCCTCTTCTCTTTGCTTCTGAACAACTTCCGAACTATGATCTAAGAGAGATCCTTGAGATCTCATCTCAAGGTATGTAACAATCAAATTATAAACACTTATTATTATCCGTATATCATTCCAAACGATTAGGATATCATCTACATTTAGCATGACGAGCACAATGAAACTCCCACTAAGCTTTACATGGTTCATCAAAATTCTATCAGAAATCATAACATTTATAATCTCATCGATCTAATATTCCAACTACAATAAGCTTTTTTGAGTCCGTAGATGGAGTTCTTTAGCTTGCACGCCTTGCTTCCTCAACCTTGATGCCCTAGGGCAACTTCATGTGAATATCCTCAGAGAGGTATTCATATAAGAATGCAATATTGACTTTCCTCTTGAAGATGTCATAGTCGAGTTATGTAGCTATATTTAGCAATATTATGATGGGTTTAAGCATGTTCACTGAAGAGAAAGTCTCATCGCAAGCGATGTCTTCTCTTTGGTGTGTAGCTCATGACTATGAGCCGTGCTTTGAAGGTCTCTACCTTCTCATCAGGTTCCCTCTTTCTCTTGAAGATATATTTACACCTTAACAGGTCTTACCCATATAGGTGGATCCTCGAGGGTCCATATACAACACTTGTATATGAAGTCTATATTAAACTTTATTGCTAACATCCATCTTTCCATGTCATGATCCTTAGAAAGCTTCATCATATGAAGTCAGATCATTATCAGAATTAACTGACACATGGAATCCATCCTCAAACTAATTTGAGGAGGTATGAGTGGTTCATATTTAGTTGTCCTTTCAGTTTCCAATTTTAGGAGCCTCATTATCTTCTCAAGATTCAATGAGTTCCTTTACTTCATTTTCATATTGATTCTCAAGAAAGTCATTATATAAGAATCACATTCTCAGATATGAAATCTTTTAAGAATTTATAGGTCACAGAGTAGGTATCCAGTACCATCCTTTATTTGCCTAAGGAAGAAGCAGTCTCTGGTGCTAGATTCCCGCTTACTTGCATCCATGACAAAGTTTTGGACCAAGCAACCCTAAATACTCAATAGGCTAGGTTTCAAACATAGCTTATGAGGACGTTCGGATTTAGATTTGTATGGAATCTTATTAAGGATATATAGTCGTCTCTACTATATATATACCTGGAAACTAAGAGGTAATTATGCCAACATTCATCATTGATCAAATCATGTCACACATGATCCAATTGTATGTACCTACAACTCTATTGAGTTTAGGTCTATTAGGAGGAGTGATATAGGAATGATATTTTTTCCATAAGGTATTCTTTAAATTCATCTAATATGTATTTTCTACCTAGATTAGATCAAATTTATTTTATATTTCTTTATACTTTGGTTCTAAACCAAAAAATGTGAAATCTTTGACATTTCAAAGGTTTTAAGGTAAAGGGTAGAAATCTCATATCACAAATAATCATCGAATGATATCGCATATCATTAATTTTATTATGATACAGATGATCCACATACATCAATATGTATGAGATCTTGAATACCTTGACATCTTACACCACCCTCAGAGAAGGGTACATTGGACATTTTTACTTTGAATACAATATTCACAAGTATGTAAGATTTGAATTTTTAGACATTCTAAAGTTTCATCTCTTACTAGTCTATTGATCTCATCAACAGACATGTGTCTAAGGCTTGATGCCAAATCATTATCAAATGATCTCCATCCTCCTATTGATTTTAAAAAGTTTAACTTTCAGTATTAGAAATGTTAATGAACCATTCATTAATATTATAATTTAGTAGAGTACTCCAGATATTAGATTACTATCTAAAATATATCCATCATAACTCTTTATGAGAGGTAGATCCTAGAATTCATGTTTATTTCCAATACTTAGGAATAAACTTTGAGTTTATTCTAATATCTAGGTCATAGAGACATTCTCTAAGACTAAGAGCTTTCCTACTGAAAATATGAAGTCTATCTATCCAATAGAGATTGTTGCAACAATTACATCAATATACATGTGGATGACTATTAAACCTTATGATTAAATTTTCTAGTCTTCTAAAAAATCATATGTAACCAATTACAAGTGTTGTTAGAAGAATTAGATACAATTGTTAGACTTTGATCTTATCTAATAAGTAAGTCGATTTCAATGATGATATGTAGATATATATTATTCTGATGCACTATTCGGATCCTTCTCTAAGGATCTTGGATAGTCCGAATAGTCATACTATCGATGCATCAATTTATTGCAGGATTGGCGTTAATCCAACTAGGATGTCATATGCATGGAAACCATAGTATAGTCAACTCTTTGACTTTTCTTCTAACTTAGGTTCGATCCATGCTTCCATTGTGCTCCCTTCATCTATAAACAACCATTGCTTAAGACAAAGGATCTCTTATGTTGAATTCAAAGGATTTCAATATAAGAGTATTTCATCATTTATACATGCTTCATTCAATTCATACAATACGAAAAATATTAAACTTCATGAATGACTTGAGTATAGAAAGTAGAATGATGACACTCATCGTATCTACAACCTTCTAAACTTTAAAAGATTTTGGTTCAGGTAGGTACTCAAACATTTTGAGTACATCATCTCTTATTGAGCAGCCATTCTGCATTATGCAGTAAACCATGTCATTCATGATTAAATGTTGAGAGCTACATACCAAAACATCTTCTTAGACTTTATAAGAAATATTTAACAATTACGATCATCATCGACATGATACTTCCAAAGCACACTCGATGAGAGATCAATACTATAGAGACACACAAACCCTATGTTGTTTTCCTATTATCTATTTAATTGTCATTCCTCGTTATTATGAGGAAACTTCCACATTGCAACCACACACATCATGTGTCCAACTGCAAGTACAATATATTGATCATGAATCCAATTCATGAGAATTTATTGGTTAATATTGAGTATAATTTTGAGTGGATTTAATGAGGATTATTTGAAATAAGATATTTGCATATATATTACTTTTATTTAGGAATTTTTATATCAAAGTTTTCTTGCCTTGTCAACACTGAAAGTTCATTCCCTTATTCAATTTCAATGTAAGAGATATACTTACCATTCTATCTCAAGCAAGATCTGAGATCGCCTTTCTTATCTTTGTTACATCCCAATAATATGGGAAACTATAAATCGGATAAAAATAAGCGGGAACTCATTCCGCCTTGCAAGTCCAACTTGCATATCCCAATTCGGTCTTTAACACCCGGGTCCAACACTCCTAAGGTGATGTTGACATATTGTTAATTGAACCAACCATTAATAGGAATAGCACTCGCTATGCACAATCCAATATCGCCCCAATAATATGAGCAACCGATGTTGTGGTCACTATGCATATGGCCTTGCTCTTTTGAGAAGCAAAGAGCCCAATACAGATGTACTTGTATGAAGGAGCTGTCACTTCGTACAAGCGTCTCCTACATACAATCCCTGGCGACGGAAGCCTTCGCCTTGACGGAAGGCCATGGATGCTACTTATGTGATCCTCCATATCCCATTCAAAATTTAGCTAATCATTATGAATCATGTTCACATGATTAATTCTTCCAAGGGAAATAATAACTCTTCATAATAGAGTGTTTAAATTGGATATAATTAATTCAATTATATTAGTCAGTTATTAATCTAATTTATCAACCAACAAATAATTTTGATTATTACTTGAACGATGGTATAACCTCAAAAATATGTATTATTCGAATTTTAATAATTAGAAAAATACATCATGATCGCTTCAAGAATTATCCTTTCCTTACCCGTTATCATGGCCAGTACCGACGAGAGTGGGACATGCCGCTCACGGAGCATCGTGCTACCCCAACGATCCCCGATTAGACATCCTATCACCTCAGACCAGGATAATACGACTTGATCATTTTTGTATTTGAGATGATAGTCGGTCTTTCAACCGAAGTTATACCATATAATATTCATAAATATTTTTGATTAATATTATAAAGAGAATTACTAAAAAAATCCTCTATCCTATTACTATGTTTGTGGGAATTGATGTAACCTATTGCAATCAAGATCAATCATCTTATCAATTTTGGTTAAGGAAATGTCATTCAAGGAAATAGTCATCATCATTAAATATTTCACAAATATTCATAAATAATTATTTTCAAAAATTAACCTTAATTTCCATTAATTTAATCGAATGACGATCACGGGTTCATGATCAAGTATGTAATTTCAAGCAGTGACCACACTTACTAAAATTAGCATAACTCAATCAAATAAAATCCAAATCACGGAAATTAAGTTTCTTTAATTTGCCAATTTGATTTATAACAGAATACAAGTGATGTTAACGCATTTCTAGGTGAATTAAAATCATAATTAGCTCTTTAATTACGTCAAGATTCGCCATCCCCGAAATAGTGGATACATGTTCACTAAAAAGATCATAACTTGAGAAAACGGAATCCAAATCACACAAAATTAAGTCCCATGATTTCCTTATTTAATGAATAATATAATCCAAATGATAGTTTAGAGTTTAAACACATTTAAACAAAATAAAAAATCAAACAAAATAGGATTGCGTGAATAAAATGCGATGAAACCTCACACAACAAAAAATACCAGTGTCATCTTAGGCTTATGGATCATATCCAAAACCTCCGACCTATGGCTCTGATATCACTTGAAGGATATGGGAAAATCCTCAAGCACATCATAGAAGTGTGGAGATCGCATCATATGCGATCGGGAGTGACTAGTCGTACTAGTTTCTCGAGGTAGTGGAACTTAAAATATTTAAAAATGATGAAACCACATGATCTGAGAACACTTCTTGGATCGTTTCATCTAAACCACCAATAGGTATTAAGATTACCTCTTGAAGAATGGTTGTGATCGAGTCTCTAAAGGAAGAATTCTCCTGTCTCATGTCTGATCCCATGGAGGAGACGCTTGCGAGCGCATTGATGAAATGTGTGCTCCTCGCAATCCATGTTGATGATCCAAGAGACAAATCTTCTGATCTCATCACACGAGATCCGATATATTCTTTACGAGCAAGGCGCACCAAAGGATATGGAGATCCACAAGTAGTCGAAGCGGGAGCACGATGGTGTAGCAGCGACGATGACGGCTCTCACTAGGGTACCAAGATAGACGACGATAATGAGAGAGAGAGTAGACATGTAGAGAGAGATGTTGTGTTTTCTAGTGTAAAATAAAAGGCTAGGGTTACCCTTCTATTTATACTACTTTGATGTCCATGGATCTAAATCCATGTGCTCACACAAATTCAATGGTTGATATTTATTTGTGCTTTCAATCAGTGGCCATGATTTTGTTGCACAAATATGCAACAATAATTTGTTGTCTTTAAAATAAATTTAATATATTGAAAATCAATCAATATATTTCAATTTAAATAAAAGCAAGAAACATATAATTAATTGGAAGGAGAGCAAGCCTCCTTCCATGTATAGGGTGGACGGCCACCAACTTGGAGAGCCTAAGTTGGTCGTCCACTCTATGTATGGAAAGGATGCCCCGTCATTCATATTTTGTTGGGATCTTATATCTCACATAATATTCCACATATGCAATAAATTTTGTTGCAAAATTATTTAGAAAATAATTCCAAATTATTTTGTGATAATTTTAATCATGCCATTGATAATTGTAAATCATATTCACACATTCAAAATAAAATGTAAATTGCATTTACAATTAATTGTTCAATGTGAATCCAATTCATATCAACCATTAATTCGTAAATACAAATTACAATTATCTCTCTCTAACATATTATAAATCACATTTATAATATCCATTAATAATATGGATAGATCCGCATCCTTGATAATTAAATCACATTTAATCATATCGGATGTCCATTCTCATGAGCCCAAATAATATGAATCACATTCACATTATATAGTAATTAAATCACATTTAATTGTCTATTTTGCTCAATGCTCGGATACATTATTAGCAATGGAATTATTCTTTAAGAGTAATGAACTTTTCTTCGTAGATACTTGGAGATAAGGATAGGGCGATTGTGCGTTCCACGTATAGTGACTTGGATATTGAGATCACATCCCAAATCCAGATCTCGGCGACCTCCCACAGATGCTTGATTAAATTAAGGCAGTAGATCTAATCTTCCCATTGCATCTGAATCATATCTAGATCAATGTCCAACATTTGGACTAGGATTAGATTACTTCTCTACTGAGAGGAGTCACTAAAATCCAGACCTGTTTCATCACTCCCTCGGAATGGAAGCGTCATGGTTATACAATCATTTATTGATCACATCACCCTCGGGTATTCTTATTATCAATACATCCTGCATATTAGAAGACCTAGAATAATCCTGAAGTTTTAGATCTATTTAGATTGTCTCCTTCAGGGTTTTATCATTAAATTTCTCATTTGATCATTGGGAGTCGGTATTGACCATATACTTCCAAAAGCACATATCATACCTAGGTATTGATCATATACTTTCCAAAAGTATATATATCAAACCCACAAATTCAGTCAAGCTTCCAAAGCAAGACGACTATGCACTGAATTTGAATCTCAATATCTCATGAGTGAGCTCATGTCTTCTGATTCATAAATGAACAAGTATGATCCCTTTGAGACATTGTATTACGCATATGCCCTTGTATGCACACCAGTGTGCCGGTGTATAGGCCCTGATTAGGCCATCAACCTATCGGTCTGCCAAATGTACATACTCAAACATATAGTAATACACATGTCTCCGGTCAGAGGATGCGTGCATATATCGTGATAGAATACAACATAGGTTTTCAATTATCTCTATCTCGTTAAGTCAACTCTTTGACCTAACTTATCTAACACCTCTGAATCTCTATTCCTATGCAAAGGACCTGCATCAAGAGGTTGGTTAGATATCGGCCCATTAGAGAAAGGATTGCCATCTCCTACTCAAGTTGGAGATACTCTCTTAATAATCATTTGACGGTGCTTGATGAGTCATCAATCTAACTCTTTATATATTCATCCAAGCACTAGCCTCTATGATTCAACATTTGAATCAACAGCTATATGATCATCAAGATAGCCTTGGTACATAACCCTAATTGTACTAAGGGATCTATTATGCAAATTAGTTATTCTTCATTTTTGATCAAGCAATGATATTTACAATACTATTTATTCCATAATGGCTCGTTGTGGGCTCATATGTCCAATACTCCACTCCCTCCTCATGTGACAAAGGAGGAACGGATCAAGGAGCGATGATGGCCGATCACCCATATGTCGACCCTTGGCCGACCAGCTAAGTCATGGCCCCTTCATGGTTGTTCGAGCTCCGAGGCTCGGTTGGCCACGTTGAGTAAAGACCTGAGCAGCAAACGTCGCTCCGCCCAAGCCCAACCTCCACCGGACCTCCGTCTCCGACCAGGTATGATCTTCTTCCTCTTTTTCTTTGATTTTCTAAAATTTTTCTCCCCGCATAAACTTAGATTCACCATCACATCACCACACCTCGACCTTTACCACACATCACTCATCTTCGCCGACCACTCCATTTGCCTTTTCCCTTCCTCCACAACCCCATCGACTCTAGTCCATCTCCTGTTCCAGAAGTGTAGGAGATCACACCACGAGCACCCCATTCATGCCTTGAAGCCTACCATTCACCTCTCCTTCGCTTTAGCTAGACCCCTCGTTAACCATCTGCAAGTCTCTTCATAAGCCATACTTTGGGTGGAACTCCATTCTAGAGCTCCGCCTCCGATGAGGTTTCATCGACAACCACCTAAAGCCATCAATGTGCCTCATCCGTACTCCGCCCTTCACCGCCCAAAGTCCGGCACCTTCCAAGACCATCAACACATAAGAAGGAGCGTGGTGGAGCTCTAGCAGACTTGCAGGAGCTCCAATCACATTGCGACCATCGCGGTGGAGGACTGTAGCGTAGATGTACATGTATCGTTGGATGGCACTGATGAATCTGCATTTCATCATCTTTATTCATTTATTTTAGCTTAAAATCCCTTATAAAACACATGTATATAAACTAACTCCATATTCTTACTAATTTGCATCTGGTGTAAATATTGTACACTTATTACCATTTTAACCTAAAATAAATAAATAAATAAAGGAAAAATAAAGAAAAGAAACAAAAAATAAGAAGAAGACTGTATATACGTAATAGATACAGGCTGAACTGAACCCCGAGAGAAGGTCAAGATTTGACCTGATTGACCAAGAATAAAGTAGGGGGAGATAGGGTCCTTAATCAAAAATCCAAAAACAAATATGTGTACAGCATATATTTGTATCTTACACTATTTTATGTGTACATAAATTGACCTCAAACAAAATAATATTTAAAAATGTGTCCTAAATAATAAAAATAATTGCATAATAAAATCATGTACAGAATAAAAACAACCGTACTTGGAAAAAGCCACTAAGCTATAATTGAAAGATCAATTCTGGCTCCATATGAACTTAAATTGAACCAAACTCACTTCCATTGTATTCTAAATTAAATTATCTTTAAAGTGGTTGTGATTTCATAATTTTTGGAGTTACGGTTGATAAGTTAGTTTTCTGGGGTGGTTTGTGCAATTTTACCATTTATTTGTACATATTTTATTTGTAAATATTTGTAGATATTTTAATAATTATTTAAAACAAAAATAAAAAAAATAAAAATTTTAAAACAAAAAAAACTAATTTCCTTATTTGACTATGTATATAATGTACTATGTGTATATAGTATAGTATATAGTTGCAATTCTTAAATAACCACCACAAAAATAAAAAAATAACATTTTGTATTCACTTTAATTGAGTGACGAAAATACAAAAAAAACTGTACATAATTTTAACTTTATCTCATTTCAAATTTCTTCTCTTATCTCTTATCATCATTCAAAATTTTTTAAAAAAGTTCATACTCCATTCTCTATCTATTATTAAGACTCTCTCTCCCTCATTTTCTCTTGATCAATCTTTGGTGAGAGGAGCCTTTTCCCCGAGAGCTATCTTGTCGCAGAGAGGTGCCTACCCTCCGAGCCATCCAGTGACAGCAAGTCGGCATTCGTTGAGGCGATCATTGTCTTTTCCGCTCCTAAGGTGAGATCCGTCATTTTCTTCTTATTTTTATCCTAGGATAATCGTAGTTTTATTTTTTTTGCATTTTTATTTCGTTGTCATTTTTTATCTAGATCTTAGATTCCATCACGATTTTTATCCACCTTTGATTTCGATTTTTATCCCATTTTCTTGATCCTATCGCTTCACGTTCTACCTACACGATCTCTCACCTCCGAGCATGCACGGTGGTCGGAGACTCGATTTCATCTGCCATTTTTCTCGGAACCACACCCGCTCACATATCTCGATTTTATTTTTTTCCAAGTCGTCATGCTCGTGTCCTCATTTGTTTATAAATAAAAAAATATTTCTTTTTGTTTCTTTCTATCATTTGTTTTGTAGGATAAATAAAAAACAAAAAAAAATAAATAAAATTATAAAAAAGTTTTCTTTTGTTATAGTTTTCTAAAAAACTAAAAAAATAAAAGTTTTTTATTTTTCCTTGTTTCTGTTTACATTTGAAAATACAAAAAATAAAAAAAAATAAAAAAAGAAGAAGTTATTGGCGGTAGCGCGAATGCCACCACCGGCCGCGCCTCCGCCAGCCCAACCGCGTATCCCGTGCGGCCGCCGCCTTCGCCTCCATCATGCCCAGCAACCGCGGCCCTCTGCCAGCACTGCATGTCAACCGCGCAGCCCCATCCCGACCACGACTGCCCCTTCACCGCGGCACAGTCGTGCCTCCTCGTCCCGCATCGCCGCTACTTAGAGCGGCCCTCCACCACCATCGCCCGTCAATCATCTGCTTGAAGACCGCCCACACCCTCCACCAGTCCTCACGCTGCCCATCGCACGCCACTCACACGACATCCCACATCGACCATCGCAACCGACCGCTGCTCGCCCAGCGTGCCAAGCGCCACTGTGCGCGATCACCACTCCATCGCCGTGAGCCGAGCTGCCACCGTTGTCACCGCTCAGGTCTCCTGGGCCAAGAACAAAGAAGAAGGGAGGCACCACTTCCCTGTTTGGGTTGAAGAATGACGAAACGAACAGAAAACCCTAGGGGAATTAAAAATTGGAAAAATTTTAATTTACCCCCTAAGGTTTTTGAAACTGTGTAAAGATCCGTTGTCCAGCCTATCGCGTGCTATGCACATGTCCTTTTTGGGTAAATTGTGGTATTTCCCTTGCATTCAATTTTTGTTATTTTTTTCGAAAGCAATACACTATTTGCAAACTAGTCCCTGAATTCCAGACCTTTATTTTGCTTGCTTTTCTTCTTGAAATAAATATTTTTATTGCTCAATAAATTCCCCAAAAATCATGCTATGCCTATGATGAGTGTATCTTTCGAGCATAAAATTTTTATTGCATTTTATTTTCATTTGATATTATCAAAATAAATAACAACATCATTTTCTCTTCCTGAAATTCAAAAATTCATAAAAATTTGAATATTGTTCCAATCATTCCAAAAAAATAGATTAATTTTATTTTATTGTCTTTTAATTCATGTCAAATTTTCATTCATTAATTCTTTTTAAAACCCAAAAAATGAAAAATATCAAAAATCTTAGAAAAATCACATAAAATTCTACAAAAATCCAAAATAATTTCCAGGAGTTTTGAGCACTTAAAATATTTTTAAGTTGCAAATTACTCCATGATGTGAACTGTTTATCATTTTTGCCACTATTTGATTTTTAGAAAAACACAAAAACATCTGAAAAATTCTCCAAAAATTCTCACAAAATTCAAATCCTTTAAAACCCAAAAAAAATTGTCTGAATTTTTCTGATATTTCTGACTATTTTGGAAAATACAAAAAGAGTGTGGTGTACATATTTCTTCACTTCTGCATATCTTTCCTTTTTTTGAAAATAAAAAAATGCAAAAATAAAATTACTAAAAATTTGAAAATCAGGAAAAAATAGAAATTAAAAAATTAAAAAGATTAAAAAGACAAAAAAATCACAAAAAACCAATATAGTTAGCATTTGAGATTCCCTTTTTCTTTTAATTGATTTTCGATTAATTGAGTAACCCTCGGGAATTATAGCCTCCCTGAGTTTGATCATGTCCGCTATACAGGTAAATAAGTAGCAAAAAAATTTCTCTTACTCACATTATTCTTTATAATTAATTTTGTAGCTTGAGAAGAAAAAATTGCTTGTTTATGCTGGGAATTTTGGGGATCACAACGACAACTTCGTATCCATTAATAATTATTACTCCTCGAAAATCTTGTGTCAACAAAAAGGTGTCATTGTCGGGAGGCACGGCGAGGACAGTTAGGTTTCTCTTTTGACCTGCTATTCTTGGTTGTATATATTTGTGGATATTTTTCCACATTATTCCATTGTTCATATTCACTGCATTTATATCATTTTTCTTGCTCATATTTTATAGTTGTGTTTCTTACACATTCTCTCTTTTCTTTTTCTTACGAGGGCCTGTGGAGTGAAGGAGGCGATCCTAGGAGAGCCGAAGCACCCAAGCGAAGCAAAGGCAGCTTGATTCTTCACCAAGCTGTAGGATAGCGTAAGAGGAGGGGGAGAAGAATTGAAGGATACCAAAAAAGACTTTATTTATTTATTTTCTAGCATTTGAACCCTTGTAAACAGATATTCATTTGTTGCAGGGTATGTTTTGCCAAGTGCCGGTGCACTTGGGAGACCTCACCGATTTTGTTTTCATCGCCTTATTTTTCTTTGTTTTCCATGTATTTCATGAGCTACCTATTGTTTGCTTTAATTAATTTGCTTGATCCAGGTAATTAATTAGGTCCAAACACCCTAAACAAGAATTTCTGTACCTACAAAATAGAGTGTAATTGGACATAGTCAAATTAACATGTTCTTGCTCGTTAATAGGAGTTATTGATTAGGACGGTTCACTTGCATTTGCATATAGGTTAGTTTTTTTGTTTTTCAATTCTACATGGATCACCCTGCATGTAGAGTGTTGGTGACAAGGTACGCATCTCTAACCCCTGCATGCATCATTGTATTTAATCGTGCATTGGCATTTCCGACCTCCTTCCTTGTTTTCACTCACATAAGTTAAAAAGGAAATTGGACACTCGGTAGGCGATTCATTGAAAATATTTCAACCAAGTGATAACCGCCTAAAATTTAGGACCGCTAAAGAAAACTCGACCCTAAAATTAATGTAAGGAAAAATCATTATTTTGGGAGAGTAACCCCCGCTTTGTTTGATTTATCTACAGCGAGAGAGCGACACGCACATTAGGATAGAACCATGCCCAAACTCTCTTTAGATTACTGTCTTGTGATTAGTTGTTCTTTAGTGAGGACTTCACCGGATAGCCGGTAATCGGTCCGGGATTTCCTTAGTAGAGTGGGCAGATTAGGTAGATGGTAAATGGTCCGCACCCATACTAGCTGGGAAAAATTAGTTGTGAGATTGGGACAGTCTCCTGGGAGCATTGGGTTCCTAACAGCTCGCTTTAACCGCTCTGATATATTGTAATCACACCAAACTCTAAAAAATTGACAAGATAATTGACCGAACCTTCACGGTCTTCACATTGCGTTGAGTTGGTGAACTAGGGGTTTATTTTGTATTTGATTGATTATGTGCATACTCGATCCTTCCGCGCATTTGCGCCTTTTTCTTGCATAACTTGACTTGACTATCGTGTTCTCCCTATCCCTATCTTTTGTTTCGAAGATGGCTGATTGGAGTTATTTTATTCCGATCTTCGTGGATCCCTCACACCCTCCAGACGATTCACCTTCTTTTTTTCAGGAGGAATTTCCTCCTGATTTTTGTGCATATCCGCTTAACCCATTATTTCAGAAATCGTAAGTTAATTTTCACCCACCCTCATGTCACTCACCCGATCTTGAGATTTTGGAGTCACCTTTCATGATGTACACACTTGAGACCCTAAACTAGATGATGGAGCATATGAATTCGAGGATTAGCAATCTATTTAACATAAATGAGAGCCAGAACGCTGCTCCACTATTTGAGGTTATGGATTCACTTGAGTATAATCATGAGAGCTTGCAATCACCCAACATACAAAAAATGAGAAAATTTTAAAAATCCAAAAAGATCTTGGGAGACACATTGTTGATTTATTTTGTGAGGAGAGGGCACCCACGCCAAACCATTTTCCCACACAGTCATCCACCACATGTCCCAACTTTGACCCCAAGGATTCTACTATATAGACCGCTCTTGGCAATCCTCATGTATATGTTGATTCTGATCTCCTCCCTTATATGGAGGAGGTAAAGTGATGGCCACCATTCACGAGATCATTAAAGCCCCACTTCACCAGGTCATGACCCATTTATCTGTTCCACAACACAAGAAGAGAAAGTGGAGGAGCAGTTTTGAGTGTCACATCTTGACCATGGCCACTGCCTATGCCATCTCCCACCGTCCACATTTTAAGAAAGGGAACACTGCCACACCTCTTGTGAGTTGCTCCATATCTGATTATTCTTGTGATAACACTCTCCTTGATGGCAGTTCGTCAATCAATATAATACCCTTCTCTATGGTACAGTTTCTTCATCTTGGGCCTCTCAAGAAAACAAAGATGATAGTTCAATTTGCTGATGGATTTATCAAGAGGCTGAAGGGTATTTTAGAAAATATTATCATTCTTATTCAGGGCATGAACTTTACTTCTGATTTTGTCATATTGCCCATGGAGACCTCCATCCCTATGGAGCATTCTTCAATCATCTTGGGACAACCTTTCCTCGCCTTTGCGGGAGCTGTTATTGATATGGATCAGGAGAGATTCATTTCTGTTCTGATGTAGGAAACGATGTGTTGATCACTACACCCATTCTTGACCAGAGACCAGCATCCCATGAGAGTGTGCCCTTGTTAGCCAAACCCAAGGACTTTAACCTTAATGATAATATCAGAGATTCTTGTTGTATGCTGGATGATACTGAGACTCAAGAATTCCTCTTCAAGGAGGAAGACTCAGAAAGCATTGATCTTGGACTTCCCCCATCTGGTATGTGGAGATGCATTGATGACATCCGCAGG
The DNA here is from genome assembly GCA_037367405.1 of Ottelia alismoides. Classification (NCBI taxonomy): domain Eukaryota; kingdom Viridiplantae; phylum Streptophyta; class Magnoliopsida; order Alismatales; family Hydrocharitaceae; genus Ottelia; species Ottelia alismoides. The sequence continues at coordinate 239,927 of JAZKJV010005286.1, forward strand.
ATTTACACGATAGACACCCTAGAGCAGAAGGCAGACTCTGAGACTAGACAGGACGAACATTATTTGACTACTTTCACTGATAAATCTGTTCCTATTCACCCTGATTTATATGAGACCGATAAGGCCAAATTTGATTTGATTGCTTTAAAGGAATTTGGGCCTTTTGATAAGTATGATGATCCAGTAGAAGCTCTCCAGGCTGAAATTGATCCTACTTTTTCTGATAATGATTTCGAGCCTTTTTACTTTGATATTTGCGAAACTTCCCAGGCAGGACATGACCACACTACTTCCAATAACCGATTCGTGCTTGCACACTCTGAGACTGCTGAGGATAAATTCTTAGTTGATCCTGATCAGTTTATATCTAATGATGACCCCAATATCGACCTACACCTTGTCAGATCCATACCTCAGTGGTCCCGCAAGAAGATTCACTTTCGACCTTCTTGACCTTTGTACATCCACTCCTTTTGTATATCCTTTTGTTTCATTCTTTATTCTCCCCGTTTTATCATTCACCCTTTTTCGTGTATGTATATATGCTATACTTAGGATGTGCTTTGTCCTAAGTATAGGATGGGGTGAATGATTTGTGTTATTCATATTCGTTCTATTCATAACTCTTGTTGTTGCCTATACTAAGGGATACTCTACCCTAAGTATGGGGGTGATGTTGTTCACATCATTTTTTTGTGTTTTTTACGTAGAGTTTGTACATTCTCTACATCAGTATTTCCCTTCTGTACAGTCTTCTATACTTAGGATTACTTGATCCTAAGTATAGGGGGGATCACCGACTTCTTTTCTCTTCGAGTCGATGTTGCATAGGAGTCTTTTCACTTTTCTATACTTAGCGCGAGTTATGTCTTCCTTTGCTGCTCTCTGATCACTATTAGGACATAGTTCGAGCAAAGTATAGGGGGGTGTCGTATATATTGTATATATACTTTAGATATAACTCGTACTTTTAAATATGTTTTATTTTATGGATATGTATATAAATTCGTAAAATTTACGTGTGGGTATATAGACTTTGATCACCTCTCAAAAAACAAAAAAAAACCAAAAAAAAACAAAAAAAAAACAAAAAAACAAAAATCACAAACAAAAAAGAAAAAAATAAAAAACACAAAAAAACAACAAAAAACCCCTAAAAAACAAAAAATTTCTTGTATATACTTGTATATATTTTACTAACCCTTTTTCCTTTTTGAAAAAACTACAAAACCAAATATGTATAAAAACTTGCATTAAAAAACTCTTTTCGCATGTGCATCATTTTTCCTTGCTTTTATAAAAACCCATAAAAAAGTTCAAAAGTAGAAAATTGTTTCAAAAAATTGCTTTTTGCATTGTACCTATTTCTTGCATTTGCATGTGCATTTTTCAGGCTGGTATTGACATTTAAACTAAGTCTGGAATAAAGTTGAAGAATGGAGCTTAGTTGGGCCTTAATCCACTTAATTTCAGAGGAATCTTATAAGAACTGGAGTTAAGACTTTTCAGGTCCTAGCGACTTAATTCTTTGAGTCCATAAGATTATTTTCCCATGTCATCTTGATTAGTCTAAGTAGAACATTTAACAACACACGCATGATTCTTTCAGTCCATGGCTTATCTTGGACAAGCACTCTACACGTAGCTCTTCGTGGAGGAGGTAGTGAGGAGGCAGAATCTTTTGGCTTGGAGTAGTATACGAGGGTAGTACATCTAGGAGGAACCTCTCGTCTTCCTCTAGGGAGGGTTTTGCATCTCAACCTGATCTGGTGGCATTGAGGTTTAAAGATAGGATGTTGTGGGGTTGCAATAATGCTTCAAAAGAGGGATAGTCTGCTAGCTCAAGAGGAAAAACTCCTTATGTACATGCTGCACCCTGTATATATTTTCAAAAAAAAGGAAAAAATACAGAATCTCCAAAAGTGGACAGACCTGATTGAAAAGTAAAATGCATGCCATAGTGTATATACAAGGATAAAAAAATTAATAAGAGCTTCAAAGTCAAATTTTTGCAAGCTTGCAGCTGGATGACTTGGCTACACTGGTCATGCATCCAAGGATAGGTAGCTACACTGTTTATCGTCCATTCTTTTCTCCATCTTATCTTCTTGAGCTGGTTGTGCTTGATCTTAGAAGGGAATATCTCTGCTCCTTGAGGAATGAGTTGCTAGATCGAGGGACTAGAGTTACCTTTTTTGAGGGAGGATGTTTCTTTGCTACTTTTGAGATGGGGAGCTATATATCTCACTTACACTGTACAAGTAAAGATTCATAATCATAAGAATTTGTGTATGTAGACTTGTTCTGACCTGACTGTTGAGGAGACCTGAATAGGAGTCTTATGGAACTTAGAGGTTGTTAGGTTTTAAATCCATTTCCCATTAAGGTTCCGCCACACTAATAATCCAAAGGTCCGACAAAGCTCCATACTACAATTTTATGGAGATAAAGTTTAATACTCAATATTATCCTAATTTCTTTATTTTTTGCTTTCCTTTTTCTTTTTATTCACTTATTCTTTTAAATAAGTGGTTGCTAAGGGACAAGCAAAGGTAAAGCATCAGGGTATGATGAATCTGCATTTCATCATCTTTATTCATTTATTTTAGCTTAAAATCCCTTATAAAACACATGTATATAACACTAACTCCATATTCTTACTAACTTGCATCTATGTTTAAATATTGTACACTACCATTTTAACCTAAAATAAATAAATAAATAAAGGAAAATAAAGAATAGAAACAAGAAGAAGAAGAAGATGTATATATGTAATAGATACAGGTTTGACCCGAACCCCAAGAGAAGGTCAAGACATGACCTGATCGACCAGGAATAAAGTAGGGCGAGATAGGGTCCTTAATAAAAAAATCCAAAAATAAAATATATGTACAATGTATATTTATATCTTACACTATTTTATTTGTACATAAATTTACCTCAAACAAAATAATGTTCAAAAAATGTGTCCTAAATAATAAAAATAATTGCACAATCAAATCATGTACAGAATAAAAGCAACCACACTTGGAAAAAGCCACTAAGAGATAATTGAAAGATCAATTATGGCTCCATATGAACTCAAATTGAACCAAACTCACTTCCATTGTGATTTAAATTAAATTATCTTTAAAATGATTGTAATTTCATAATTTTTGGAGTTACGGTTGAAAAGTCAGTTTTCTGGGGCGGTTTGTGCAATTTTACCATTTATTTATACATATTGTATTTGTAAATATTTGTAAATATTTTTACTAATTATTTAAAACAAAAATAAATAAATTAAAACAAGAAAAAACTAATTTATTTATTTGACTATGTATATAATGTGTCATATGTATATAATATATGTATATAGTTCTATTCTTAAATAACCACCACAAAAAAATAAAAAAAATAACATTTTTTATTCACTTTTATTGAGTGACGAAAATATAAAAAAAATTGTAAATAATTTAACTTTATCTCATTTCAAATTTCTTCTCTTATCTCTTATCATCATTCAAAATTTCAAGAAAAATCAAACTCCATTCTATATCTATTAATAAGGATCTCTCTCCCTCATTTTCTCGTGATCAATCTTTCGTGAGAGGAGCTGAGAGCTATATTGTTGCAGAGAGTTGCCTAGCCTCCGAGCCGTCCGGTGACAGCGAGTCGACCTTCGTCGAGGCGATCACGGTCTTTTTCCGCTCCTAAGGTGAGATCCATCATTTTCTTCTTATTTTTATCCTAGGTTAATCGTATTTTTTTGTATTCTTATTTCGTTGTTATTTTTTATCTAGATCTTAATCGTAGTTGCTGGCGGCAGCGCAAGCACCTCCAGTGCGCTGCCACTGACCGTGCCTCCGCCAGCCCAGCCACGTATCTCGCGCGGTCGCTGCCTTCGCCTCCATCACGCCCAGTGGCCGCGACCCTCCGCCAGCGTCGCCTATCAACCGCACAGCCCCAGCCTGACCGCGACCACTCCTTTACCGCGATACAGTCGCGCCTCACTGGCCTGCATCGCCACTGCTTGGAGAGGCCCTCCGCCACCGCCGCCCGCCAATCATCCGCTTGAAGACCGCCCGTACCCTCTGCCAGTCCTCGCATCGCCCATCGCACGCCACTCACACGACATCCCACACCGATCACCGCGACTGGCCGTTGCTCGCCCAACGTGCCAAGTGCCACTGCGCACGATCGCCACTCCAACATCGTGAGCCCAGTTGCCTCTGCCACTTCCGCTGCTGCTCAGGTTGCCTGGATCGAGAACGAAGAAGAAGGGCGGTACTGCTTCCTATTTTGGTTGAAGAACAAGGGAACTAACAGAAAACCCTAGGGGGGAATTAAAAAATGGAAAATTGTAACTAACCCCACAAGGTTTTTGAAATTGCGTAAAGACCCACTGTCCAGCCTATCACGTGTTATGCACGTGTCCTTTTTGGGTAAATTGTAGAATTACCTCGCATTCTATTTTTGTTATTTTTTTTGCAAAAACAATAAACTATATGCTAACTAGTCCCTGAGTTCAAGACCTTTATTTTACTTGCTTTTCTTATTGAAATAAATATTTTTGTTGCTCAATAAATTCTACAAAAATGATGCTATGCTCTTGACGTGTGTATCTTTCTGGCATAAAATTTTCATTGCATTTATTTTCATTTGGTATTATTAAAAAATAAAAAAAGTGTCATTTTCTCTTCCTGAAATTCAAAAATTCATAAAAATATGAATATTGCTCTAAAAATTTCAAAAAATTAGATTAATTTTATTTTATTTGCCTTTTAATTCCTATCCAATTTTCGTGCATTACTTCTTTTCAAAACCCCAAAAAAAATTAAAATATCAAAATCTTAGAAAAATCACAGAAAATTCTACAAAAATCCAAAAATTGTGATTTCACTTCTCGTTTGTAGATATTTGTCTATAGTTTAGCATACAAATAATTTCTAGGAGTTTTGGGTACTTAAAATATTTTCAAGTTGCAAGTTACTCAGATTGTGTTATCATTTTAGCCACTGTTTGATTTTTAGAAAAATAGAAAAACAACTGAAAATTCTACAAAAATTTCCAAAAACGATTCAAATCCTTTAAAACCCAAAAAAATCTCTAAATTTTTCTGAGTATTTTTGACTATTTTGAAAAATACAAAAAGAGTGTGGTGCGCGCATCACTTGTGCATATCTTTCCTTTTTGAAAATAAAAAAGTTGCAAAAATAAAATCACTAATAAATTGAAAATCAGAAAATAGAAAAATTAGAAATAAAAAAATTAAAAAAATAAAGACAAAAAAATCACAAAGAAAAATCCAAGATAGTTTACATTTGAGATTCCCTTTTTCTTTTAATTGATTTTCGATAAATTGAATAACCCTCGAGAATTGTAGCCTCCCTGAGTTCGATCCTGTCACTATATAGGTAAATAAGTAGCAAAAACATTTCTCTAGATCACAATATTCTTTTGTATATAATTTTGTAACTTGAGAAGAAAAAATTTTGTTTGTTTGTGCCAGGAATTTCGGGGATCACAATGACAACTTCATATCCATTAATAATTAGCACTCCTCGAAAATCCTTTGTCAACAAGCGCCCATCCGATGACCATCCAATGGCTCAAATGCTACCATAGCCTCAACCGAAGCACGAAGTTCGGTGGAACCGAGCCTCTGCCCGAAGCACCTCAGGCCGCCACATGGCCCAGGCTCCTACAACAGCTCCCAAAGCTCCATCAGATCCTCACCCGCCTCCCGAGCCTAGCTTGCGTGCATACCAGGTGCATGCGGGCTGGGTAATTTGCATTCATGCCCTGCATACTTTCATGTTGCAATTTGGTCCCTCCCAGGCATGTGTGCCTCATGTGTTGCGCTTGGGCAATTTGCAAAGGGGCTCTGTCGAGTTTCATTTATTACATTTATGCTCTTGACGAGGACCTTTTGCATATTTTGTGCATTTTATTTCCATATTTCTATTACAATTATGCCTTTGGACTCTTTAATCAATATCTTGAGCATATGACCTCTAAATCAAGTAATTTCAGTTTCATTCTATGGATAATGCTCTTCATAATGGCATATTCCATTCATTGATTTGACACTTTATGTAATAAGCTAAATTTAAAATGTTTAATGTGTCAATTGCTCCTCATTTCAGTGCCATTATTAGATCTATGATTCATCTTTGTGCTCTAATTGATACTGGAAATTATACCTATTTTTATTGCTTAATAATCTGATTGTTTTAAGGGGATAATTGCTTGCATCTCATTTTGTTAACATGCAATTCATTGTTATCATATTGCATCATATTTAAATTGTTTAAAACCGAATAAAAATAGCACATGTTCATTCATTCCATGCATTGCATTTCTTTGTATATTGTATCACATTCATTCTGCATAAAATTAAAATAAAAAAATGCATGATCTTAATTTTTCATTCTGTGTGCATAATAGTTGTCTACCATTCTCCTTGCATAATTATCTTGCATAGTTATTTGCATCATTAATTTTATGCATCATTTTTGCCCTCATTTGTGATGTGCATCTTATGTCTACATTGGAGACCTAGGTTAATGATTTAATCGCTCAATTTTAATCATTTATTTTTGATTAATCAACGAGGAGGCTTGTGTCCTTGGTATTCGACCTTGGTATGCTTGCAAAGTAAAAATTCATCAGCACATATTCAAGCTTGTGGTCTATTCTGCATAGATCCAAAATCGCCTCTTTTGTTATAAAATGACCTTATTAAAGAGGGGGTTTTACAGTTTATCAGATGGCACCGTTGTCAGGGATATGGCTCATTCTTGTCGATTTTTTAGACTTAAATGTATTATTTTTTAGTTGATTATTTTCAAACTTTTAGGTCTTCTTATTGTGTTTGTTTTTGCATCACTTTTGTTTATTAAACCTCTTTGATATATTTTTTGATGATTTTTCTTTGTGGAAGGGCCCATGGAGATGGAAGATGCTCGATTGACTTGGAGGTGTGGAGTAGGGAGCTCCCGTTGTAAGGAGCCACGGAAGAAACCCCGGAGAAATTGAGGAGTTAAATTCGCATTTTGTTCATGCATTTGTTTTGTAAACTATTGTAATAATTGTATTTCCAGTGATCCTCGTTCAAGGGTTCGCGTGTGTATATGGATGTGGACATTTGCATGTGTTGTGTGGAGCATGTTTCACCCCAGTCCGGGTGGGGCTTCACTTGAGTGTTTGAATCTAGGGTTAGGCATGTGGCTATGTGAACTTACCTTATTTCATATATTATGTGCTTGATCGTAGGATAAGACACACCAATAAAGATCGAGGAGATTCACTTCATCTCCTTGATTCATTGAGATGTACTCAAACATCGATCTATTTAGTCAAATTTCAATGTCAATTCTTCCCTCTAATAGTTATGTTTAGGTGCGGTTTCATTCGAATTGCATGCATATACCGTAAAATTTAAATACAGTCTTGCACGTGCATGGATAATGCTGTAAACACTGTAATTTTTCTCTCAAGCATGCATCATAGTTTTCTAAAATGCATCGTCTTTTCTCGATCTTCCCCTGATTTATCACTTGAGATATAAATGGAATTGGGAATGGTCGTTAGATGATGAATGCTTGATCTGTGCTCACCTTAATGCAGTGATAACCTAAAGCATAAAATTGGGATTGTTAATACAAGTCAACAAAAATAAAATGGAGTAAAATGAACCTTGGATTTCGGAGAGAAATACCTGTATTATACACAGATTATGATTGCATGTTGAGAGTTCCTAGGATAGTGCCCAAAACCTATCATTAAACCCTACATAATGGACTCTAAGTTTTGGATGATCACCAGTGAAATTGATAAGATAAATGACCAACGCCCCTTGGTCTTCATGTGTGAAATTGGTAATATCATGGATATCATTGCTTGCTTGGTTGAACATGAATGTGTTTTTCACCCAACCCTCTCATACCCTATTTGCCCCATCCATCACCGGAGATTCAATCATCTTTGTAAATCCACTCCCCCTCTAACCCTAACTAATACCCTGGTTCCCCATCCTTAATTCCTCATCCACATACTTTGGCTACTCTTCAGCCTAAGTATAGGGGGAACCCTGTACATTCTCTGAGTAACTCATCTCAGGACGCCCCATCCTCATTGCATATTTTCTACTTAGGCTCTTCTCAGCCAAAGTATAGGGGGATCCGAGCCCCTGTCACATATCCTCTCCACTCATTTGAA